>VDFB02058242.1:291976214-292576214 GCA_007258455.2 Sequoia sempervirens | reverse complement strand
CAAATGCATTTATGATATTTGGGAATATAGTTCCAATGAAGTACAGTAACACTCTTTGCACTAATTTTGATTCAACACTCTACAATGCTCTTCATTCACAAAAATAAGATCTCTCACAACACAATGAGGGGGGGTGAATACCTATTCTCTTAAATCATTCAAACATAAAACATCCAATTACTAATGCATATTAAATTGAAGTAAGGAAAGGAAGCATGAAAACATCGACAACATCACATAACACATGAACCTCAAGATTTTTACATGGAAAACCCAAAATGGGAAAAACCTCGATGAGGTTTGGATCACAATATATTATAACTTGTTATAGTATATTACAAAAATGCTCACTATAGGTGGACTCACTATTGAAGTGGACTCATTTTCCATAGAGAAAAGATAGAATAAAGAAGATGGATCATATCCTATTTTGAACTATTACAATTGCACTTACGATATTTGGGAATATAGTTCCAATGGAGCACAATAACACTCTTTGCACTAATTATGATTCAACACTCTATAATTCTCTTCTTTCACACAAATAATATTTGTCACAACACAATTCACACTACTATTCTCAAATTTGCATCGTACACAATACATGTCACATATCTCTCTCCAAAATATTGAACAAAATCCAACATATATATCACATCTAGTAGAACATCAATTAGGTTGACCTAATTAGATGTAACACCAAAAATATAACTTGTTGACTACAAACTTATCATCCATAACACATGCCACAATTTAAAACTCAAAAAATATTAATATAGATTGGCACAAACCTATAATAGATCCCACATAAGATAAAAAAAATTATTCATCCTTCACACAACATCAAACATATTAGCTTTGCTCTAAATAAGACCTAAAAGAAAAACCTTCATTTGTATATCCACATCTTGACACGTGGACTCCAAAATTTGATACCATCTAGAATTTACACTCAACTAACACCTCAAAATGTAACTTCAACAAAAAAAACAAAAAAATAATTCATGGAGAAGTGTGGAATCTCCCACACAAACACACATACAGAAAATGACTATAATATTCCATGTCAAACTCTGTTACTCTTATCTCTTAGCTTGTATGTCCAATAAAGATGAAATATTGGATTTAGATGCATCTAACATCCACAAAAGTAATGTTAATTTTAGAGTGATATCTCTTAGCTTGACACACTATAGCATTAAGCTAGTAGTTCTAACACTTAGTCATATTTTCACACAACTGAGCATTCTAGACCAAAACGACTTGCACAAATGACTTCCTTAACATCTCAAAAACTTGTTAGGATTACCCAAAGTGATCCAAAACAATGTTGAAATTAGTGAAAGCACTATATCATGTTGTTCTGTATCGTCCATGCTCATGTTTCCAAACAACATCATCAATGACAATCTCCTCAAACTTCCAACAATCTCCCCCTTTTTCAATGATGGAAAAATGCCAAAAATATCCAAAAAAAATTATGTCTTGTACTCCCCCCCTTTGAAATCAAGGGTAGAGGGTGCCTATATAAGTTTTTCTTGTTGAGAAAATGTGTCTCAACCTTGCAATTACATAAGTTACTATTGATACATAACGTATTGTTCATCCGATAATCGATATTTTATTAGCTTGACTTACCCTACAAGGAAATCCTATTTTATGAGGGAATTTTATTAGAGCTATGTATTGTGATGTATTATGAGAATTTGACACCATTCATGTTGCCTTTGGATCCCTGGTTGGTGATACTCCTGTGAGAAGCTTGCTCTGCAAGCATATTGTAACATTTTTAATTTCTGAATAATATATTGGGTGGCTTTTGGAGTGTGTATTTTTTTCCTAAAAGGGTTTTCCCGACATAAATCACTGTGTTGTGGTATGTATTATATTTGTGCTTAATTTTTTTTAATTTTATGTAATTATTAAAGATCTATAAAATCTTTGCATTTTTTTCTCTCAAAATTAGTGTAGGAAGTTGTTCTGCTACCTTAGCTTCCTGACAATTTTGACTCTTATTAGAACTCCCCTTGAATGATGTAATCATATATATAGTTGGAAAAAATTAATTGACTCTCCCTAAGTCATATACTAGAGAAAAAACTCAAAATTGTACTTAAAAACTTCTATACTATCCACATATTTAGAAAGAATTTGAACATAAATTCATTAAAAGATAAATAAATGTGTCAACTGGAGGTGGTTTCCACCTGCAATTTTTTCAATTTGTCATCACGGGATATTTTCCTTGATCCCATTCCTTCTTAGCCTCCATAAGCAACCTATTATTCATTTAAAATTCCAATGGAAGTTCTTCTCCTTCTCAAGTAGTAGGTACCGAATAATTCTTTCCCTTATCAGAACTGAGAAGAGCTCTTAAAAAAATTGTAAGTTTGGGATTGATCAGATCCATTACCTCTCCAAACTAGAAAATAATATGCTCTTTTTGTGCCTATAGCTAGAAAAAATTCTTGTGAAGATATCGAATGGAATTCCTTGTCACATAAGGAAGTTCAATTGCTAGCTCATATGTTCTAGAGGATGCATTGAGTTGAGATTTAATAGTCTATTTTCTTCCTTATACTTTGTGTGGCTCTAGACTACTTCATGCCATACCACAAGAGTGTCTTAGCCTCATCTGCACATTATTTTGCATCCTTTAGTAATTTTATTTTATTTTTATGTGCAAGAGCACATTTCTCTGTGATTTCCAACATCCTTTTGTCACTTAACCTCTTCTTGACCTCTTTCTCTACCTCTACCTCCAATCTGGATGCATATGTTTTGAAAGAATCAATCAAAAGTTTGAGATTATCCATACCAAAGATAGATGTGTTTACATTTGATCTAGGTATTATCTCATGCAATTCCTTAACTACCTCATCCATTAATTCTTAGCTCCTTTGATGTGAATCAATAATCTTTTTCCTAGCAGATGGAACAACTCTCCTTGTTGAAGCTTGTGGATAGGTGAAATCTTGTTCAAATCCACATTTTCTTGATTCATTTGTGGTTGGAAACTAGGTTGTACACTCAATATATCTCTCAAAGAATCTTTGAAGGAGTTGTTAGATTCACCAAGAGCCTTTGTAACTTTTGCAGCCTTTCACTTATAATCTATAGTACCAGAGTGAACTAATTTGTCTTTCTCTACATCTCTAGATGCATCCATGTTTTTTTCCTTCTTCTTCTTCATGCTCCTCCTCTTTTTCTTTATCAACATTCTCTTCTCCATGCTTTGCATCATCAATATTGCTTGTGTTCTCTTCTTCTATAATATTTTCTATATTTTCTAGAGGAATAAGTTCAACATTTTGTATAGGAGGATGAGTTGTTATATTTTACTTTACAATTTCTTCTTTGATCATTGCCTCTTTTTCATTCTCTTTTGTCACATCTTCCACTTACAGAGGAGTGTTATATGTTGTAGCTTCTTCATTGGCATCATGCTCATGTCAAGCATCATCATTTTGTGCTTCTTCTTCCACATTTGGTTTTGGAGCATTAACTCCAACATTTACTTCTCTTTCAGCTACCAGAGTTAGTCCTAACTTTTGCACAATCTCCTCTGCTTTATCATTGATCTCTTTTCAAATTCTTTCTAGATCATCTTTGTCTTTTCCAATAAGGATTTTGACCCTTTGTTTGGTTCTCATCTCCTTACTATATGATGAGCCCAAAATGTGCTCATAGTCTAGATATTATGATGAACTTTTAATGCCTTTATTTTTGTTATTCGTGGTTGTTTAAAACTCTTTTGAAACCTTTTATGGGGATATCCTATAGTAAAATACTTTCATGTTCCTGCAGCTTATTGTGTTGACTTGACTACATTTATTACCCTGTTGACTCCCTAAATGACTGGTATATCGCATATAGTTTTTGAATGATGAAATAGATTTAAATATGTGATTAATGAATGTATATTGTGTATGTGCCATACACCTTTTCTTTCACATCTGTTACTTTTTGTTCCGCAGGTTGTTGAAGAATGATCAAGTCAAGAGCAACTGATCTTAGCCTTGTAGTAAAGTCCATTTCCTGCATGACTTCGAGGAAGCTCTGGCAAAGACTCTTTGACCAAAACCATTGGGAAAGATTTTTAATGACAGTCAAACTAGAAAGAGTGGAGCACTAGATTCTCTCTGAATCAGGTTGAATGAATAAATTCATTTATGAAGTTTGTTCCTTGATTCTGGGATACACTTTACTTCCACGTCTTTCTTTGATAGGGTTAGTTAGTTAGTTGCTCTCCTGATTTTAAATAAAGTACTCCTCTTGCATGAGTGAGGAAGGAGATGATAGTTAGAGTAAGATAGAAGCATAGTGATAGAGAGATATAGCAGATATCATGTAAGATTCAGTATGATAATGAAAAGCATAATCTGTTTGACAAGAGACATAGTTTGTTGTTAGTTTCTATATCAACAAAGCAATGTATACCATTTTGTTTTCATGAATAAAGTTTGATGAAGTTCTGAGTTCAGCACCTGTGTAATCAGTAGATGCTTGCTAAGGGGGCCCACTTAGTAAGTATCTGTAGCTAGTTAGTTAGTTGTTCTTTTCTATTGATCTTCAATTAGCTTTCATCTTTGAATATTTCATACAAACTCATTCTTGTATTGCTCCTGTAGCATAGGGAATCCATCCATGTGCTTGTTCCTACAACATAAGGCCAGTTCATAGTTTGTGTTTCACTCGTAGCTGTTATGGTTTATGTTTTAATCAAATCATAGTTGAGTTAAAGAACTTTGCATTACCTTCCTGTAGCATAGATAGAATTCCTTTCAAGTATTTATTTCTGCTAAGTTTTGACCGAAACCAATTCTTAGTGCATATATTGTGTTGTGCCATTTAAAGTATACATCCCCTAGTTTGACAAGTAAATGAACGTCCATAGAGAGATATTAGTCACCTGTTGGAATGTCCAATTCCCAGGAAAGGTTTTACTATGATTTTCATATCTTTTTGTGGGCATGGCCATTTTTGGCGCCGTTGTCAGGGATGGCATCTAGCTAAGAATTTGTCAGAAGTCATTTTTAGCATTAGTTTAGTTTGTTAGTCAAAAAATTTTAAAATATTTCAAACCACCATTCATTGTATTGCATGCATAGAAGAAGAAAAGACACACTAAGAACGTTCCTCCCTGAAAACCTATTTGTTGAACTACTATTTGACCCAGCTGACAAAAAACCTGAGAAAAATCCATTCGCTCTATTATTCCAGCAAGCAAACATGGCGAATAATCCACCTAATCCACCTCCAGTGTTTGATTTTCCCATTGTTCCCCAAAGAGATACTAATAATCTTAAAAATATTCCCTCTTCATTACTTCCCAAGTTTTATGGCCTGGTTACGGAGGACCTAGAAAATTTTCTGTTTGAGTTTGATGTCCTCTATCACAGTTATGACTACAACTCAGACGCTCATAAACTGAATTTATTTCCTTCCACCTTGAAAGAGGGAGCTCTCAGATGGTTTATGAGTCTAGGAAGAGGTGTCGTTGATAGTTGGACAGCCATGCAGACAAAATTCCTTGAGAAGTATAAGGAATATTGTAAGAGTGCTAGCAAAGGTGATGACATATTCTGAATTTAGCAAAAGGAGGATGAAAGTCTGGAAGATTATATTTCTAGATTTTTTTTTTCACTAAAGAGGAACTCAAACCATACTCTCAACAAGGACTCTCAGAAACTACTCTTTCTAAGGGGAATTAGTGATGCTTGTATAGACGCCCTAGACCTGATGGGAGGAGGTGATATAACCCAACTGCCTTGGGATGATATAAAAAAAATATGTCTTAACTACTCTCGAGCAATAGTTAAGAAAGGTTGAGGCCATCATGCTACAGTGGGGAAGTCTTCTTCTGGTGGAGTTTCTTGGATGGAGATAACAAATTTTCTGTCTGACTTCAAGCAAGATATCATTAATAATATGGCTACACAACTAGACACTATGCAAGCTCAGAAGAAACATGAGGAAGCTGAGGCAATTTTGGCCAAGTTCTATCCATAGTGCAGACAGAAGAAGCATGACTGCAGATGCAAGATGGTGGCTAATTTGGAAGCTAAGCAAATACCTACTGACTTCAAGCCAGTAGAAGGTGATGATGATCAAGTGTTCTTTGTTACTCAAAGGAGACCATGGGCCCAAAGACAAGGTATGCCTCAAGATCCTTTAACTTTTGGTAATCCTTATTCTGGCTATAATAACCAATGGCAACATGCATATGGACCACCACCACCCTGGAATCCACCTCAACCAAGTTGGCCTAATTATTAGACCCCGCAATGGCAATCTCCTCAAGGAGGTTGGCAGCACCATAAGGACAATGGGCCCCACCTCTAGGTAATTGGCAGCATAATCCTCAATGGAGAGGTCCTCAACAATGGCAAAACCAGTCTCCTGGATTCCTGCAGCTTCCACAGCCACAACCACAGGCCCTCATGCCACCTCCTGTAGCAACTGCCACAAATCCTGGCCCTCCAAAGCAAATGCCTATGTCTACCCAGCCGTTGCCAAATCCCAATAATAAGCAACAGCAGTAGCCACCGCAGCCTACATATTTTTCCGAAGCCAACCAATATCAAGCTTATGCCTTAAATGTAAATGATATCTATTTGAGGTTTGGAACCACTTTACCTACTCCAAAACCACCTCTAATTATTGAAATACCAGATTCTCCCCTTGAAGAATCTACTGCTCCTGCTGATCCTACTGAGCATATGCCTATACCTGATGCAGTGTCTAAGGATCCTATTTTGCAAAGCCAAGAAAAACCACATTTTCCTTAGAGGTTGCAAAGTACTGCATTTAAATCCATGGAAAAACCCACTTTTGACATTCTGGATTAGCTCAAACATGTACAAATTCAAATTCCCTTATTTTAGGCTATTAAAGATATTCCCATTTTTGGCAAAGCTATTAAAGAGGCCTGTTTAAAGAAGCCTGGATGAAAGAAAAAGGATCCTCAAAAAATTCATGTCTTAGGGATATTGGTTGATATAATGTTGAGAAATATAGTTATCCCAAAGTATATTGACTCTAGAAGTCCTGTAATGCAGATACATATAAATGGTCAAATTGTAAAAAATGTTTTGATTGATTTAGGTGATGCCATTAATGTCATGACAAAGCATACTATGGACTCCTTGAACATTTCAAAAATGAGGTCTACACCCACAGTTCTGCAGCTTGCAGATAGCTCCATAGTTAAACTTGATGGGATGGTGGAAGATGTAATTGTCACTCTTGAATCTTGGGAGCATCTAGTTGATTTCACAATATTATCAGTTAAGGAAACTTTAGGAGGGTATCTAGTTATCCTTGGTAGACCATGGTTAGCAACTACTGATCTACTTTTATAGGATGTCGTTCTAGAGATATGACCATTTCTGATAGACAGTCCACAAAAAAATTGGCTCTGTATTCGCCTATTAGACCTCAACCAGATTTGTCCCAACCTATTTGGCTAGATGTGGGGGAAGAAACTGAAGAAGGAAATTCCTTGGCTCAATTAATGATGCTTCAAAATGATCTATTCTCACAACTTCAGAGTGAGGATGCTTTGCTTTTTCAAATTCTACTATTCAGCTCTGATACAGGTAGTTCATCTGATCCAAGTGGCAGCCATCTACAATGTTTTCTGCAACAACCAAATTCTGAGAGTTCACTGCCTAAACTTTCAGAAATTTTTCATAACTTGCTTCCACAATAGGTACAAACATCAGCTGTAAAATCTATGAGTAATCTCACTAAGCAGATAGAATTGTCTCCATGTCACTATTTGAATATCAATAGCAAGTTGTCACAATCTTAACAGGCTATCTTATTAAAAATGCTACAAGAACAACATAAAGCTTTTGCATGGGAATATGGGGACATGTAAGGAATAGATCCTCGAGTTTGTACTCACATGATATATATCAAAGAAGATTGTTTACCAGTTAGACAACCTCAAAGAAGATTAAATCTAGCACTTAGAGAAATAGTTAAAAGTGAGCTTCAAAAATTGTTTGATGCTGGTTTTATTTATCCAATCTCTGACAGTCAATGGGTTTCTCCATTAGTCATTGTCCCAAAGAAAGGTGGAAAATAGAGAGTGTGTGTAGATTACAGAGAGTTGAACAATGCCACTAAAAAAAATCACTTTCCACTATCTTTTGTAAACTAAGTACTAGACTCACTGTCTGACAAAAGATATTTTTCCTTTTTGGATGGTTACAGCAGGTACAATCAGATAAAAATTTCCCCTGAAGATCAAGATAAGACCACTTTTACCTATCCATGGGGAACATTTGCTTATTTAGTCTTGCCTTTTGGTCTATGCAATGCGCCAACAACATTTCAGAGAGCAATAATTAGTATCTTTGCTGATATATCTCATGACTATATGGAGATTTATATGGATGATTTCACTACCTATGGAGTCACATTTGAAGAAGTACTGGTGAATTTAGAAAAGGTATTGAAAAGGTGCAGAGAGAAAAATTTGTCTCTAAACAGTGAAAAGTGTTTTCTAATGATGGAAGAAGGTATTGTTCTAGGTCATCATATTTCAAAGAATGGAATTCAAGTCGACCCTGCTAAAATTGAAGTTATTCTAAATTTACAAACTCCTGCAAAACAAAAAGATGTCAAAAGTTTCCTTGGCCATGCAGGGTATTATAGAAGGTTTATAAAAGATTTCAGTAAAATTGCAGCCCACATTATACCTTATTAACTAAGGATTCTCAATTTGAGTGGATAGAGGCTTGTGAAAAATCTTTCTTGTAGCTAAAAGACTTGCTTACTAAAGCCCCTATTCTTCAAGGTCCAAAATAGAATTTTCTTTTTCACATACATGCTGATGCCTCTGATTTTGGTATAGGAGTAGTTTTAAGTCAAAAAAAAAATTCAATTGAGCATGCTATCTACTTTATCAGCAAGAACTTTCAAGGTCCTAAACTCAACTATACTGTTACAGAAAAAGAATTGCTTGCAGTAGTGTATGTTTTGAATAAATTTAGGCATTATGTCACAAGTTATCAGATATTCATCCATACTGACCATGCAGCAATCAAGTATCTGATGAACAAACCTGCCATCTCTGGTAAATTAGCAAGATGGCTCCTATTGTTACAAGAATTTGACATTACAATAATTGACAAACCAGGAAGAGCTAATGTTGTAGCTGGCTTTTTATCAAGACTTCAATCAGCTGCACCTGTTGAACACGAGGTCATTGATGATAGGTTCCCAGATGAATACTTGTTTTCCATTGCTGCACATACACCATGGTATGCAGACATTGCCAATTATCTACCAGTAAACAGAATACCAGCTCATTTTTCTCTAAAAAAAAAGAAATTGTTAATAGAGAAAAATTTTAACTTTTCATGGATCGCAAATTGTCTATTTTATACTAGACTTGATCAAGTGATGCAAAGATGTGTAAGAGAAGATGAGACTTATGATATCTTGCATGCTTACCATGATGAACCATGTGGGGGACATTTTGTAGCAAAAAGAACATCAATGAAGGTTCTTACAATAGGATACTACTCACCAACATTATACAAGGATGTTGTGGCCTATATAAGGAAATGTGATAGATGCCAGCATATGGGAAGACTAACCAAGTCAGATGAAATGTCACTATATCCACAGCTAATAGTCACCCCTTTTGATAAATGGGGAATAGATTTTGTGGGACCAATTGATTGACCATCAAATGGAAAGTCATACATTCTAGTTTGCACGGACTATGTAACAAAGTGGGTTGAGGTAAAAGCTATGAATCATGCTCAAGATAACAAGGTTACTAAATTTCTATATGAACAATTTTCACTAGATTTGGAGTTCCCAGAGAGTTTGTAACTAATCAGGGAGCTCAGTTCACATTGAATTTGATCACTGCACTAATGAATGACTATAAAATCAAACATAGGAAGTCTAACCCCTATCACCCTCAAGCCAATGGTCAGGCAGAGGTAACAAATAGGGAAATTGAGGTGATCCTAACAAAGAAACTGTAGATCCATAGAAAATATTGGAGCAATAAACTTCCTGAAGTAGTTTGGGCCTACAAAACTACATGGAAGACAACAACTGAGTTTACACTTTTTGAGCTGCTTTATAGGAAAACAACCATGTTGCCCATAGAATTTGAGCACAAAACTTTGAGGACAACTCTTGAACTCAATATGGAAATATTTGAAGCACAGAAGGACCATCTCCTACAGCTAAATGCTTTGGATGAAATGAGAAAAGCCGCCCTACAGCACACAGAAGCAATCTAACAGCAAAGGAAGAAATGGCATGATCAACACATCAAAACTAGGAAATTTCCTACTGGTGATTGGGCTCTGTTATATGATTCTAGATATCAAGAGAACCAAGGTAAGCTCACAACATGTTGGCTTGGCCCCTATGAAGTTGAGAATGTGTTCGACAACGGAGCTGTTCAACTGGTGACAATTGATCCAGTCTGTTTCAAATTGTTATTTAATGGCCACCAACTCCGGTTGTACCATAAACTAGTTTCAAAAGAAGAATTCATGTAGTAGTTCATTTAGGTTCCTCCCGCTACTCTTCCTACAACTAAAGGCTTTAGCCTTTCTCCTGTAGCTTCACCGTAATTTTGAAAAAACATGCTCATAATAAAGGTTTTCTTTTTAAGGAAACCCCTTTTCTCCATTCTCATTTATCACCCCATCTCACTTCTTTATCTTCCATCCATCCATCCCATCCATCCATTCCATCCATTCATCTCGTCCACCCACATTACCCATCCACTTCATCCATCCGCATCACCCTTAATTATGATATCATTCCCAACTGTCAACTCATGCAGATGTCGTCATCTTTCTTCACACGTACATGCAAAGGTACGCCATATCTTTTGTTATCGCATATTTGATTTATTTTATTCTATTCATTTATTATTATTCCTGTACTGGTCATTATTACCTGATCTCTGTCTATTTTTTAGTACATGTGAGGACACATGTCATACTCTAAGTAGGGGGCGGGGTAATCCACCTTTTAAAACCTGTCTTTTCACCGCTGCCATAACTGCGCAAATAACCTTTCTTTATTATTTTTATAGTACTTTCCAAATATGATCACATGTCCTTTATTGCATGTTTTTCTTGTAAATTACGATTAAAACTACTTGTTCAAAAAGTTTATTTTTGGAAAAGAAAGAAATGTGACGGCACGACAGAAGAAAAACCAAAGCAAAAAGGGAAATAGAGGAATTTTTTTGAATTTTTATCAGGGAATTGAGTTCAGCTAGGAGAAAACTGTGAACATTAGTGGTCAGCTGGTGTGACATGAGCCTATAGCTCATGAGTTATTATTGCAAAATCCTTAAACAGTCCACACATTCAACCTCTATGGATGGTTAAACTACTTCTTGAGTTTAAATGCTTTTGATGAGGAGGCTACTGGAGAATTTTTGAGAACCTTTTTTGAAGGGGAACCTACTGTATGGGGTCTAACAGTTGTTGCAACTGAAGATAAAATTGCTGAAGTAACCGGGCTTCCAGCCATTGGAGAAATTTTTTCTTCAAATGCTACCACTGCAAGGCTGAGTTTTCAATGCCCACTGATGGACCTTTTGAAGTCTCCAAGCAGGGATGCAAGCGGGTATCGTTGCCTCCTCCTTATTCAGAATACGCCACTTACATAATCAGGTATTTAACCTATGAAGGCCATTTCTCCTACCTACATTCTTATCATTTCAAATTATTAAGTCATATGAGGCATGGGTTAGTTGTAAATGTTATGAATTTCTTGTTAAAATTTCTAGAACAAAGTGCCCATGGAACCCAACAAGGGAAAGATAATTCTGTTGCTCACCATGGCCTTATCAAATTACTGATTGAACACTCTTTGAGAGATATCTCACCTCTTTTTTGGCAACAATTCGTTGCCCAAAAGAGCTTGCAAATTCCACAACCCCCCATGGTACTTACCCCACGGCCTCAAAAAAAGAAGAAAGAAATTGCGTCTATCAGTAGAATAGGGCAAGGGTCATCTACTCCTGTAGCACCTAGTCCTATAGCTCCCCCACTAGAATCCTCTGCTCGGGTACAAACTAGGTTTGCTACGAGGAGAGAGAAGGGAAAAACAAAGGCAGAAGGGTCCCCAGAATCTGACCCTCGTTCTCAGAAAAGGCAATGCCCTTCTCCTGCAGTATCTTCCCCTACAGCTGTCTCTCCTACAGCAACACCTGTTGCTATCACCAGTTCACCATCATCCTCTAGTAGGGCAGAACCATCTAAGCATATCAGAAAGAGGAAGGCTACTAGAACATCTCCTATAGTCACACCTGTACTAAGAAGAGTTTCCACAAGGAAACAATGTAAGACCTCCCCTGCTTCACCTCAACCAGAGGTTATTGTAATTTCAGAAGAGTCTGTCGAGTCTAAATTTGATATTTCTCATAATGTGTCCGAGAATGCTGCACAGAGTTCATTCGTTCCTGAAGAGGAACAAGTTGAGACAGAGAAAATGGGGCATAATGAGCAAGGGTTACCAAGTCTTGATGACTTGGCTACTGCTGCTATGCAGTTTTCGAAGGAAGCACAGTCTTCTCCACTGCAGTAACCAGAATTCATCTTGCAGTAAGAGTAGGAACAGACTGAACAATTGAATGTGCCTAGTGAAGCTATATTTCACCCTGCAACTTGTAAAGCCATTGTTGTTTATAAGAAAACATTTTTGATTGAGTTTATGGAATATGTCAAAAATAACTAGAAAATAGTTACATTGCAAACCCTGACTTTCTGGCACATAGCCCAGACTGACATGCAACAAAGTCTATGGGAGGTAGAAAGGAAGAAATTGAAAAATGAAATTGAAAGTCAGAAACAGGAAATTGTTGAGTTGAAAGCAAAAATGGATGAAAGTAACTGGTCAGATTATGGAATGCAGAACACCGGCCAAAGCTTATCCTTTGTGCCTTAAGGAACAATTCTTATGGTTCCAACTAATGAGAATTTTCAGAAATCAAGATCCTATACTTCACACTGCTAAAGAATTTTACGAGGCATACCAGGCAGGCCCTAATTGGTTAAGAAATTCTCTGTGTGAATTTTATTTACATGGATTTTTAATTCCATTTGAAATAGAATGGAATCCTCTTCTGTATATTGGTGATATCTATTTGAGATCATTTATTTCATGGCCAGCAAATGAAGCGAATTATGGTAGGCAATGAGAAATATATGAGGAAGCTGAGAGAAATGAGCCTGTTCCATTACACTCTCAAAGTTCAAACCCCCATGCAATGTTGAAAACCTGGTTTACCCTGACATATGGCATTAATAATATTACAACCAGAGAGAAGATATTTGATCTCAGGAAACAGGTATATAATGAATTTCAGGCACAACCATATTCATTTTGGAGACTATCATACACCAGAAGTGAGAAAAGGTGGGAAAGATTAACTGTTGGGCTAAGAAGATCTGAACCTCACAGTCCCCTAAATTTCATAGCAACTCTTAAATGATCAAGCAGATATATACAGTTGGGACTTCAAAAGAGATTTGAACTATGGTTGCCATTGACATTCAGACCTCCTGTGCTAATGTGACCCCTCTATCCTCACCAGGCTACAAATATTAATGATGATTTAGAAGACCATAGGTATGAAAGGTGCCAGGCTTTCAGAGGATTTTATTATAGGTTTGGAACTCCATTTCAGAGTCATGTTGCAACCACTGATTTCAGAGAAACCACCAAGAAAGTTAATGCTGTAGGACCAGCATTGGGCTAAGTAGGGGGCAGTGATGAGCCCAAAATGTGCTCATAGTCTAGATATTATGATGAACTTTTAATGCCTTCATTTTTGTTATTCGTGGTTGTTTAAAACTCTTTTGAAAACTTTTATGGGGATATCCTGTAGTAAAATACTTTCATGTTCCTACAGCTTATTGTGTTGACTTGACTACATTTATTACCCCATTGACTCCTTAAATGACTGGTATATTGCATACAGTTTTTGAATGATGAAATAGATTTAAATGTGTGATTGATGAACAGATATTGTGTATGTTCCATACGAATTTTCTTTCACATTTGTTACCTTTTGTTTTGCAGGTTGTTGAAGAATGATCAAGCCAAGCACATCCGATCTCAGCCTTGCAGTAAAGTCCATTTTCTGCACGACTTCGAGGAAGCTCTGGCGAAGACTCTTTGACCAAAACCATTGGGAAAGATTTTTAATGACAGTTAATCTAGAAAGAGTGAAGCACTAGATTCTCTCTGGATTGAGTTGAACGCATAAATTCATTTATGAAGTTTGTTCCTTGATTCTGGGATACACTTTACTTCCACGTCTTTCTTTGATAGGGTTAGTTAGTTAGTTGCTCTCTTGATTTTAAATAAAGTACTCCTCCTACGTGAGTGAGGAAGGAGATGATAGTTAGAGTAAGATAGAAGCGTAGTGATAGAGGGATGTAGCAGATATCATGTAAGAGTCAGTATGGTAATGAAAAGCAGAATATGTTTGACAAGAGACAGAGTTTGTTGTTAGTTTCTATATCAACAAAGCAATGTATAACATTCTGTTTTCATGAATAAAGTTTGATGAAGTTCTGAGCTCAACACCTGCGTAATCAGTATATGCTTGCTAAGGGGGCCCACTTAGTAAGTATCTATAGCTAGTTAGTTAGCTGTTCTTTTTTGTTGATCTTCAGTTAGCTTTCATCTTTGAAGTTTTCATACAAACTTAGTCTTGTATTGCTCCTGCAGCATAGGGAATCCATCCCTGTGCCTGTTCCTACAGCATAAGGCCAGTTCATAGTTTGTGTTTCAGTCGTAGCTATTATAGTTTCTGTTTTAATCAAATCATAGTTGAGTTAAAGAACTTTGCATTACCTTCCTGTAGCATAGATAGAATTTCTTTCAAGTATTTATTTCTACTAAGTTTTGACTGAAACCAGTTCTTAGTGCATATATTGTGTTGTGCCATTTAAAGTATATGTCCCCTGGTTTGACAAGTAAATGAACATCCATAGAGAGATATTAGTCACCTGTTGGAATGTCCAATTCCTAGGAAAGGTTTAACTATGATTTTCATATCCTTTTGTGGGCATGACCACTATATATGGTGACCAATGTAGCATTTTCATCTTCAGAAAGTGGAGGGGTATGTGTAGGATCATGATGGGTCAAAAAGTGGTGATATGATGGGTATGTGTAGGGTATGTGGCTGACGACTTTTTTTTACACAAAATTGATGAAACAAAATATATTTTTAAAGGAGATTCTCAGCTTTCCACTAATATAAATTATGCTTTAATTTTAATTTAATAAATAATTATTATTCATTTTCTATTTGATTTATGACTAAATTCCTTATTGATAGGCTAACTAAAAGACATCTATAGCTTTCAAATGGTATCACATTTTCTGAATCTGAAACATGTGTCACATTTTATGCTTTGCATACTATAGGATTAAAAAAAAATTGAATTTCATGAAGTTTTTACCAAGTTAAGGTGGTCAAACATACAAGTTTTTATAATTTTTAAAAGTTATAATAAAAAAATCATAATTAATTATTTACTTGAAAAAAAATTACAAAATAATATGCATCACATCAGGACATGAGTTGTCTAATTATATCTAAAATCTTTAAAAAAATATTATCATTTTATTGTGGTTAGAGTGGTTAGACAGACACCTACTTCTTTTTTCCCTAAAATTTAAGTACTATTGTATTGAAATTTCAAATTTTCACCAAATAGATTTTTTTTAAATAAACCTAGTAGTTTAGAAACTATGTATTCAATTTTCTACAAATTATATTCTTAAATATTTTTGGAATAATATAGATAACTTATTCAAATTTTTACATCAAGTTGCCTAACTTTGATTTTTTTGAATTTTTTGCCACTTAAGGGCCTTTTTTTTCCATGATGATCATGTACATACTCAGAGAACCAACTCCTTTCAAGGCTTCATCTTTCAACCGTTCATGTTCTTATATTTCCTCTTGTCTCATTTTTAACAGATTATTCCATAGCTCATCATCAGGAATGTCCTTCTTGGTATTCCACATCTCAACTTCAAGCACAACAATATACTCTATTATGGCTTCTATGATGGTAGCCCTATATACCTCACCTGCATCCTTGCACAAAGTAGTTGTCTCTTCTCACATTTCATTTTATATAATGGGTGAGTGTAGGATCATGGGGGTCCAAAAGGTGGTGATATAACCCAAAAGTGGTTGAGGACATTTTTTATCTGAATTTGATGAAATAAAAAGGGTTTATTGATAAAATTGTCAGTTTTCCACCAATACAAGATATGACTTATTTGCAATTAAATAGATAATTATTATTGATTTTGTACTTGAATTCTAACTTAAGTCATGATTGATAGGGTCATTGAAAAAATCTATGATTCTCAAACGATTTGACTTTTTTTGAATCTAAAAGATGTGACACATTTTATGCTTCCCATTCTATAGGATAAAAAAATTGATTTTCATAAATTTTTGACCAAGTTATGGTGGCCAAACAAACAAGTTTTAATATTTTTTAAAGTTTCTAATAACTATTCATAAAGATACCAAGTTTCCACAATCCATTACTATTTATCAATTTTATTTCTGGCTTTGATTGTGTTGGAGATTTTTCCATCAACGTTTTGGATCACACTCCGTGATCCATCATCAAGATGAAAGAGAGCATAAGAGAGTGAAATGAATTTTTGCAGACCCACACTAGCTAAAAAGGAGAAGAGAGAGTAAGAGTTGCACAAGGTTTGAGGAAAAGAAATAAAGGAAAAAGTAAAGAAAAGAGAGAAAATAGATAGAAAGGATAGAACATAATAAGAAAATCAAAGGGGGAGGAAGAGACAAATAAAATTAGGAAGAAAAAGGCTAGAAGTCCAAAGGAAATAAGGAGGACAACCAAAGAAGACCCAAGAAACCAAGATGACTAATCACATAAAACAATGCACAATAAAGATTAAAAAGGAAAGAAAGAGAACGAATATAAAATATAATGAAATTAATATTCAAGAAGAGAAAGGTCACACAAGAAACACAAGAAGAGAATTAAAATCAAGAACTAAAATCAAGCTCAAGAACCAACAATACAAAAAAGAAAGAACAAATACAAGAAAGTAAAATAAATAAATTCAAGGAAAATTAAAAACTATAAAAAGAAATAAATTACCAAAAATTACTAAGAGGAAATAATCCCCTCCAAAGAAGTGACTAATCCCCTCCAAAGAATCAGAGGAAATACAAAGAGAAATAATAATTTTAAAAGCTACTAATTAAAAAAGAAGAGCCAACTAATTCCCAAAAAAAGTTAAATAAAATGAAAGAGGATCAATGACAAAAGACACTAAATAATTTAAAAAACATAGAGAGGTTTAAATTACCTAAAGTAATAAAAGGAAATAAAAATCAAAGAAGCGAAAATAGATAATAAAATACAAGGCAAGAGAATATGAATACTAAATTCAAGGGAACTAAATTAATTAAAACTATAAAAGGAATAAAGAAAAGGAACTAAATTAATTAAAAACTATAAAGAAAAGGAACTAAATTAATTTACAACTATAAAAGGAATGAAATACCAAAAATTACTAAAAGGAAGAATCAAAAGAATTACAAAGAGAAATAATAAATTTAAAAGCTACTAAATAAAATAAAGAGCAAACTAATTCCAAAAAAAAGGTTAAATAAAATGAATACATTTGATCTCCCAAAGGGAAAATCAAAAGTGGTATTGTATTCACATTTTGATAGGTGTAGAGGAGATTCCATTATAGGTATGGTTTTAAAATAGTGGGGTTCTATCCAAGGGGGTTTGATCTAAGGGGGATTGATAGAACCCTTTGCAATTAAAATACTTTAAATGGAACCTTTCAAGGCGTAAATCATTATATTTTCTAAAATATGTGATTTCAACAAAAAACAGGATGTCCCAAAAGGTGTAACCCATTATTGTGGTAGCATTCAACATTTGGTTTCTTAAAGGCTCCTCATGTAATCTAAAATTTTATGTGCAATGGGCCTTCCACTTAGCTAACTAACCTTTCCAATTATAGGAACCTCCTTCAAAAAGTAGAAAGGTAAGCACATAACCAATGTAACTAAACACATATTTCTTCTTTTTGATCTCCTTTAGATTTTCCATCAATTGTTGCCTAAGAAAGTTGCACAAGTCATAATATGCACCATTCTCTACCGTATCATGTGCCACATGAATTGTGGTGGAAAAAACAAAGTTATCTAGGGTATGCGCAGGATCATGATGGGCCAAAAAGTGGCAATATGATGGGTATGTGGCTGATGATTTTTTTTACCCAAAATTGATGAAATGAAAATGGATTTTAAAGGAGATTCTTAGCTTTCTACCAATATAAATTATTCTTTACTTTGAAATTAATAATTAATTATTATTCATTTTCTATTTGAATTACGATTAAATTTTTGATTGATAGGATGATTGAAAAACATCTATATCTTTCAAATGGTATCACATTTTTTGAATCCAAAACATGTGTTGCATTCTATGCTTTGCATACTATAGGATTAAAAAAATAAAAATTGAATTTCATGAAGTTTTGACCAAGTTAAGGTGGTCAAACATACGAGTTTTTATATTTTTAAAAGTTGTAATAAAAATTCATAATTAATTATTTACTTGGAAAAAAAATACAAAAATATGCATCACATCAGGACATGAGTCCTCTACTTATATATAAAATATTATAAAAATATTATTATTTTATTGTTGTTAGGTGGTCGACAAACACCTACTTATTTTTTCCGAAATTTAAGTACTCACTGCATTGAAATTTCAAATTTTCACCAAATAGTTTTTTTTTTAAACAAACCTAGTAGTTTAGAAACTACATTCAATTTTCTACAGATTCTATTCTTACATACTTTTGAAATAATATAGATAAATTATTCAAATTTTTATGTCAAGTTGCCTAACTCTGATTTTTTTGAATTTTTTGCCACTTAAGGGCCTATTTTTCTATGATGATGCTGCACATACCATCTATGTTGGTGTAGTAAATTTTATAGCTAGTGACCATAGCATCATATCTAACTATTGGATTCTTGAAAGGATTCATTGCAATGGATCTCTAATTGAATGTATCACTTGTTTTCTCATTTACATCTTTGTTTTTAACAAATCTCAAACTGGGAAATGGTTCGATGGAGCATAGACCAGTGATCTCTTTTATCACCTCCTTTGTAATCATGTGTAGCATATCAATCCATAAAAATTGATCATTTATTCTTTTCTGAGCCATTTTAATCCACTTGATATCAGAAAAGAAATTAGGGAGCCACTACCACACATCTAGTTTCTTCTTAGCTAGGGTTTTGTATTTTGGATCTAGGGAAAAGTATTCACCAATTAATTCATTTGTCCATACATCAGTTAACTTGTTGGGAGAATGATCTTCCATATTTCCATGAATTTATTCCCTAATGTCCTGAGTTGGTAAGACACCATACAAAACATGCAAGAAAGCACCCAGTGGGTCATCTTTTATGGATTTTGTAGGGTATCTCATAAATTTTGGTTCGGGTTTCTCTATAGCCTCTATAAATTTTGGTGTGGCCATTGAAATATGAATTCAAACTACTTTTAAGCAATAATTTCTATGAACTATGGTATGCAAGATTTACAAAATACCTTTTCATTTTGTTCACCGAATTAGGGTTTTGATGCGTTAAACCTTGAATCACTTTGAATATCTTGAATTCTCTTCACGTTGCTCTAATCCTCTTAGAATTCCTTTGGTGAAATTAATTTACCTTAGAAAATTCTCTTATAACCCTTCAATCTACCCAAATTCTACAATAAATGTTTCAATTCATAAAGCTAACAATCCTAAAAGTGTATGTGTAGTCAAGTTCAAAAGCTCCATAATCTTTCATAATGCCATATTTTATTCTACAATCTTCACCAATAGATCAAGAATGCTGATCTACATCTCATATCTTTGTGCTCCATCCCCAATACATTCTTTTATGGTAGGGGACAAAGGATATTAATTTAAGCTCCCCCTAAGCCATAACTCTTGGCTTAGTTTCTAGAGGAGACACCTACACCGAAGGATGGCATATATTCTCCCTTATATTTTATCTATTCCTTCTTTCTCCAAATCATTTCCATTTCCTTCTTTACTTCAACCTGACCAACCTTTTCGACTGGTTCATTCCTCTTTATCACATTATCCTTCCTTATTTTTTGGCTTCTGTAAAACTTAGTAATATGTCCAAGTCTATTGCAATTGTGACATAATTCTTTTGAATAATATTCCTTCCATTCATAATTGATCTTCATTAATTATCTTTATGTCCAAAAGCATAGCATGTATAATAGTAGCCATTGAAAGGTCGAATCATTTTACCATTGTTATATGCATTCATCATTTGACTTCTACATTCATTTTCTCTATGTCTAAATATTTTGCATGTAAAGAATTGACCAATAAATGATGAAACATTATGATTCACTCTACTTCTACATTCCATTGCTCTATGTCCAAAGTTATTGCACAAGAATAACAAAACCCATTGAATGATGGATACCTTTGAGCATTTGGTTTTCTAACCTAAGGTCTTCTAGCTTTATTTCTTTGATTCTAGGTAATGACATTATTCTTCTTGTCTTCAGTCCTTTCTGGTTCATTGATATTCTTTTTTGTATTAGGTGTCTGATTTTCTTTTGATATTTCACCTTTTTCAAATCCTAAGCCATCATTATTTTTGGATTTTTTTTTACCTCCAATCAACTCATCAAGCATTGTAGAACCTTTCTTCAATTTATCTTCATGAAATCTTACTCTCTCAAGATCTGATCTTAGATTTACCACTTCTTGTTCAATCCTTATACACTCATCATATTTTCTTTTCACCATTACATTTAGACATTCATAAACTCTTTTAATTTCTTCAAATTGCACTTTTAGTCTAGTGATGTTTTCATTTGATTGTTTCAATGGATCATTGACTTCCATACACCTTTTTTAGAACTTCTTAATCTGCTCTCTCAAATTTTTGATACATTCATTTTCTTATTTGACATTTTCATTCATATATCTATTTCCACCTTCAATTGTATCTAGATCTTCAAGAGAAACTTTTATTTCTCCATATTTGTCAAGCATGTAATCTTCTTCTATAAAATAAAAAGTAGGAATCTCTTCTAGAGGAATAGGAAACTTTCTATCAGCCATGTGTTCAATCTCCAAGACCTTCCCAAAGTAGTTAAGCTCCTTCCTAGGAACCAAGCTCTTATACCAATTATTGAACACTTAAAATAGTAAGAAGGGGGTGAATCAGTATTCACTTAATAAATCATTCAAACATGAAACATCCAATTACTAGAATACATATTCAACTATAGTAAGGAAATAATTCATGAAAAAATCCACAAGATTATATAACACATGAGCACAAATATTTTAATGTGGAAAACCCAAAATGGGAAAAACCATGGTGAGGGTTAGCTTAGAACATATTATAACTAATTATATTGTATTGCAAAAATGCTCATTGCTGGTGGACTTACTATCCATAGAGAAAAAGATAGAATAAAGGTGGCTTAAAGTCTATTTTGAACTATTACAAATGCATCTACAATATGTAGGAATATAGTTCCAATGAAGCACAATAAAACTCTTCGCACTAATTCTAATTCAAC
Source organism: Sequoia sempervirens (assembly GCA_007258455.2). Classification (NCBI taxonomy): domain Eukaryota; kingdom Viridiplantae; phylum Streptophyta; class Pinopsida; order Cupressales; family Cupressaceae; genus Sequoia; species Sequoia sempervirens. The sequence continues at coordinate 292,554,525 of VDFB02058242.1, read as the reverse complement.
ATTTTGTAATGCTATTCATTCACATAAATCAAATCTTTCACAACACAATTCACACTACTCTGCTCAAATTTGCATCACACAAAATAAATGTCACATATCTCTCTCCAAAATATAAAAAAAATCCAACATATATATCAGATCAAGTAGAACATCAATTGGGTTGGCCTAATTAAATGTAACACCAAATATATAACTTTTCAGCTCCAAAATTATCATCCATAACACACACCACAATTCAAATCTCAAAACATCTTAAGATAGGTTGGCATGGACCTATAATAGATCCCACATAAGATAAAAATACATATCCATCCTTTGCACAACATCAAATATATTAGGTCATCTCCAAATAAGACCTAAAAGAAAAAACCTTCATCTATGTATCCACATCTTGACACATTGACCCCAAAATTACATACCATCTAGAATTCAAACTCAACTAACATCTAGAAACTGAAATTCAACACCACAAAACAAAAAATTCATTCATAGAGAAGTGTGGAATCTCCTACATAAAGACACTATACAAAAAATGATTGAAATATGCCACTGAGATGAACTCAGTTACTCTTATCTCTCAACTTGTATGTCCAATTAAGATGAAATATTGGATTTAGATGCATCTAACATCAAAAAAAATAATTTTAGAATTGTAGGGTGATAGCTTCATTTTTGGAGTGGTGCAGCCCAAAAATCGATGCACTATAGCACTTATCTAGTGGTTTTGACACTTAATTAGATTTTGACACAACTAAACTTTTTGAACCAAAACAACTTACAAAAAAGACATCCTTAACAACTCAAAAACATGTTAGGATTACCCAAATTGATCCAAAAAAAGGTTGACATCAATGAAAACACTATATCATGCCATTATGTGTCATGCATTCTCATGTTCCCTAAAACATCATCAATTACAATCTCGTCAAATTTCCAACAACTAATTTTTCTAACTTTGAGAGATATGTGAAGCAAAGGGATCTAAAAGTAAGTGCTAAAACTAAAGGAACCTTCATGTCTTCTTTTCATGCTAGACAAGAGAAGAACTACTAGATCATTGATAGTGGATGCTCTAATCATATGACTGGTGATAAGAGTATGTTTTTTTAAAATTGAGATTTATATAAAGGAGGAATAGTTAGGTTTGTTGATTATGCATTTTCTAAGATATGTGGAAAAGGTTCAATCATTTTTTATGGCAAGCATAACACTGATGATGTTTACTATGTTAAGGGTTTAAGAAATAACCTTTTGAGTTGTTCAACAAATGTGTAGGAAGGCATACAATCTTGTGCTTGAAGATGATGGTTGTGTGATCAAAAAAGGATTTAAGACTTTGATTGCTACTAGAAGAAGGACAGATGGAAATGTCCATCAACTCAAAGGTGTTGATGGTCATTGTTTCATGACTCATATTAATTATAGTTGGCTATGGTATAGAAGAATGTGTCACATCAATTTTGATAGCATACTAAGGATAAGTTCAATTTGAGTTGTGAGAGATTTGATAAAGATTACAAAGCCTATCAATGTTGTCTATAAGGAGTGTCAAATTGGAAATAAAGCAATATGAAGCTTCAAATCAAAGAATAATCTTCTATTGGACTATTGGAATTTGTGCATATAGATCTTTGCAGTCCTACTAGAGTAAGAAGTCTTCAAGGAAATAGGTATTTCATGCTATTGATTGATGATTATTCTAGAATGGCATGGTTTAATTTTCTCAAAGAAAAATCATAAGCACTTGATAAATTTAAAGCATTCAAATTTATGGTTGAAAATGAAATAAATATGAAAATCAAATGTTTGAGATTTGATAGAGGTGTAGAGTTCACCTCCAATGAGTTAATATATTTTGTGAGAATCATGGAATAAAGAGGAACTTATATGCACCTAGGACTCCTTGGGAGAATGAGGTAGTTCAAAGGAAGAATAGAACTATTAAAGAAGATGCAAGAACAATGATGAAAGAAGCAAGTATATCAGAATTCTACTAGAGAGAAGCAACTCATACTTCTATTTATATAATTAATAAAGTGCAAGAAAGAGAAAACAACACAAAGACTCCTTATGAGCCATGGTATGGAAGGATTCCTACTATCAATTACAATAGAGTATTTGGAAGCAAGTGATATATTGGAAGGGATGAAGAAAACTTAGGAAAGTTTGATACAAGGTCTGATGAAAGTATATTCCTTAGGTATTATAGTAAAAGAAAAGCTTACCAATCTTACAACAAAAGGCTAGGAAATATTGTTGAGAGTTCAAGTGTAAAGTTTGATGAATACCATTAAAAGAATTTAGTGGTCATATATGGATATGAATCAAATGACTCTACTTCTAAAGAAGAAGAAAAAGAAAAAGAAAAATAAGTGTAGATTGAAGAGGAAGAAGCTCTGAAAAAGGTTCCCAAAACTCTTAAGTATGTGCAGAAGGATCATTCTAAAGAAAAGATCATTGGTGATAAGAACAAAGTTGTACTAACAAGAAAAAAATTGTTAGAGAATAGGTAAATTTATGTTTACTTTCTAAAGTTAAACCAAAATAGCAAAATTGGAGTATGCAATGATGAGTATTGGATCAAGGTTATGGAAGAAGAACTAATGTAGATTGAGAAGAATCAGAATTAAGAACTTTTCCCAAGACTAGCAAACAAGAATGTGATTGGAACTAAGTGGGTATTCAAGAACAAATTGAACGAGAATGGAGAAGTGGTAGGAATTAAGGAAAGCCTTGTGTGTAAAGGTTACTCACAATTAGAAGGAATAGAATTTGAGAGGACATTTTCTTTGGTGGCAAGAATGGAAGCTATTAGGAATTTTTTGGCTTTTGTAGCACATAAAGATTTCAAAGTTTATCACATGGATGTGAATTTTTCTTTCTTGAATGGTGAATTGGAAGAAGAGGTATACATAGTGTAGACACCGAAATCTGGTTTAAGCCTGCGACTTCTATATTCTTCATAATTCTTATTCTTCATGGTCTTGATTAAATAATCTTAATTATTTAATTATTCATCTTAACATTAATTCATCTATTAATTAAATAATCTCAATTATTTAATTAATTCACTTTTCTTCATTTCTTCTAATTAATTAAATAAACGCTTCTTATTTAATTATCTTACTAATTAACCTTATTCTTCCAATTAAATTAAATAAATCATTATTTAATTTACTCTTTATCATATTTCAACTATAATTAAATAAATTCTTAATTTATTTAATTATTCATTTTGGGTCCTTTCATCATTTAATTAAATAAATATTATTTATTTAATTATCCTTTGAATATTGAGTCTTGAATTAAATGAATTATTTAATTCATTAATTCTATTTTAACACATTCTTCTATATTTTAGATAATTATGTGAGTTATCTAAGTATTCACTTTTACTCAACTCGACATCTATTTTAATCATTCAGTTAACTATTGATTTAATGTCTGAGTGGCATCTTCGAGTAATCTCTTCGTCTAATCATGCAATCGTCCACTTCTAACTCAATTGCGTGTACATGCGGATTAATTAAATATTCTTATTTAATTAATTAAGTGTTGTGCATTCAACGTAGAGTTGCTTTAATCAATCTTTATCTTTGTCATGCAAAGATATTTCTAATGTTTTCGAATGCCGAACTGAAGATTAAATCATTTATTTAATCTTTAATTCTATTTCTAATTCGAATCACTCATGTTAATTCTATCAGTTATCTGAATGCATATCCAATCAGTCAATCTCAACCATCCGTTGATCTTTCAATCTTGACCTGTCATTCGAATAATCAATTTTCTATAAATTGATCTATTCTTCATCATTCCAATCTCTCTCGCGAAATTTGGTAACTTTTGAGAGCACTTTTGTCTTGAATCTTCGATATTTTGCTAATCATTATCTTAGGCTATACTTGCACGAACTTGAAAATCTGAGGGCAATTATACTACACAAGCAAAATGGAGAAGGGAAATCGAGATAATTCATGGAAATACGTTTGGAATTGGTGAGATTGTTTTAGTTTTAATTACGTTTTTACTTTCCCATGTTCTTTGTTGCTTAACGTATGAATTTGCATTCTAGATTTAGTATTGTATTACATGTGTGCTTCTAACGATCTAATCTTCCTTGTTGTCTATTGTGCAAAAGCTTGTTTCATTTCTAGACGTTACATTTTGGTGAACCCGACGTGAAGACACCATCTTCGCGAATCCGTAGATCTTTTAATTTTTGATTTTGCAGATTTTTCGTATGGAATGATGCATATGAAGTTTCTGCACCGCAATTGATTTTTCGGAACCGCATGTGAAGTTTCTGCACCGCAATTGATTTTCCGGAACCGCATGTGAAGTTTTTGAACCGCAATTGAGTTTATGAACTGCATCTGCCAGAGAAACGACGCATCTGACAATTCCTAAACCGCAACTGGTATCCCGAGCCGCAACTGAAAAATAAACGACGCATCTGATTGGTAATGAAGCGACGTAATTGACTAGTAAAATTTTATTTCTGCTTGCGGCAATCTGGAATTTTCAATTGATTTTTGTGTTACTGATATTTGATTTTCAGCGTGTGGCCATTTGGAGTTAACAAGCTTTTGCAGGACGATTGACGAAGACAATATTGAAAAATTACTAATGATATCTTCTGCAGGACGCTTGTCGAAGACCCTAGTTAAATTTTGAAACAGATTGTTTGGTAGCATAGCAAATCTTTCATTTGGATTAAAATTAACAAGTGTCTACTGTGTTTGGTGTGAAAGCACAAGTCTAGTTACCCTTATGATTTGGTATATCAGAGTATCCTCTACCCTTGCGCATCCGTGTGATCCTGGGTGTAAGAGAAATGGTTACCAACTCTAGAACTTGGGCCTATTCTGGTGGGAAAAAGTACTCACCCCAAAACGACTCAGACCGGTAGCACCCTGAACCCGAGGGACTTCCAGCCGGTATATAAAAGTGGGTTCTTGGGGAAACCCCAAGAATCACGAGTGTGGTTCCGACGAGATGGATCTGAAAGGGGACTCGCACCGTATGGATCACACCCCACGAACGGAATGCCCGAATTAAATACCCTTTGTTGTAGAGACCAACCTATTTGTGGCCGTTGCTTGGTATTAGTGCAGGGTACAGTATCATGCCCGAAGATTACTCACTACTGATCCCCTTGAGTAGAGATAGTGGTTCTTGGGATGTCACTACCCAATGAATTCAGAATTGGTGTGCTCAAAAGACGTTAATGAGCCGTGGAGGGGAGCCAATGCCACCAAATTCCTAAGCTATCCGCTCTCGAGAAGGAAAGGTGTTCATCACCAATCCGAGGTATAACTGGTGGGCTATACCAAGTATACAAACCCTAGGCCTTTGGCCTATTAGGATGTGCTTGTCTGTTATCACTTTAAACATTCTTTGAGTCCAAAATTGAAACTGAAAACACTTTGTCTTACGATTGTCTTTGATTGTTAGAATTTGATCATAGAAAACTGGGTCAGTTTAAATTTCATGTCACTGAAAATTCATAGAGAGTCGCAATTGTTCACCAGAAACACGCATCTAATTTTTACAGTCGCAACTGTTAATTTTGAGTTGCATCTGTAAGTTTTGAGTCGCATATGTAATTTTTGAGTCGCATCTGTCCGTTTGGCTCGCATCTGATTTATATAGGTCGCATCTGGTTGTTTTGAGCCGCATGAGTCGCATATGTTAGTTTGACTCACATTTGTTTTAGAAACACCGCATGCGTTATATTCTGGGTCACATCTGTCAGCTTGAGTCGCATCTGGTAATTTTGAGTCGCATCTGTCAGTTTGAACCGCAATTGTTAAATTTGAAACGCATCTGTCTGATTACCAGAAAAACCAAAATTCACTGTCACTGTCCAGTTAGTAGGGTTATACCAGTTTCAGTGGTCTTCATACAAACAGTCTTCGAAAACAGAAACCTGAAACGATTTGCTCAATTTTGCATCCTTTAGGTTCATTTAGTCATTACCATAGTTGTCTTCAGTTAGATTTTACCTTCATCTTAGGGATCATATTACTTTGCATTAGACTTTTAGAGAGGTCACTTTTACAAAATTTAGGAGTAGTCCACCATCTATACTCTAGAAAGGTCATAGTGTCAACGAAATCTATCATTGAACCTAGTCTTATCATTGTATACTTTGTCCCACAGAGAGTTGTCCTACCTCATCAGTCTAGTTAGGAAACTCAACGTGTCTCTGATCTTTGTCCTACATTGGTTCCTTGACTTATCTAAATTGACACTTTGGTTTGACTTTAGGTAGTTGGTCCCTTCACCTTGGGTTTATAGAATTGATCATTTTAGGGTCTCACTTAGACTTCTTGCACCTTTAGGGTCTAGACTAGTATCATCATAGGACATCCCTTATTTTGCATAAGAAAACCCCAAAAACATAGAATAGAGTCATACAGTTTCTAGATATAATCTTGCATTTCCCGCATATTGAGCTTGTCTTACATGGTTGAAACTAGGTCTAAGAGAAGAGAGAGAGAAAACATGTCGAACCCAAGCGAGTTCATCAACCCATTTTCTTCAAGACCTCATAAGACTCTATTAGACAAATTTACCACTAGAAACACACAAGGACATGTTACAACAGAAGACATAGAGGCTGCCGCATAGGACCCTGAGTTTTCTCTTTTGTAGATGAGTACCTAGCAAATGATCATCAACGGTTCTTAGGAAAATTGCTAGCTGAAGGTGCTACCTTACCTCCAGGATTTGACATTAGCACCTTACAAACTCAACCTACACAAGGGACAAATACCACGACCGCTAGTACTACTATACCTCAAGTCAGCACGACTATGCCATCTAGCACGTCTACACAGAGTACGATAGTCCATACATCCCCATTTGGTACACCTACCATGACATCGGGATTTAGTTTCACTACAGGGGCTTCATCATCTACCCCCTTCGGTCCTCTTAGTGGGAGTAAAAGACATAAAACATCAGCCCATACATCTTATGTCGGAGTCACAAGTGCGCAATCAACAACCACACCTACTGCTAGCATTATAGGTACCTTGCCACAGTCGATGGCCATACCTAGTGCTCAGGTCACTAGTACTATACCAAGGATTACACAAACAGTGGGCATTCCCTCCTTCCAATATGGCAATCAAAATCCACCTTTCCAGACTAGCAGTCAAAACCAATTTACATCGGTTCCGAATCAGAACCCCTTTTCATAGATTGGTAGTCAGAATCCGTCTACCCAGATTCCAGGCCAAAACTATTTCACATCGGTTCCGAATCAGAATCCCTTTGTACAGAGTGGTACTTAGAATCCATTTACACAGAATCTAGGACAACATCAATCTATGCCGATTCCAAACCAGAATACATTTACCAACATTCTGAATCCAAATCCACCTCAGATGCCAACGTTCAATCAAAACCCATCACGAGACTTTGGATTTCAGAATACATATATGGATCCGCATAATCCTTCTAGCACATCTTTGACTCAAGTTGACGTCCTACAAACACAAATGCAGGCATTACAAACGCAAATGGATAACATGTCAGTGTCAACTAAGAAATCATTTTCACCAAAGGACATATGCCCATTCCCTTTTGATAGATCATTGTACATGACACCTTTCCCTCACGGATATGTCATACCAAATCTTCCTAAGTACAATGGCAAACACAATCCAATAGAACATATCAGGGAATTTTCTACCATATGCATTGATGTCGCTTACAACCCCACGTACCTTATGAGGCTATTTCCACAAAGTCTTGTAGGGGTTGCACTAGAATGGTTTTCGGGTCTAGATTCTGGCATTAGATCATGGGGAGAGCTAGTCGAGAAATTTGTGGAGCAATTCTCCTTCCACATTTACCATGAGATAAATATAGAAACCTTGTGCCACACAACACAAGACGAAGGTGAAACATTCATTGCTTTCTTCCAACGTTGGAGAACTATTGCAAGTAGGTGTCTTGTCGAGATACCTAAAAAACAAAAGGTTACCATGTTTCAAGAAAACCTTCATCCAAAACTCAGGAGTAACTTAAGGGTACATTGTTGCATATCTTTTTCGGAACTAGTGGAAAAAGGGGTGATAATAGAGAAGGATCTCATTGAAAAGGGTGAACTCAAGATGACAACACCCAATCGAAACATGGTCGTACAAAACGCCCCCACCGACAGAAACAGATTCTGGTCTTGCAACAAAAATGTCACCAATGATGGGGTGGTTGATGCTAAAACATTACAAGCAGGACCCCTCCTCACATTAAAAGGGCCTCATAACTTTGCCAACACGCTTAATGCTGTCAATCAACCTCCCAACGTGGTCCAAAACACTCAACGTCCACCACCAAGGAGATTCCAGAAACGTGAGTTCACTCCCTTAGGGGAACCCATTGAGTCGGTGTTCAAACAACTGTTACAACACAACCTCATACAACTGCAGGAACCAAGACAATACGATCCAGGACAGTTTAAACCAACTTGGTGGGATGACAATGCTTTTGTGATTATCATAGGACTAAGGGACATAACCTACAAAACTGTCGACAACTGAAGAACATCATACAGGATCTTGTTGACAAGAGAATCATTGAAGTTAGTGGACAAAAACAAAAGACATCGAACACTGATCATCAAGTCTTTTCAGACCCACTACATGACCATGGGAAAGGAACTGTCCCCAGTTCGAGTACTAAGACCAATATGTCAGCCAATTATGTGAATATAAAACATGACTATGATAGTGGCAAAATCATTCATTGCCTTCGCGCCGCCAATGACAACATCAATACCATTACTATCAAGGCTAATCCAGAATGTGCGGTCAATACTCGTCATACTAAGTTTGTTATCCAAGGCCCTCCATCACAGCAAGCATCACAACCTTCCAAGTTACAATATAACCTACTTGACCAGTTGGGGAAGACCCCAGCCCAAATTTCAATCTTGGAATTGTTGCGTATCTCCCCCGAGCATCGGTCTATCCTCGATAAGGCTTTACAGAACACCACGGTCCCTAATGACCTTGATGTCAATCGTTTCCAGGAGATGGTGGGCTACTTGACCAATAATCATCATGCCACATTTTCTGAACAAGACTATGCCAGAGATAAGACGAACCACAATGACCCTTTACATCTAGAAGTCCTTGTTGATGACACCAAAGTTAGACGAGTTTTGGTAGACGGAGGAGCAAGGTTAAATCTATGCACTTTAAAACTAATTAAGGCATTAGGTATTTCAGAAGCATGCATAGACATCACCAAGAGTATTGTCATTAAGGCTTATGATGATGAAGAAAGAAAATCAAAGGGGATGGTAACACTTCCTATTAGAATTGGTCCTGCGGTAATTGAGACAAAGTTCCAGGTCTTGGATCTCACCCTCCCCTATAACCTTTTGCTAGGTAGACCATGGATTCATGCCATGAAGGCAGTCCCTTCCACATATCATCAGTGCCTTAAATTCCCTTACAATGGCACCGAAATAACTATCGATGGTGATCCCGATCCTTTTCAGTATTGCACTAACCTAAAGGAGATCCCTCAACGCCAAGTGCCAGTCAACCAAGAGGCCTCATCGTCTAATCCATCTTCTTATGTTGACCTGTCTACACTCACTCGAAAATCTGTTGCACCTTCACTTCCCACTACTCCTAGGGTTGAGATCCAAGACAAGAGTTGTGGAGAGTATTATATGAAGACTTCCTATTGTGTTAGCCACTTGGTCCCTCCTAAGTCATATGGTTTGCCTACAACAGGTAGGGGACAGTCTATAATCACTATACATGTTCCCCCCACAACAACTTTCACTAAATGGGGTGAATTAAGCAAAGAGGCTGTAGATACAGAAGATGTTACTTCCTGGCTGTATAAGGAAGATAATCAACAACCCCTTTTACTTGCTCATATTCCTACAAGACTATATGGAAAGGGTTTCAAAATCATGCAAAGCAAAGGATATGTTGGACAAAGTGGTTTAGGCTTAAACCAAGATGGCAGAATTGAACCAATATTTGTTTCTCAGTGGCCAAAAGGAGTAGGGCTAGGGTTTCAACCGATTCAGATTGGCGTTCCTAGTACTCCATTACCCTTACTTGAGGAAGTACGTGCTTCAGAAGACATTAAGACATCTCACGAACCAGTAGACCAAAATCATTGTAACTCTCCTGACTCTAATGATTATGAGTGGGATTCCTTATCCTCTACTTCTTCTATGGACCTTGACAAGTTATTTGGAGAACTTGACTTGCTGTTAAATTCCTCACCAAATCCTTTAAATTCCTGTCCACCAAAGAAAATGACAAAAGAGGAGTGGTTTAAACACTACTATTGGGAATCGCTTGATCCTACCTCTTGGCAACCTGAGCCACCTCTCTCTAATTATCAAACCTTGGCATTAGGCCCACCTATTCATCCACCTAGACCCAAACCCAAGAGCAAAAGGGACTTGGTACAAGACTTTTGTGATCACATGAATAATTCAATCCTTACCTTGACCCCATTAGATTTTGATAACTATGACGATGACATGCCCTTAGTTTATCCCCAACTCATTGATTGGGATCAACAAGATACACCCATTTTAGATACTTTTGAGAACGACGAAGCGATTGCTGAGTTCCTAGGATTACGTGAAGGCATACCTAATGGGGATCATAAAGCTGGTTTTACCATTGACTTGGACAATAAAGCATATTTTGGGGAATCTGTTCAACCCTCCAGTCGCAAAAATGAGAAAAAGAATAAACAAGATAAAAGGGACGAGTCTCTAGGTGAAAACCGCAAGGCACCTCTAGACCATGAAAAAGTAAAAAGAAAGGACGCATTCGAAGGTGAAAACCTCTCTGAGGCACCTAAGGATGGAGGTTTGAACATTCTCCCCATTGCATAGGAAAAGTCACCCATGCTCGTGGAAGAATCAGTAGAAGTCAACATAGGCACAAAAGAGAATCCTCGATTGATTTATTTGGCAGTGTCATTGACAACACAAGAGAAATCAGAGTTTCACAACTTCTTTGAACAAAGACAGATTAATTTTGCTTGGTCATATGCCGACATGCCTGGGTTGGATCCTGAACTTGTCCTACATCACTTGCCTTTGCAACCAAGTGCTAAACCAGTAAAACAGAAGTTGAGAAAAATGCATCCACAAATTGCTTTATTAGTCAAGGCAAAACTCAAGAAACTCTTAGACGTTGGTTTCATCAGACCTATTGACTATGCAGATTGGATTTCCAATCTTGTGCTAGTTACCAAACTAGCTAGGGGCATCCGTATCCACACTGATTTTAGAGATATCAACAAAGCTTGTCCTAAGGATGACTTCCCTTTGCCTAATATAGACATGATAGTTGACATGACAGCAGGATATGAGATGTTGTCCCTTATGGATGGATTCTCAGGATATAACCAGATCAGAATAGCCACTGAAGATCAACCTAAGACAGCCTTCACTTGTCCTTGGGGAACGTATTGTTGGAATGTTATGCCCTTCGGACTTAAGAATGCAGGAGCAACCTATCAACGTGCCATGACTACTATCTTTCATGATCTAGTACACACTTGTATGGAGGATTATGTCGATGACCTTATTGTAAAATCCAAGACAAGGGCACAACATTTACAGGTTTTAGACAAGGTATTTTAGAGGCTAGAGAAGTATAATGTGAGACTCAATCCAAAGAAATGTGTGTTTGGAGTCAAGTCAGGAAAGCTATTAGGTTATATCATTTCTAGATGAGGCATTGAAGTAGATCCAGCTAAGGTAAAAGAAATTATGGACATGCCACCACCCAACAATCTCAGTCAACTAAGGACATTACAGGGAAGGTTGCAATCTATCAGAAGATTTATAGTGCAAATGAAGCGCATACATTAATAATCTCTTTCAACATCTACTTAAGAAAGGAGTACCCTTTGCATGGACAATCTAGGTGCGAAGAGGATTTCTTTTCAACCGACATGAATATTTTACTTACACCACCTGGTCTTAATGCCACCTCGCTGAAGGAAATAATCACTTGATTCTTTATGGTCGTTAGAACTCCACTCATCATCTTGAGCATTGCTCTACGTAATGACGCATGAAGGCCGCGAAAGGTAGCTCCATTACATCACCGGACTTTGGGTTGGCTTATGAGCTTAATCCATAGTAACATTTAACGTATGTCTTGCAGTAGTATTTATTACCCAAAACTCGAGGCACTACGCTAAACCATCAAACAATGTTGATTGCTAAAATAGATCCTCTCCTGAAATATCTCTTAGTAAGGCAAAAGATTAACAGACGACCGCCAAGTGGGTCATGCGATAATTTAGTGAGTGATATACGATGTAGAGAGAAAGGCTTACAAAGGACAAGTCATTGTTGATCGGGCTACACGCACCCATACAGATCACCCATTAGTGGGTAGACTTTCCGATGAGCTCATATCTACATTTGATACAAACATAACATGGAAACTGTGACTTGATTGTTCATTAAATCATGGTTCAAAGGGTCGGATATTGTTTATCACACCACAAGGTGATCTCCATCCCTGTCATTCAGGATTGTAATTCCCATGCACTCCAAATAACATGGCGAGTATGAAGCTCTAGTGACAAGGTTATGCATGGCGGTCAAGTGGAAAATTAAGGTTTTACAGGTTTACGGTGATTCTCAACTAGTAATCAGGCAGGTAAATGATGATTATGAGACTAAGGATGAGAAGCTTACTCCATACAAGTGCATGGCAGATAGTTTTAAAGAGTACTTTGACAAAACTTCAAATTCTACTCAACACTTGCGCTCAAATAGGCGAGGACGCCATGGCTACAATTGCATCACTTCTTGACATTCCTAACAATGTGCCTAAGTTTGAGTTCTTAGTAGAACAGCTTTTGATCCCAGCATACGATATCCCAGATTCTGAGATGGTGTGTGACATCGTTGGTCCCGATTCCCCTTGGTACAAAGAAATTTATGATTACCTTCATGCTGAAGTCATACCCATTGGCCTATCCAACAACCAACATAGAACATTCCTCCGCAAGTCAGCCAAATACACCATCGTCGGAGACACCCTATAGACGTTACTTTATAATAACTTATCGAGATGTCTTGATTTCATCAAGCACAAAAGTAACGCTATGGGGTGCATGAGGGTATATGGGTTCCCATTCTAGCGGTCCCACCTTAGCCAAAAGATTATGAGACCGGGTTTATTATTGGCCTACTATGGAAAAATGACTCATATGTCTTTGTAACAAAATGTTGCCAATGCCAAGTTCATGGAGATTTGATACATGCCCCAGCACAGGAGCTCCGTCCTATCACGCCACCATGGCCTTTTGCCCAATGGGGACTCGACCTCATAGGTAAGATCCACCCCACCTCATCTAATGGACACAAGTTCATTATCACTGCCACTTAGTACTTTACAAAGTGGATAGAAGTCATTCCTATGACATACATTACCGGGCGCATTGTGACTTAATTTATCTTAAAACTATACTTCATTTGTCTCCGGTATGTGTCCCCTACCCACCACCGAGTAATGGCCAGCCCATTTAAGAACTGGGGACTCCACCCATTTGTGTGTGATCAATTTCTATATCCATCACTTCACCCATACTACCCCCAAGGCGGTAATGCCTAAGCAAAGAGGCATCTAACAAGACCATCATTAGAATCCTCAAGAAGATCAGCCAATGATGCTTGGTCATGATGTGCATTTACAGCTAAACCCTGCCTTATGGGCTTATCGTACAAGTATCTGTACTCCCACTGGTGCTACCCCATATTCACTTGTCTTTGGATCTGAAGCCATTTTACCTATTGAGGTCGAGATTCCATCCCTAAGGGTATCACTGAAGGGCCACATTGACGATGAAGAGTACCGAGTGTCGAGACTCCATGAGTTAGAATTCCTGGACGAGCGTAGACAGAAGGCACTGGACCATCTCCAAGCATATCAGAACCGCCTTCGTCGTAGCTATAACAGGAGGGTTTTAAACATAAATTTTGACATTGGTGACCTAGTTTTAATGGAGAATCAAAAGAATCAAGCAGAAAGAGACAAACCAGGAAAGTTTGAACCTAATTGGTTGGGACCTTATGTTGTTACAGAAGCTTTTGGATCAGGAGCGTATCAACTCTCTACTCCTGAAGGTGAACCATTGTCCTCACCAATCAATAGTATGCATCTGAAGAAGTTCTACGCATAGCTTCTGGGAGCCTTTGTCTTATTTAGCAAAAATACAAAAAAAATCAGAAAATAAAAAAATCGTTATCAAGGGGAAAACCTGGTAAACAGGCATCTTGGTAACACCAAAAAAATTAGTTAATATGGAAAATAGTAAAGATAAATCAATCGTCCAATGGTGAAAACCACTTCGGTGGCACTTTGGATAGGTACCATGGTGAAAACCTGGCAAACAGGCACCATGTGTATTCAACCCTGCTCCTTTGTCTACTATTATTCTAATCTATCTTGTACATACACCACTTATTTGAACATCATCCCTACCATGTATATAGCCCACTTCCCTGTACATAGCCCACTTCCGTGTACATAGTCTCTACCATGTATATAGCCCACATTCGTGTACATAGTCCACTATCCTGTACATATCCCGATCTTCTATAACCACCAGCGGTACGTACCCTAATTAAGGAAGCCCTTTCCAGCTTGAACGATTGACATCGAGTATTCTATATCCCCCTGCTTAATTCATTCATAGCCTGGCCCTTATACCTCGACCGGGAAAACTTCGACATGCGCCATACGGGTTCCTACATTGGCTGTGCTGAAGACGTAAACCATGAAACCAAAACATCAAAAATCCCAAAGACAAAAAATTCAAAAAACCTAAAATCCAAAACAGAGTCGAGTCACCGTGACTTAATGCCTTTGTCATCCGGTTGAAACTACGGCTCTCGCTGACCGATCGCAGGCAGGCTATCCGCGCCCCGGTGGCATTGTGGGTCACCCATTTAGGTTTGTCCGCAGCCATGCTAGCCAATCCATATGTCTATATAACAAGGTCATTGGTAGTGTCAAACTACGAGGTCTCTGTGTGTACAACGTAGGCAAGGCCATCACACGATGAGCCCCCGAGGTCGCACTAGGTTAGTCCATTAGAGTTCATCACATTCACTTTCACACATTTCTTTTATTTGTAGTCACCTTGTTTACCGCAAATACTGAATCCACGGTATCCTTACGTGATACAACGTAAAAGGCACACATCACACGATGAGCCCCCGGTACGCACCATAGGTCACCCCTTTAGGGTTTTGCATCACAAGAAATTACCAACACATCATATCAAGTCATGCATCAATCTGCAACAAGCCGCTACTGCCCTAAGTCAATCAAA
This sequence comes from Sequoia sempervirens, assembly GCA_007258455.2. Lineage (NCBI taxonomy): Eukaryota > Viridiplantae > Streptophyta > Pinopsida > Cupressales > Cupressaceae > Sequoia > Sequoia sempervirens. Next base: position 292,539,159 of record VDFB02058242.1, on the reverse strand, counting down.
ATAACTTCAAACAAAACACATCAAAACAGATCAACTACAGTCAGCTACAAGATCAACCTATGTCTTATATAGGATGAGTCCTTCCTGCATAATCAACAAGGTCAAAACAATCAAACATAGCCTTATACAGGTTATCACATCAACGGCATCTAACTCAACGTCTTATACGATACATGACTTTCTGAAACCAGGCTTTGTCATTCCTTATACAGATAGTCATAACATCGAAACCAGACTCACAGTCTTATCCGGTATGTGTATCTCCTGAAATCAGGCTCTACCAACAAACAAATCAAACAAACAAATCATGTTTTTGGAAAATATTTTCATTGGCTTTTTGACTTTATTGGCTTATTTATCTTATCATTTATCTTGAATTGATGATTAGGATTCATGTTACTAGCTTTCTCAATGATGTCCCATGAAGGATTTAGAGAAGCAACGATGTATCAGAATTCTATTTTCTTTGACTACTGTCTGTCGACTGTCTTTTAAATTTGATTTTGAGTCATGTTACTAGTTTCCTCAAGGATGTCACATGAAGGATTTAGAGGAGCAATGACGTCTCATGACCCGTCTTTTACTTTGTTTGTTGTCTGTGGTTTGTCCTGACAAAAAGACTGGGGCAATGTGTGCCCTTAGTATGAGTTAATGACAATCCTTGTCTGCGACTGTCTATTGTTAGCAAGTGGATGACCTTGCACACCTTGATTTATGTCATATCATGGTGTTTGTCTCCATTTGTATTAGTCCCGCCCAATGATGATAAAGTGCAATACCTTTTGTGATACGGTAAAATATCAAAGATTCCTAACACTAACATTTATTTTCTATCTTTTCATTCTTTGTCGATCCATTCCGCACTAACAATTCTTCTTTCTTGCATTATGACGGAGTCCTGTGACACAAAATGGTATACATCATCTTGCATCAACATACATGTTAGAAACATACATATATATAGGCATATGTCACATTTAGATTATCATGGCATAATAGACAATAATCATCATTTAACATTGCATATCATAAGTAATAAACTGTAAATACATACATCATATTACATTTGTATAGTATCACATGTCATTATACATATAGCATCACATTGCATCTCATAATCATATAGAATCATATGTCATATAGAATCAAATTTATCGCATTAGTTGCATAAACAACATAAAGTACATACAACCATCCATCACATAGGCATATCATATAAACATCACATGTATAAATCAAGACTGCATAATCAATAAATAGACAATGCATATCATAAGAATCGCCGCCAAAATCATATATACATATTGCTCATATGTGTCACATCACAATGTCATAATGTATCATACATACATGGAAGCCCGCAGGCTATTGGATCAAAATACAATGTCTCAAATGGACCTCAAAACTGTATCTCTATCCTGAACTGCCACTGCCATCATGTCGGGAGTGTGTAGGAGACTGATGCTAGGAACCTACTGATCTCGGAGCTGTGGGATGTCTGTCATAGGGCCCTGCTCTACATGGTTGATCCACTCCCTCTGTGCTCACTGTCCGTGTGTGGGTCCTGGTCTGAGACCTACTACTTTGTGCCACTGAAAAATTGGGAGCCCGTCTCTCTAGGGGAACCTCTACCTCATACAAGTCTCGATAGTATCTCTCCCTCTCGTCGGATCTGACCAACTCTCTGGCAAATGTTGTTGACGGTCCTGTACATAATGACCTGAGCTCTGTGAATCTCTGCTCAGTCTCCTACCGCCGAGCTACAGCCTGATCCCTCTCCAACAAGGCTTTGTCTCTCTCCACTCTGTAGGCATCTCTCTCTGCCATCAACACTCTCATCTGCTCCTCCAAGGAGGCAACCTGGGCTCGTAATATATCAGTGTCGGGCACCTCTGCCTCTGTATCATCCTGACGGACCCTGTCTCGCCCATCCTCCTCCTCGTCCATCTCCTCCAAGATCTGATCCCTGATCTCTCTCTCGTGATCCTCCTCCTCCTCCTCATCCTCTTGGTAGGCACCTAGCAATCCAAGGGCATCAATCTCTGCCTCCTCTCCCACTGCCTCCTCTGCAACTGCCTCCTCGGCACCTACCTCTGCCTCTGTTGGGATGTCAGGGATGTCTGGGATAACTGCCTCAGCTGGCTGCTCCTCCTCGCCGCCTCTGGCCACATCTAGCATGGCCACATCCTCCTGTCCTCCCCTCTCCTCTTGGATCGGTGACAAGGCTGCTCCTCGTCCCCGTCGACCACGCCTCCCTCTCCTGCCTCCACGTCGGCCACCTCTGCCATCATGCCCACCATCCCCTCGGCCTCCTCTGCCTCCTCGACCACCTCCTCTGCCCCGTCTGCCTCTGGGACCTCACGGAACCCCATCGGGGCCGGGTCAGCCTCGATCCGGGCCAAAGGAGTCAGCCCTGTAATGCCTCCTACCCACTCCATCATAAGCCGAGTCATTCCCCGATCTCGCTGGTCCACCCTCCATCCCTAGCCGCGTGTCTGTGAATCCATCAATATCACTTCTGGCGAAGCATGCATCGGAATCTCTATTCCCACTAACAGACCTCTCGTGAAGACCAAGGCAAACTCTCGCTCTCCCTCGAGGTACATCCTCGTGACTTCCATACCGCCTCGACCCACCAAAGAATCGCCGCCTATGATGTGCATATGGGATGACCGCCCCATCCGCACCAAACACCGTAGCCGCATAAATAGGGAATGCTCGGCCTCATCCTACCATCAATTTCTGCACTTGTGGGTATCGGTCTCCAAACTCCCAGACGGCCCCATGGAATGGCTCCATACAGCCCTGCCCCAAATGGTGGCCGGTGGTGGTTCCCCATACCCGCGCTTGGTATCACAGCGATTCAACGCCGCACCCATATTCAGATAGGTAATATTCCCACCGCTACCATTCGTAGATGTGGTGCCTACCACTGATCGCTTCTATAGGCAATGTCATGAAGGTGGAAGTATAGCATCCCCAGCACACACGAACCCCAAGCATATACAACTCGGCGCTCTAGCATGCCCATTAGCATCTCACCCCATCCCACAGGAAATCCATGACCTCGGTGGTCAGATAGTACAATACCACCTATCAGTGTCGCTACTAGACAGTCTAACTGTCTATATCTCTGGGCTAATACCTGCCATCTAATCTCATAGTCATCCACCCCTAGCTGTCTAACGTCCGCATGGGGGTAATATCTACACATCTCGGCTATACCCCTCTGGGTATCATAAACTACCTGTGTCCCTCTAATAGGTAGTCTCAAAATCCTATACACATCCTCCAAAGTCACCGTGGCCTCTCCAGTCGGAAGGGGGAAGGAAGACGTCTCCGAGTGCCACCGCTCGCAAAGTGTTGTCAATAAACCCCGATTTGCCCTAATCTGGGGCATATCGGTCACGTGCAACAAACCCAAATGCCATAGAGTCCGTCGCTCGACCGGCCGTAAGCTATCTTTGAATCAAAACGTCATGGGTCTCGACTCACGTGTGTAGATAGGGTCAAGAACAACCTGCAACAACATGCCTCATGTCAGCCTGAATCATCTACCCTAGTGAAAAATGTATATTTTTAACATAAAATGCAAATGCGTCATTATTTTGCAAATGCGTCATTTTTTTAACACATGCGTCGCTTTTCTACAAATGCGGTCCACAAATTACAAATGCGTCATTATAAATCAAATGCGGTTAATTATTATCAAATGCGTGCTAAAATCAACATTTGCGTTGCATAATCTCAAATCCGTATCAAAATAAGCAAATGCGGATATAAATATGCATATGTGTTTCAAACAATCACATGCGTATCAAAATAAACAAATGCGTATAATAAAATGCACATGCGTACCAAAATTTCAAATGCGCATCACAAATATCAAATGTGTTACAAAATAAACACATGCGGTTCTTTTCTAAACTAAGCCTAAACGGTCGGCGTTAAAATGCACATGCGGCTTTTCGCAAGCAGATGCGTCGTTCGTGCATACAGATGCGGTGCAAATTAAAATGTGACGCACAACTAAAAATGCAATAAATACCTTAAAATGCGCGAAACTTAAAAATTTTCAAAAGACAAGTTTTAGGTCCATACCGGGGGGTCTACGCTGGCTGGTCTCTGGAATGTCATGATCCTGTAGGCACGATGATGGGTGGCTGGAACTGGAGACATCCTCGCTGAAAGTCAGAGCAAACTTTTCAAATCTCTAAGCTAGGTGGGTACAAATGAATAGTTTTTCACCCCAATTCCAATATATACCTAGGTCTTAGGTGGCATTTCCTTCCTTCTGGCCATGTAAACTTACATTTTCTATCATCCCGTACCCATCCCTCCCATTTCCAAACCCAATTCCGTCAACTGCATTACATTTCTGCCTATCTACTAGACTAATCGGGCACATTTCCAAATTTTTCTGAACCTTTCAAAAATTTGTCAATTTTCCTGAGAGGGCATACCTTCACCTGTTCTAATCTGGAGCTTGACTGGGGCATATTTTTATCGACTTTCTTTGACACAATGCCTAAACAACATTGTATCAAAGAGGGGCAAATGTAGACACCGAAATCTGGTTTAAGCCTGCGACTTCTATATTCTTCATGGTCTTGATTAAATAATCTTAATTATTTAATTATTCATCTTAACATTAATTCACCTATTAATTAAATAATCTCAATTATTTAATTAATTCACTTTTCTTCATTTCTTCTAATTAATTAAATAAACGCTTCTTATTTAATTATCTTACTAATTAACCTTATTCTTCCGATTAAATTAAATAAATCATTATTTAATTTACTCTTTATCATATTTCAACTATAATTAAATAAATTCTTAATTTATTTAATTATTCATTTTGGGTCCTTTCATCATTTAATTAAATAAATATTATTTATTTAATTATCCTTCGAATATTGAGTCTTGAATTAAATGAATTATTGAATTCATTAATTCTATTTTAACACATTCTTCTATATTTTAGATAATTATGTGAGTTATCTAAGTATTCACTTTTACTCAACTCGACATCTATTTTAATCGTTTCCGCCAAATCATTGGATTTAATTAAGTTCCAGCGTGGTACCTTCTGTAACTCTTCTGGCTCTAATCTCCATGCACCGGCCCACTTCTAACTAATTGGCAGGTTGATGCGGATTGACTAAATATTCTTATTTAATTAATTAAGTGTTAGCAAAGGCATTCAACAGTAGAGTTGCTTTAATCAATCTCTTTTATCTTTGTCATGCAAAGATATTTCTAATGTTTTCGAATGTCGAACTGAAGATTAAATCATTTATTTAATCTTTAATTCTATTTCTAATTCGAATCACTCATGTTAATTCTATCAGTTATCTGAATGCATGTCCAATCAGTCAATCTCAACCGTCCGTTGATCTTTCAATCTTAACCTGTCATTCGAATAATCAATTTTCTATAAATTGATCTATTCTTCATCATTCCAATCTCTCTCGCGAAATTTGATAACTTTTGAGAGCACTTTTGTCTTGAATCTTTGATATTTTTCTAATCATTATCTTAGGCTATACTTGCACGAACTTGAAAATCTGAGGGCAATTATACTACACAAGCAAAATGGAGAAGGGCAATCGAGATAATTCATGGAAATACGTTTGGAATTGGTGAGATTGTTTCAGTTTTAATTACGTTTTTACTTTCTCATGTTCTTTGTTGCTTAACGTATTAATTTGCATTCTAGATTTAGTATTGTATTACATGTGTTCTTCTAACGATCTAATCTTCCTTGTTGTCTATTGTGCAAAAGCTTGTTTCATTTCCAGACGTTACACATAGAACAACCAAAAGTATTTCAACTACCATATAAACTAGATATGGTTTTCAGATTGAAAATGCATTATATGGATTGAAGCAAGATACCAAAGCTTGGTATGTAAGGTTAGACAGGTACTTGTTATAGAAATGATTCAATAAAGGTACCATAGGTAGCAACCTTTACTTCAAAGTTGAAAAATATCAAATCTTGATTGTGGTTGTATATGTTGATGACATTATTTTTGGAGGTAATGAAGCTATGTGTAAGAAGTTTGTAGAGAAAATGTAGAAATAATTTGAGATGTCAATGTTTTGGGAGATAAATTTCTTCCTTGGGCACAAATCAATCAGATAGATAAAGGTATTTTCATTTCACAATCAAAATATGTCAAGGAAATGTTGAAGAAGTCTGGAATGGAAGATTCTAAACTAGTATGTACCCCTACGGTTACTAGTTGCAAGCTAAACAATAATGATGAATCTCCTAAGGATGATCAGAGCAAGTATAGATCAATGATTGGTGGATTCCTATATCTAACTACTACTATATCGGATATCTGCATGATATTTTTCTTGTGGATAGATTTGAAGAAGATCCTAGAGAGTCACATGTTGCAACAGTGAAGAGAATATTTAGATACTTGAAGGACACTATAGATTATGGCTTGTGGTATCCAAAGGATACTGATTTTACTTTGATTGATTACATAGATGAAGAATGGGTTGGTTGTGTAGATGAAAGGAAAAGTACAAGTGGTGTTGCATTCTTTCTTGGATGTAGATTGGTTTCATGGTTAAGTAAGAAACAAGATTTAGTGTCTTTATCTATTGTAGAGGTAGAATATATTGGAATAGCATCTTGTCGCAAATAAGTTTTGTGGATGAGGAAAAAATTAAAGCGTATCAGAGTAATATAGATGAACTAATTTCTATCTTCTATGAGAATACAATTTCTATCAATATATCAAAGAATATAGTGGTGCATTCAAGGACAGAGAATATCTCAATCTGGTATCACTTTTTGAGAGAGAAGGTTGTAGAAAATGAAGCGAAGCTTGAACATGTGCTTATAAAGGATTAGGTTGTTGATATATTTATTAGGGCTCTTCCTAAGGATACTTTTGAGTATCTTCAATAGAAGTTAGGGGTTATTCCCCTCCTTTAAACTAGATGCATAAGGAGATGCATCAATCTAGCAGATCTCAAGATTTATTCTTTTTTTTGGAATTATGTTGGTGGCTACCTCTCAGGGGGAGTAGGTAGTGGAATTTTTTGGTTGTTGGAATGAGTGTGTTCATTAAATGTAGTGGTTGTTTATTGATATACTTTGGTGTTTTCTCCTAATGGGGAGTATGTCGACTGGTAAAGGAAGTAGTAGAGGAGCAGTGAATAGTATGATTAATTTCAAAGGGAGAATGAATGATGCAAATATTTTATCCTTTTTCATTGATGTCGAAGGGGGATAATAAGACATGTGTAAAAGATAAGTTGGTATAAATAAATTTATCAAAGGGGGAGAGGGTGTAATAAGCTTGTTGTGCAAGGGGAAGAAAAGAGAAAAGGAAAAATGTATGGAGAAGAGATTTTGTATTTATTGTTGATTTTTTTCACAACATGTGTTTCCATCAATGACAAAGGGGGAGATTGTTGCAAGTATGAGCAAATTGGTTTTGTCATTAATGCCAACAAGCTTGTGTTTTCATTAGTGTCAACTATATGAGAAAGATATTTTTGCAAGAGTATGTGTAGTTGGTGTTGAGATGGTGTTGTTTCTGATGATGCTTTGATTAGTTGCAAATTATGCTATCATTAGTAAGTTACTGTTGTCAACCTCTAGTGTTTCTTTGACAAGCTTTTGTTTATGGATGTATAATTGAGTTGTTATGTTGTAGTTAGCTTGATGATGTTGAGAAAGTATTGAAGATGTTGATGATATGTTTTTGGTGTTTTGTTTCCAATTTATTTTGAGAAAATTGAATAAAAAGGGGAAACAGTGTGTTGCAATGTGTTCTAAATAGTAGAGTAGTGTTCTGGTTTGGCTCCACAATTCTTCTGGGTTTAATATTTTCTTGTATAGTTTGGATATGTTGATTAGAGGTATTCAAAGGTGTTACATTCATAATTTGGTGTGTTGGTTCATTGTGTAGAGGAGGTTGTGTTCACTAGTGTGTGAACTGTATATTACAAATGTGTCTAGGAGAAATTTTATTGCTCCGCATTTCTCTGCAATGTGGTTTTAGGTCTTGTGATTCTAAAAGACTATTGATGGTTTGTGTATCTTTCATCAAATGATTTTTTTCATGGTTTGGTGCTTTGTAAGCTATTTTATTAAGTTGTAGTGCATGGAAGAGTTATTTGAGTGTACTAAGTGTGTACATTCCTCAAGTGAAAGTTTTTGTGAAGGAACTTGTTGGATTTTAGGATTTTTGTGGAATATTATAGATTGTATTCAAGTTTCATGTGGTGTCCATGAGTCATATTTGGATTTGAAGAAGCATGTACTTAAGTGTTAATGGTGTTAACACAAATTCAACCGACCTTATGTGTTCACATTACTTGTGAGGATGCTTTAATATTTGTGGAACCATGGTGTTGCATGCATGAGTGGATTTAGGTCCCAACTAAGTTGTGATGTCATCTACCTTCATTCATTTCCACTACAAGAATGTGTTGGTGCCAACCTTGGAGAATGTTTTCAAGGTTGAAGATGATATAAATAAGTTTTGAGTTGTTGAGGAATGTTAAGATAGATGAGTTTGATATGAATGATGGAATTTTAGAGTTGTAGAGTGCAAATTTGGGAAGTGTAGTGTGAGATTTCGTGTGTTATATTATTGAATGTAGTGAGTAAAAGGTGTGTACAATTCTTCAAAAAGATTACAAAGGTGTTGGTGATGCTTTAGTGTATTTTTTGTTGTGTTGAGATGGGTTTTTCATTGTAACACTCTTCTCCATCTTCTTTTCTATTTTGGCAGTGATCCGTAGTGAGCCCTATTATACATTTGGTGTTGATATTACTTTATATTGTGAGTTAATTCTCACCGTGGCTTTTCCAATCTTGGTTTTTCCATGTAAATATGGCGTTCCTTTGTGCGTCATGTTGATGTGTTTCAATTTCTATTATTTTCTTTAATGATAAATAATTCTAAAATATTAAAGGTTAATTGGATTAATACGGATCTAAATGTTTGTGATGGTTTTACAGTTTTAAGGTAAAACTAATTCACCCCCTCTCTCAGTTGTCTTGTGAATTCAACACTTTGAGCCTCTTGTTCATTCTCTAGATGAAAATTCTTCATAGTTTGAAATGAGTGTGGATTATTTTGAGAAAAAAATGGAGGAGTTTTCTTTATTTCTAGATGACAAATCTGTCTTTGGATTTTTTTCTACAATTTTTTATAGGAGATTCTAGATTGTCATCTTCTATAGTCTAGCCTAGAATGCTTGTTTGGAGTGTTTCAGTTTTCAACATCAATGTGGAGACACTTATGCATATTTAAAAGATATCACACACCATCCTTATTCCCTCATATTAGTTTTATGAATGGGAAGACATCTTGTATACCATCATTTTTTTTTTTTCCTAAGGGGAGGAATCTTGCTCAAGGAGATTGGATCATCTTCATCATTCAATTTTGAGCATCTACCATAATTGCAAGAGACTCTATATTGAGGGGGTACTACATGGTCTCTCTTGTTCTCTCTTAAATGGGTTTAATTTCCTCACATGGGGTTTTATCCTTCTCATTCTTTATTGAAAATATTTTTTTCCATCTGTCTTTTTGGGAAAAGTTTTATCCCATTTAGTTTTCTCCTTTTTTTATTTGTGGTATATTTCATTTTTACATAGGTATCTAACATGGCCTCATAGTTGGGACCCATCTTTCCATCTCTTATATTGGTTTGCTTCTCCCTATGTTGCACTTCAGGGGGGTGTTAGTGTGAATTAGGTGTTTTACTCACTAGTTCACCAAGTAGGTCCTATTCAAATTTTAAGTTTACTTAAGTCCTATGAATCTTTCGAGAACTCTTAGTTGGCATTAGATTTTATCTTATCTTATGTCATTTACCTCTTGTGGCTTAGGCCATTTAATTTTTGTTGTCTCATGATATAGGATTAAGAAACTTGTCATGTTCTTTTCTAATCCTATGTCTCACCTTGGCTATATAAACACGGGGTTCTCATGTGTAAAAAAAAAAAACACAATCTATTGTAATCTATTATTTTCATCATTTTATAGAATAAAATTATTCTCTCATAGTTGATATCTCTTATTCTTTTATCAAGCTCCTAGATATTGGGTGGCTAAAATATTTAGCAAAAACTTGCATGGTGTAGAGTATTCTATACCAACTCCTACGTACCTTTCTTAATGACACAAATGAAACTAGCACTAAATGAAAACTCTTCTACAATGGTTATAAGTGGAATATTTTAGGTGGGTACAAATGTAAAATTATTGAAATGGCTATTTCCAAGACTTTAATCCTAACAACTACCAAAACCCTAGGATGATCTCACATCAATAGGCCATTCTCAGGTGAACTTTTTTTATAACTAAAATATTTTATTTAAAAATATATATTTAATAATTTATAAAAAAGGTAAAAGAAAATGGTGTTTGAACTAAAAGTTAAAGGGCACATGTTTGTAAGCAATTTTTTTATAAAAGGGAAGTTTAGTTTGACAAAATTATAGTTTTTTAAATTTATTTGACATAACCAATTGACTACTTACCACCTATTTGATTGTTAGATTATAATAGGTATGCAAGGGAAAAGTTTAATGTACATGGTTTAGGTATGAGCTTTAATTTTTTGTAATTAATGCAAAGACAATCAAACAACTTATTTCCTCCAATCTTCTTGGTGAATATAAAATTTCCCAATGGCTAAGAATAAACTCTAACCCATTTGGTGAGTAATTCATTACTGTCAATGCTCAAAATTGGTTTCAATGATGCATTACATGGTTTCAAATAAAAAGAAACTTAGAGTGTCTTAATTGAATTATTAAATGGTTTCAAAAAAATATTTTGCTTACATCTGACAATTTTATTCATTGTTTATATACTAGTATATAATTATAAACATGTGTTCAAAAAATAGATGTGTAGGCCTAATAATATAGACTTTCAAAAATCAATGTCGCAAGGCTAGGGGCATTGCTATTTTTTAATTTTAGATATTTTGCTTGATAAAGTTGTTTTTTCTCTTGTCACTATCCTTATCTAATTGTTATAATAAATTTAATTTTGAGATTTATTTCATCTAGTAACGCCTTTTGGATTCTTTTGAGTTATATTTTAATATTCTTTTTATCTTCTTTGCGACCAATTATTAGCTTTATTATTAATAATAAACTCACCTTTTCTTTAAAAAAAGATTTAGTTATCATTTTTATTGCTTGATGTCTCCCCTAACAAAGAAAGTTCCTGATTTTCATAATTGAATTCTTTTGTTGCCTATAATTACCTCTTAAAAATCTCTATTATATCAAGTTTGATGTTTTCTTGTTTTCTCTACCACTTCCTACTTTATCTACAAAATAGATAAAATATAAATAAATAATTTTGTTAAATTTGTATATAATTAATTCTAGAAAACTCATTCATTATGTTGGACATAGAAATTGTCCCAATCATTTGAAAATTAATTAAAATGGTGATAATTATCTTATTTGAAATGTTCTAATACTACTCATACAAGCTATTAACATTAATTATCACTTCTGGCATAAGTTGCGTGTTTCCATCCCTTTCTTCTTGCTCTGTTCCCTGAGAAATAGCTTTTCTGACCACAGTAGGAGCCCTAAAAGATACTTGATTCTTCACACGGGTCTTTTAAGGCTCATCTATGAGCACTTTTAGAATATGCCTGCCCTATCAAACCCTATAGCCCCTTTGGAGCATGAAGAGGACGATACTGAGCCTAGTAAATCTGAGACTAAAGTTTCTTTCGGCCGTGTCAAGCTTTCCTTGCTTCCCCTACCCCCCCTCTGCCTCTGTCCAATCCCCTCAGCCCTCTGGGGCCTGCTCTATTCCTGCCCCTAGCTGCACAAACCCTAATGACAATTTGGTGGGCTCTAGTTCTTTGGTTAACAAGTTAGTTTCCTACCCTGATGACTCTCCTATTGTTTCTACTAAAGCAGCTGAGGTCGGTCTCATGGATCCCCACTCCCCCTAGAATATTCAATAGGAGAACTGTAGCCCTCCCAGAGGTGCGGAGTCAGTCAATTTTGGGGTCAATTATGATTGTGACCCCCCTTTTGACTTCATTGAAACTGCCAAAAGATGTTATGTGGATCATTTTAATTTTTCCAAATGGTTATTCTATGAAATCAGTGAGTTAAAGACCAAGAATCTGTCTCTTCATAGTAAATTGGGGGAAATTGAAGCCAAAGTTGTGGGGCTAATGCAACTCGATGTGGAGAAGAATATCGTTGTGAAGGATAACATACAAAAGGATAACACAGTTGAAAAAGAGCTTGATAAAATTAAAGGAACCATGAAACAAATTGTTGATCAGAACTATAGAATTGCCAGACATAACTCTTTAATCATCAAATCCATGTTTGAAAGATTGGAGAAAACCCAGAAAAGAGCATTGATCGTCGACTTGGATCAGGAGAAAGACTAGGATGAGGAACCGGGGATCTCGAAGCGAACCATATCAAGTATGAAAAGAAAAGCCCTGACTACCCCAAAAATGACTCAGATTTTTATGGAAGGGGTCCAGGATATGGTGGACCTGGAAGAGGCTGTGGATGAGCTTCTGAAGTCAATGAATTAACTGTGGTTGGGCCCAGTTTTGTTTGTTTTCCGACCGTTTGATGGATTTTTTGTGGTTTTTTGGGCTGTATGTTTTAGCTGGTTTTTATCTCTATGGCAACCTTTTTGTCTTTTGGACCTCTGTTTTGGTCTTTTCTTGTAATGTTACTTTGTGGTTTCAGGTCCCTGTAAAACCCGTTTATCCCTTTTATCAAAAACATTAATAAATAAATAGAGTAGATATTTATTATTATCCTATAATTTTAACATCTAAATCAACATTCTTAATTTTATTTAATAAATAAATTAAAAAGAATATGTAAAAATTTCTATATTATGATCACTAAAATACTATTAAATAGTTAATGAACATTGAGCAACCATCCAATAAAGCCTTTAAATATTGCTACTAGTCCTAAAGAATTCAACAATCATTGCATTTTCCTTACCTTCATATTGTGAAATGTTTTGTTTATACCAGTTCAACAAATGAGTTTGTCCATTTTCTTTATTTTGAGACATCTTATCCACCATGCTAATGATTTTTCATCTCTTAGTGTGAAATTATACAATTAGTAGAAAATATTATAATAGTATAACTCTCTTCATCCATGCACAAGGTTAAACAAATTCTTCTTGTTCAACTACTTATGTCATCCTACAATCATGTAGGATCCAATCTATGTTCTCATCACAAATTTCATATCATGCTTGCATCATACTTTTTTTTTTTTATAAGATAAGAATTTTTTTGAAAGGATCCATAATCTTAAACAAAAAAAAGATAAAACATGAAGCAAAACGAGAACAAAAGAACAACTAAGTGAAACAACTAAAAAAAAACTACACAAAACAAAACATCTCTGACCAAAAATAGTTTTAAATGCTTCCATCGTCACTTTCCTATGAAATTTAAAGTGTATTTTTGCAGTACACCACCGTGCAAGTTAGTTTCTTAATATCTTCCGACTATTACAACTTGGCTCGTCTTTTTAAACAAATCTGACAATATTGAGATATGTATCTTTTCTTCCCCATGAACGTGTGGAGAGTTTTGAGATCCTCGATGCACAAATAAATGCATCGATGATGTTCATTTAATACTAAAAGCACTGAAATGAAGGCATTGAGCTGAACAACAAAATATAGTTTCCACTGAACCAATAATTAAAGAGATGCAGCATTGCCTCCCATTTCCAGAAAGAATATAAGTAAATAAATGCTGAACTGTTTCAATACAGAGAAACAGGAGTAATTGGGCTATCCATTAGAGTTGAAAAAGTAATTAGAAAAACCCTAGAATATCTGGCAATGACATTTTTAAATACAACCATGACAATTAATACGTTATCCCAAACTTCGAGGTCCGACAAGCACACAGTATATAAATCATGAAACATTTTTACTTTATTGGCTTCTTATTTTATTATAAACAGACCTACAAATAACAGTTAGCAAACTAATTTCGAGAGCAAATAAAAAAGGTAGAATTCATAGAAGCGATGAATATCCATTCCTCTTTAGCTGTTATTAAGTTATTTATGAAAGCGGTAGTCACCAAGAAACAAAGAATTTGCGGTAGTGGTGCATCTTAAATTTTTTTTTCATTGCTTGACCATTAAATTGGATAAATAGAGTTTGGAAAGACCAGATCTTTTCCAAGATACTCTATTTCTGTAAAACCAATTTCAAATAAACAATCAAACGTTTAATTTTACAGATTACAATCATTTTATTTGATAGGTAATTTTATATTTGGTTAAGAAAAAAGGAACATTCATGAAAATAAGGTAATTTTTCTCATTTGTCTTCCGATCATTTTTCATCCAGCTCTCAAGAGTTCTTCCCATACAGTTATGTTCTTGAGCATACCTTCTCTCGCTGGATGGTCGGCTGTAGTTTTATTTACTTTGCTAACACCATCTTAATTTGCATTGGTTTATAATTTCATTCTAACCCTAATTATCATGTTCCCTAAACTACGGGTATATATATATATATACACACTAAGAAAACACAGTACCTGGTTCATGATTAATCAAAATGTTACCAATCTTCTACATAATACTCCGCAAATATATTGAAATATGATTGCAAAGTATTATTGGGAAGACTCCCTAGTTTAAACTGGGAACAATCTAAACAAAAATAAATCATCATTTATTCAACCAAACAAAAGGGTAATCCCATATTCAGGCTGTCTGTTTTTCTGGGTTTACCTTGCAAAGCCTAATTTTTAAATGGCTCGATGTTATTTGTCTGTAAACAGCTGGTACGTAGATCAACGCACTCACTATTTAGAATATAAATTTTCAGTGTACTGTCGACTACGCACTAGCTGTATAAGTTCTTTATGGAGATAGAAGACAGTTATTCATCTGTATATAAAAGTCACTGTCTCACTTATTCAAATCACACCTATAAATCCATCTCTAAGGATATAAAAGGTTCATGACAATGGTTGAGATGTTTAGAATACTACTACTGAATCAATCAACAACTGGCTTCAACCATTATATTCCACTAGGACTGGAGATGCGGGACAGTATTTCTCATTTCCAGATGATCACAAAAACTTGTAATTATAATAACAAGAAAGAAGATAACCTCAAAACTCCGCCATAATATTTCCATACCTTCACCATTGATTATCGACATATCCTGTTTCAAGTGTGACAGTATGATGGTTGCCGTACTTAATGGTTATATTGTGTTGTATAGGCACTGTTCTTACATGAGTTGAGTATCTGCTAGCATCAGCTTGGTTGCATCTTATGTTATTGCGCTCAGATAGTAGTCATTTTGGGGAGAATTATCTCAACAATTGGAAACTCATTAGTAAATTGAAAGCTCATATATTTTATGCCGCAGGTATTCGATATCGAACGCGCAGCTGAGTTCTTAGAAACCATATTACATTCTAGTAAATTGTATTAGACAATATTTTTACCCATTTCGAAGCTGGCAGCATTCAATAGTGACTAGTGTCTAGTTGGATTACAATACATATATAACAGATCTTTACAAAGGAAGCCTAAGGAAGCCTATGGTTCAACGCGTTTTTCAGCTTCGATTTTTCTGAGGGAACAAACCAGAGCATGGAGATCTCCTCTGTCATCTATACTTGCTTCCATCGAACTTCTATCATCCTGGGAAACATTGATTTCTTGATCAGCAATGAGGGGATCATAATGGTGGTCATTCCGGTACATGGGGAAACATGGACACTTATCATCAGGGGAAAACACATTCTTTTCATATGCCCTCTGATGGCTTGACTGTGGCTCATTTAAAGAATTACGATGTACGTAAGGGCTGTTAACAAATGAAACTGGTATTTGACCCTGCTTTCTGTTTACATGGTATGGACTTAATGATGTCCGGTCTAAGGTGTTGGCTAGCCTAGAGTAGGCAAAAGCCAGCTCTCCTTGCAAATGTGCAACCTGCAGAGTAACAAAACACTAGGAGTTGAGCAATTTAACTTTCAATCATACAATAATAATAAACTTCTACTATATTTACACATGAAACAACTAAGAACTGCTAGTATTATAATTAAGCCTTGCTCGAAACATTTTCATAGTAGGATTGTTATATGATAAATTGATCTTCAAGGTTCTTTCAAATTGAAACAGTAAATTTAATGTGTTTTGTGCGACCCTCTCTACTTGGCTAACATTTGAATGTCACGAATATGTTTAGATGCATCACTCTTTTTTTTTTCCCTGAAAATTTTCATATGGTTTTATTACAATTAGTTACACCATATAAAATTGGGATGATACTTAACTTGGCTTACTCTTGATATATTTTTATCACTTGGAAAAGTAGAGCTTTATTATGTGCTATATAGCTATGAGAGATTGGATTATGAGCTTTGCTATGTTAAAATTTACAAATTACAAATTCGTCATAATTTTGTTATAAATATTTGGTTTCTTTTGATATTCCAATCATATTGCTGCCTACTAGGAAATGCACCTTTTAGAGCCATTGCTAACCCATACTCTGGATTTGAATGGCTTAAAGTGCAAGCAATCTCCCGACCATGGCATTCAAAGGTGGTGTTTCTAATCATTGTGCTCCCTTAGCCCTTACAATTTGACTCACTATGAGACCTTTAGCTTTTCTTGTAGTTTTATAGAATTTATCTTTCGAAAGCGGAAAATGAAAATCAGTACAGTAAATTGGCCAGCCTGTATTTGAAAAGGTTTATATTAACCTTTGAATGGGAAGTTAATTCAAACATTCTCTTGCATAGAAGTATTAATTAATCCACGGTTATTCTTCTGTGCTAAGAAATTTAATTGCTAGTTTACTTGCCAAGAAATTTAATTGCAAACATATAGATCGGGAGAAAAAGCTTAACGATTTCATGTGTTTACATAGAATAAAGTATTGAAAACAGGTAAAGTAGTATTTTCTTTACCAAGTTCTGCAACATCTCCGCTAATCTCGACAGAAAAAAACAGTAGATTGTAAATTTCACTATTATTAAGGAACCAACAGATTCTATTGCCTTCTCCATCAAACAGAACACCTATATAAGCTATTAGATCTATATAACACCTCACCTTCATTAAGGTCTGTTTATTTCACTTTTTATATTTAATATGTTAATTTCCAGATTATGTATTCGGCATAGTAGTAAAAGAAGAGGAACAATTAAACACTTGTATTAAACCCTAGCTCTAACTGGTTCGATCTGCGTTGTCTGTGTAAAATTGTACGATTAATGTTGCGTATGTTCCTTCTCGCCAGGAACTATTACCATGAAAGTTAAATAGTCTTTCAATTTACAGATTACCAGATTAGGGCACGGTACAACTTTCCCCTGCAAACATGCTTTGACCAAAACCCTTTGCATGATATTAAATGTAAGGTTAGTATCAAAGAATCCTGATCTAGCACAGAGTGAAAAAATAGTTTCCTAATTAACACCCTAGAAACAGTTATTTGAGGATTTAAGGACTTTACTTAGAATTGGAAGAAGTAGATATCAAAACCTGTTGTTGAAGTGCAAAGATGTGTGAAACACAGCCATAAATCGGATCCTGGAGGCGAGCCTGGGCCTCATAGGATATGCTGACAACTGCATCAAATCGTTCGTGTTCCGATGGAATATGCTGAAGCAACTTAGAGAAGTTACTTGCACCAAAGATCTTATGTATTGCAGCAAAATGAGCTGCACCCAATTCCTCTGTAGAAAAATAAGGGGCAAACACACAATCTTCATCACACTTTCTTCTCAGAAACTTGCAAGCTCCGCATGGTGATCCGCCTCCTCTTGCCGCCATAATATATTTTATGCTCTTTAGCTAAGAACTGGAACCGGAAAGTACCTTGTTTTGTACGAACAGCAATGTAACTTTTCTCTGTTGTTAGAACGGTTCGGCTGCGTGAATGTATCAAACACAGATCCCTTCTAATTTCTAAGCAAATTTAAGAGCAGAGAGAGGACCGAAGCAGGGTAAGAAGAAGCGCGGAAAAATCCCTTGAAAATAGGGAAACAACCCTTCGTTGGAGGAGGCGCAGATCAATATCGGGGAACAGGTTGGTATTAAAAAAAAATGATTGATAATTACGTTTTGCGGTTCATTCGTTCTAGCGTTCCGTCACTGGCCTCCATACGAAATGACATAGCATAAAAAATTAAGGTAAGCTCCAAAGTACAATTTGACCATTCCATCAAACAATAAAGGAGAGAACATTATTGTAAGGTGAGCGCAAAGTACAAATTTACGTTCCCATATATTAAAGAAATTAAAAATTAAAAAAAATTATGCTAGATATAGATTTAACTAAAAATTGCTAATAGATATTAATTGAGTATTTTGTAAATAAAAGTTAATATAATAAAAATTAATATAAGTACACACATAGTTTCAAGAAGTTCTAAAGAAACTGTTTTTTAATAAATGATTTTTAAGTAAATAATTAAATAAGTATAAAATAGATAAGTAAGAAGTATTTTTCAATGTGTGTCAAATTATGATATTGCTATCAAGATTCTAGCACTAGCTGCATCTAGATGATGCTCATAGAGGTGAAGCATTGGGCCTCTTTAGGAGGTCACCCATCCTAGTACTACTCCAACTCAAACACACTTAACCATTGAGTTTTCCTCAATGTTAAGCCCACTTGGCTTGCAACTCTATTTGCAAACCATTTACCAAGTGTTGTTACTTATGAACCACTAATTATAAAGAATAACTCTTGCTAAAAGTTTTGCAAATGGAGTTGCAACCTAAGTGAGCTTAACCTTGGAAAAATATCCATGATTAAGCATGCTTGAGTTGTAATAATAGGATGGGTGACCTCTCGGGAAGGCCTAATGCTTCACCTCTATGAGCATCACCTAGATGCAACAGGTGCTAAGTGGATAATTCATTATCATGAGAGATGGTTTCTTATGAACTACTCATGTAACATGATTCAATGAGTTTGACTTGAAAAACTATATGATTGAATCCTAATAGCAATATCATAAAAATGAAATAGATCACATAAAAAAATAATAATTTGTAAATAAATAAAATGATTCTCAAATAAATAATGTAATATTTATTTTTATACATATCTTTGAGATATATATTTAAAATATTCATACAAATTTAGTTTACTATATATATGTATTTAACAATTATTAAATATATATATATATATATATATATTAATACACTTATTTTGTTTTTCAAAAAATAGTTCTTTTATTTTGTTTTTACTTTGAAATGTCTAATAAGTATTAAATATTGTATTTTTATATTTTAATAATTTGTTATTAATATATTTAAAAATTATGTTTTTGTATTAGAAAAAAATTAAGTCTAAATATTGTTACTTTCTTTTCTTCAATGATCATTATATTATATATGCAATGTAATTAATGTTCAATTTCATCAAAATATCTTAATAAGATTGTAACAAAAATATGTATATTTAAAAATATTAAAAAATATATAACAACAAAGGATGAAAAAATAATGTGAGAATATTAAGATAGATTTGTATTAGTGACTCTTAAAAATACAATTTTTATATTGCATTATCTTTTCAATGAATTGAGATACATGTCTTTGATCTCAATAATGAGTAAATAATGAGTAATATCTTGTAGACAACTTTAATTTTTCTTAATAAAATGATCTTTTGTTTTGATTATTTCTTTCCATAAAAGCTCCCACTCTATTTCAAACTAAACATATTTTAGATCCTAAAAAAATCAAATAAAAAATATACAATATTTTAATTAATTTTATATTATTTAATATAATTTTCTTAATTAAGAGTAATTGAGCATGTTCTAATACTTGTTATAACATTTTTTGATTTAATGTTCAAGTATTACAATTAGTACTCATAATTGAATGAAATGTATTCCTTAAATCTAAAATGCAACAAAACATGTGATGTCACACTATCACATTAATAAAACATGATTTAGTGCACAACTAAGGGAGAGGGGCCCATAGTGGGGCACACTAACTATGTGTTTCTCAAAATCTTATGTGGACATTTCAAATTAGTTCCAATTTTATATAGTAGTTTATTTGGCAACTCACTTACTTATAACTCACGGTTTTAGGGCCACATCATCAAATATGATGCCACATCAACATGGCTTTTGTTGAGGTATCCAAAAAGGCCCAATAAAAGGTGAGACCGATAGTGGGTCACTAAGTCATGTATTATTGATGTGTTGATGTGGCATCACATGATTTGTCAATTTGTGTGCTTTATCAATAAAAGTATTTTGCAATTGAATATTAAGTTTTTTGCAATATGGATATTAAGCCTACCCACTATGGGGCCCACTCAGGCCTACTTCTATCCCTACCATTGAACCCCTACCCACTATGGAGCCCTTTCCCTTATTTGTCTAACTTTATTTTGGGGGCTTTTTCCGACACCTCAACAAAATGTATGTTGGTGTGGCATAATATTTGATGATGTTGTTCTAAAACCTTAGTTATAAGTAAGAGGCTTGTCATGTAAACTGATGTAAAAAATTAAGTGTGATTTAAAATTTTCAAATAATATTTTCAAAAGTGAGAGATTAAATGTTCAATTATTAGATCTTCTCCCTTATATTTTTATTAAATATATTGGTACATGTTGAGAAATTTGAGCCTCTTTAACCAATTCTATTTGGGTTTCACCACTAATTTTTGCCGGGGACCAGTTCCGTTTGTTAGCTGCACGTGAATACAACTAACGGCAGCGAATAATGTCGTGACGTTAATAAAACACGTGAACAGGAGCCCTGATAAGTTTAGTTGTACCGTTAAATCCATGTTATTTGAGGGATCCAATTCTTTGTGGGGTTTGTAATAAAATAAAATATAAACTAATTAATTTGGGGTTTTGGCAATGAAAGTGCGGGGAAGGAGAGATAGTCCCCGACAAAGCCCTCTTATTCCGTCTCACACCCCTCTTTTGGAGGTCCCTCCTATCCCACATTTTTCTTGGAATTATAAATAAATAATGTATTCAACTTCAATAATAAATATTTATATTTAAACATTTAATTATAATAATAAAAATTGAATCTACGTGTACATTGCAACAAATTACGTTTTCTTCGCAAAAGAAATGCATTCTTAAAAGAGGAAATCATATAAATCCAAATTTAGAAGGTAGGCTTTTAAGTGAAAAAAAGTAATATCGACACAAATAATATAGGTATACGAGGAGAGTTCTTTTGTTAACGAATATATTAATTAAATATTTGGGTTGATGTTTCATTTGGATTTTAAAGGTGATGTTTTTCATATAATATTATTCATTAAAAATAAAATTTAACATCTAATTTTCAATTTTGTTTTGTTAGTTGAGAGTTTGGATCACAATTATTATGCAAGTATTCAAAGAAGGTTTTTATAAAATTTAAAATAATTTTAAAAAATAATTTATTTATATAAAAATATTATAATTCATATATTTATAGATTATTTTTAAAAATATTATATAATATATAAGATTTAAGTATTTAATTTTAATCATGTATATCTAAATTTAATCTAAAAATTCATTTATACTTAGTACAAATCTAAGTGGTGACTCTTGATCTCATTGTTATTGAAAAATACTATATATTTAATCATATAAAACTATATTTAAAAATACGACAAAATTTTGTATTTGGATTTATAGTTCCTTTAATTCTAGTAACTAATACTTATGATTTAATAGAACACTAAAATTTAAATAATCAAAAAATAGAATTAATTAAACTATGGTGGAATTCAAAACTACAACTCCACAAAGTTTAGAGAACAAACCAAAATTTAAACCAAAACATAGTCAACCTGGGATGATGAAATTTTACTCATGATTAGATAAGGAGATTTATCTTATAGGTTTAAGAATATAGATAACGACAGTAAAAAACCTTCAAGAAATCATACTTTTGTTAGGCACTAATACCCCAATAATATATTAATAAGTGTGTGCAAATCTTACCACAAATAAGAGTAAAAACCTCCAAAGAGTATATATGGTGAAATTTTACTCATGATTAGATAAGGAGATTTATCTTATAGGTTTAAGAATATAGATAATGACAGTAAAAAACCTTCAAGAAATCATACTTTTGTTTGGCACTAATACGCCAATAAGATATTACTAAGTGTGTGCAAATCTCACCACAAATAAGAGTAAAAACCTCTAAAGAGTATACACGAACAAATAGAGTTACAAAAACAACTAAAAATATGAAATAAACTATGCTCCATAAAATGGGTACCTCAAAACTCCCAACACTTTTAATCTAGAATATTTAGCAAACATAAAAGTCAAACAATATGTTTATTAAATCAAAGATCTTATAAATTTTAATAATAGCTACAAATAGAGCAATAGCTATTTTAAATTTTAGCAATAGCTATAAATTTTAACGATGCCAACACTTTCAATTTGGTTTAAATTGTGCATGTCTTTTCTTGATGTTTCAGATCACACCCAGTGATCCATCATCAAGAAGAGGAGAATGATGGATCACTAAGTGTAATTCAAAATATATCAAGAAAAAATCATACACAACTTAATCTAGAAGCCTACACTTGAATTGATGGATTGTGGAAAGTTCATACCAATAATAGTTACAAAATTAAATTAAACTTGTTTTTCAAACTTATTACTAATTCCAAGATAAGACGTGGAACTAAGAGAATCTTGAATAAATTGAGAGAACAATGTTTAGTCAGAAGGACCAACACCTATCTATTCATAAACAAAGTTAAAGTTAGGAGGAAAGAGAGATGTTCATATGAGAGAACTAGATTTATATATATATGTAAATAAGAGGTAGTTAAAATATCACATAGCTAAGCATGCATTAAAGATCTATTTCTAATTGAGAACATCCCATTTACATTAAGAAAACTATCACAATAAATTTACAACACTCTCTTGTAGATTAATCCTTAAAACCTAAAAAATGTGGTTAGCAAGATCTTATGACACACTTACAAGACTATATAAGGATGCAAGTTCAAAGTTGTGTCCCACTTCAATCCAACTTATAAATAAAAATAAAATGAAGTATCTCTAAATAAAATTTAAGTTTGGACAAATATATATTCTAGTTAGATTTATTTTAGTCAAATTAAATGTGAGCGGAAACTTATCCAATTGTAAGTATCTACTAAATACATATGTAGTATTACTTTGAGCACAATTTATTAGAAAATAAGAATTATTTAAAACTTGATATTCTACAGCTCTTATTCATGACATGGAGCATTAGCAAAATGTTCTTGTCATGTCATGTTTTATGGAGTTGTTCTTTTGCTATTCCTTTAAAAAAAATCTTCACTAACATTTGAGATGTGAGACTTGAAGCCTTATATTTCAAATTTGAAAATGATGTAAAATAATATAATATAGATTTTTTATTTTAATTTATGTTTATATTCTTAAAAATTATTTGAATGTAGTTTTTAAAAACTACATACTATAATTTAGTTGATGAAAAATAAAGATAACTAGGGTACCAATTTTCATACAATAAATTTCATTTTTTATATAAATTTTTAGATAAATGTTTGAGAAAATTTTTTACATTATGTTGAAACAATTGCGTTTTCAATACAAACAAATTTTAAGATTTTTTTAATCAAAATAGAAAAAAATAAAATTATGGGCTAAAATTTCAAGTTATAAATACACAAAAAAGAAGAAGAAATGAAATTTATGATATGAAAATTGGTGCCCTAGTTAATTTGATTTCTCAACAACTAAATTATAGCATTGATATAAAAAAAACTACATTCAAATAATTTTTACAAATATAAACATAAAATACATTAAAAATTCTCGATTTTATTAGTTTATATCATTTAAAAATTTGAAATATAAGGCCCCAAGTATCACACCTCAGAAATTAGTCATTTTTTTTCAAGGAGTAGTAGAAGAACAACTCCATAAAACATGAAAAGGGCATTGTGCCAATGCTCCATGTCATGCATAAAGACAAAAAATCAACACCACTACTCTAATCATGGTGGAGATAAATAAAAGAATCAATAATTATATGATGAAGTCGCCATAATGGTGTTGTAAGAGAGTGGACCTTCACCATGATGATGATTGGGTTCTAAACTATTATCATGTTCTCTCATGAACATAAGATATAGGTAGAATGAGGGAATCATCTAACTCAAATCAACGTCATAAACACATCTAGAAATTCATACAACACCAAGAGAAATGTAAGAAAGAAGTTGGAAAACTAGGATATAGCAAACTCAAATTATGTAAAATGACCATCGATTTCCTACAAACATGTTATTATTAATAATATAAAAGTGAGAATATCTCTAAATTAGAGACACTATAAACTATTTTTTGATATAGAGGGACTCAATAGACATAGGAGAAAAAAAATTGTATTTAATTTTTCCTAAGAAATGACTAAAACTGCCCATTGTTTGATGAATGGAAGACATGCGAAAGGGAAAAAAGATAGAAGAAGGAAACTAAAATATTAGAATGAATCTAGTGCACTATATTGGAGTACTAAAAGTGTTTTTTTATTCTAGGTAACCTTGTGCTATGGTCTAAGAAAAGTGCCAGTGTCTAGTGATAGAGACTAAATGGAAGGTTTCTCTAGTATCCTCACTCAAGACCTCCTATTCCACACTCTACTAGCTTTCTCCAACATGAAAAACACTTGAAAAATACCTATAGGTTACTATAAAGGCAAGGTGAAATATTATGAGATCATACCTAATCTCACCATACACATGATCTCTAAAACATGTACAAATGTGATACACCTCCCAAAGTGTAGGAATTTCTACAATGGGCCCTAAAAAATATAGGGACATGATAGAGGAAGGGAGACTCTGATAACACACCCTAATAACTCCATGAAAAGGAGAAACAAAAATGATAATAAAAACCATACAATGGGTTTGCATACACAATCCACAAGGATATGGAAATGAATCAATCAAACATCCCAAAGATATCATAATTGACTATTTTCTAGCATATTAAGTTTATTTTATTCTTAATTGAAATATTCTCTGAGTTTATTTAACCAACATATTAGAAATATTGATGTAGACACCTAAAAAATTATCATTAGGCCTATGAATTAATTGAATCACTTTTTTTCATCTTTGATAATTAAATAATTAACATAATTATTTAATTATTATCTAACATTACAAAGTCTTATATTAATTAAATAATCTAAATTATTTAATTGGTTCATTTTATCTTTCTATGTCTTCTTTTGATTAATTAAATAATTTTTTATTTATTTAATTAAGTCATTAATATCTTTGACCTCTATAATTAAATAAATTTATATTTATTTAATCATATATCATTTTCCACTATAATTAAATAATTATGAAAATTATTTAATTATTCACTTTTGGCATCTCCCATCATGAATTAGTTAAATTTTATTTAATTAAATAACTTATATTTCCTCTCACTTTTTGAATTAAATTTCTATTTAATCAAAAAGTTAACTTTCTTTTTCCTCTTGCAATGAGATAATGTTTCCATTATTTCAAAATACAATTTCACTCTCAAACTGAAGTGATTTTTTTAATTTCCCATTGCTCTTTCACTTTTGATCTTATCCTGTCCCATCTCAATTAATTGCAACCATTGATTGAACTAAAAATCAGTCAATCTCGATCGTCCATTTCACATTCACCTCTCTATAAATACTGTTGTCATTTATCATTTTCAGATCTAGAGTTTATAACTACATGTTGTTGAGATAGTACTTTCTTTGATATTTTAATGTCATTTACTTTAGGTCACATTTGAATATAAGGGAAAACATGATTTAGTAGCAAAATGGAGAAGAGCTATGGAGATAATTCAATAAATTCATGAATGATTGACTGATATTATTTCATTTTGTTTTATGCTTTTATGCTTTCATTGTCCTTGATAGTTTATTAGGGTTTTTGGTGTTTATTGATCTAATATGCTTTAAACTTGAAAATCTAACCCTGATTACAGATGGTGAACCCAATGTGAAATTTTATAGTATTTTGAAATAATGAATTTAGAATGATCTGTTTTGATTTGTTGGACAAATTTTTGCAAGTTTGATTTGTGTCTTAGTTTTGTTTTGTAGTATCTTGTTGAGATTGCAAGAATGAATTCGTTGATGTCTAGGGATGTCTTCATTGTAGAACAGGTGTATCAACATCTTCAGATAGACAACTGATGAAGAGTGCTCATTTTGGATTGTGATCTATCACTGGCCCAAGCTTTCCTCCCTCGCCTCCTATTCCTTGCCCCTTTTTAATATGCTACCCATATTTTTCTCCATAATGTTCCCACCCAAGATCCTTTCCATATTGCTTGACCATACATCTGGCTATTACTAACCTCTGACCTAACACTTAGGCTAGAATTTTCCCATTCGTTTGTTGGTGAAGTGTATCTATTGTATGGAGAAAATATAGTATCAACCTCTTGAGGATTTTGATATGTGTGTGTGTCTTTATCTCTTGATAGTTGTTCTCTTGAGGAATTTGATATGTGTGTGTCTTTATCTTTTGATAGGTTTTATTTGGGGGCATGCTTACTTAAATAGATATAAAACTAGATAGTGATACATTTCCATCTGGGCCATATGCAATAGAATCATTCATGTAGCCAAATCTTGTTGGATTTGAATAAGATGTAGTAAAGTTGTTGCTAGATTTTGTGCCACTCATAACTCCAAATTCACTCTCACCATGGAAAGTTCCACCAACCATTTGCATTTTTGCTAATCCATGAGCATAATGACACTTATCTCTAAAATTACAGGTCAACCCAGTCTTCCACATAGTGCATAGCTTAGTCTTCAAGAAGGGAGCCCTCGACAGTGAAGCGACTCCATTTGCAAGCATACCCTACCCTTGTTCTCCTTGGTGCAAGAAAGTACACCTCTCCTTATAAGGACAATTCACTTCCGTCAAAAACTTACATTGCTACTTTTCACATTCTATGACTTCTTTATGAACTTTGGTAGCATCAAGTAAATGTTTGTAGAAGTCAACATGCAACTCTATCTTCTTCTCATGAAAGCCATGCATATGAGGGCTTGTTGCAGCTGACAGTTTGTTGAACACACAAAGTGCATTCATTAATTCTGACACTGCTTTAACTACTGCATATGTCATCGTTGCCTCTATTGTGCCGTTGGGTTTTAAGTTTTTTAGGTTAATTTAATTTTTAGTTTAGATTAATTTAGAATATTTTAGTTTTGATTAAGTTATATTATTTTTAACAATTATTCTTGTTTAGATTAGTTTAGGCTAATTTAGAGGAACCAAATTAATCATAGCTTTAAATTTAAATTAAGTTCATATTTATGGACTTTTAGATATAAGTTTAGATGTTTATAATTTAGTTTAGATTTTTTTTAATCTAGTTTAGATTTAAATTCAGATTTAATTTAGATTTTAGATTTTAGATTTAATTTAAATTTTAGATTTTATATTTTTCTAATTTAAATTAGATTTATATTATTTTTTAATTTAGATTAATTAGATTTTTAGATTAGATTAATTTTGTTTATTTAATTTTTTATTAGCTAGATTAAATATTTTTAGTTTTCTTTTTTGTTTAGTTTTTTATTTAAGGACTAATCTTTGTTAATTTGGCTTTTGTAGGTTCACTTGTCAAAGACTTAGAGTGAAAACTTTAAGACACATTTTTCGAAGACTGAAGGCTTGAAACTACTAATGACATTTGGTGTAGGATGTTTCTTGAAGATTTTATTTTTAAAACTGATTGTATTTTAGTAAAGTAAACACTTCGATTGGTGCTTAAAAAGAACATCTATTTTCTTTGTTTGGCATGCTTATGCATGTGTTGAGTTGACCTAGTGCTAATACACACTATCCTCTCTCTTGGCTTTTGTGGTCCTGGGTGTAAGAAAAAAGTGTTAGTGATGCTCAAGTTTTATTTTCTTAGATGGCCTACCTCACGTTTGTGACGGAACAACCCAAGCGATAACATGATAAGGCCAAGCTTCTTTCGACCTAATATATAATTATTATTTTTTGTGACAAAAGTCATGAGTATTAGGTGTGGATGTGTCATACTAATGAATGTCTCCCTTAGTACCATTGTGGTGTGTAAAAACCTATAGAGCGTAACCTCTATAGTCTAGGAGGCCTCCTAACCAGAGCTAGTCGCCGCGTGTATGGAAACCTAAAAAAAATCACTTAATAAGAACCAACTATTGTAGTAGCCATTTAAATCCTTCTATTTTCTAGCAAAGGAGGTCAGACCTCTTAAGTCGTCACATGATCTTGCAGTTCAAATTTGAGATAGCAAGTTCCTTGAGATCTTTGGGTCTTTGGTAATTTGAAGTTTCGTATGTCTGAGAAGTGTGTGGCATGTAAGGGGAAGCCAATGCCACCAAAATTCTAAGCTATCCTCTTTGAATAAGTGTGGTTCAGATTTATCTACAGTGGGAATCTAACAAATATTGTCTCTACCATATTTTTACTTGAATGTGCTTTTATCTCAATCACAACAGTCAAATAACATTCACAATAAAAAAAAACAAACACCACACCCAAAAATGATAACCTTTCAACCTCAAAAAAAACTAGGCCTACATACCCAAAAGAATCTTGACATTTAAATCTATTTATACCAAGGACTTTCTTACCTCATTTTTTCCATCATTCATTCATCCATCACCTCATCCTTTTGCATTATACATTCCCCATAGGTCAAAACATTAGGTCATCCTTTTAGCTTGCATAAACCTCTTGTATAAACCTCTTGATTAGGAAGTTCATCAAACTTAGACTAGACTATAGATTCAAATCTGTATTCTCTTGACCTTATTGTTTGAACAATAGTCATCTTATTCCTTGTCTTTTAGTTTGGTTCATCAACTCATCAGTTCAGTTTGAGACCACCTTGTCAACAAATCTTATCAGTCTTTACTTTACCCAATGTCATTGATAATCAGATTAGTTTCTATACCTATCTTAGTTTGATTAGCAACCTTATCTTAGGTTTACCAGAGGTTTTAGTCTTCATACTAGATCATAGTACTCCATCCCTTTTTCTCACATCTTTCATACCCTATTTATAGAAATACTTCTAATTTTGATCATTGTGACATTACCTTATTCACACTTTGACTATTTCCACCTTGAACCTTAATCGTGGTATCATTATTAGGCATCCTTATACCCAAAAAATCCAAAAAAAATAGCTTAGGTTGCATACCGTAGGCTTAAGTCATATCTTTGCATTATCATTTTTCTAGACTTCACCTCACCACCATGTCTTCCATTCACCTTGATATGCTTTCTAGTCAAGTTGAATACCACTTAATCCACAATGGTCAATGCAAACAAGCCATAGAATTCAAGAGATAATAGATCAATTCTATATCCCAAGCACCCACAACCCATAGTCAACCGTGACCCATAGTCAACCATGACCCATAAGTCCCTCTTACCAACAACCCATGAACTCTAGTCCTCCATCAATCTACCCTCACTACAAAGAACCCCTTAGCGAAATCCATGTCATTAATCCACAACAAACATCCATTAATCTCAAGAAACTATAACATGAAAAACCAGTGCCTGATTCCAAGGTGGAGTCACCTAAACCATGAAGTTTAAAACCTCTGTTTATGTTCATACAATTTAATTCATTCTTCGAATGAAAGAAACAACACAGAACAAACATTCATGGAAAAACTAGAAGACAAATAACATAAAATCTTGATTCCTTTTATTCATAATTTGTGCAATGTGTACAATGGAGACAACTAACTCAGAATATATGATCATTTACATGTAAATATAAAATTGTTGTGAATAAGTTCTTCATTACATGACTCAAACAACTTTAGAAACCTAAAACAAAAAACTAAACATTTCAAACCCTATTACCAAAATATGCTTTCCCATGAGACAAAAAAGAATGAACAACCTCCTTTGCTGAAACATAAAATCTTTATTTAAGGAAAATGAAAAACCCTAAATGGAGATCCATTGTAGACACATGGAAACATTCAGCTCCATAGATCAATAACTGCCTCCACCACCTGAAGAAAAACCCATTTTCCCTTTGATTCATTCATCTTGTGTTTTCCCTATAACATAAAATCTTCCCTTCATGACAAGTTTCATTCCTCATTATTCTCTTGTAGCTGTAAATACCTATTTGTAGAAAAATAGAACCCCTCCATGAAAATCCTTTACTCTCCATCATCATTTTGCTGTAAAAATCCCATTTCACCTGTTCATTTTTCACTTCCACTTCCTAACAATACAAAGCACTTGAAATTTTGCACAATCCTCGTGAAATATTTTATTTCACTGCTTAGTAAATAAAGTTTTTAACTTTATTTGTAAAGGCTTTAATTTTTTAATCGGGTAATAAAATATTACCCGTGCACATCACCATTTACTTTCCCAACATTAAAATTTAAAAAAAAATACTTATGGGGCTTGAATTTTATATCACCAGGAGATAAAATAATCTTCTTGTGTATTTACCTTCAATTTATTCTCCAACAATTTAAAATTTCAATTTTAATTCCCGTGCACATTATTCACCCATGTTTAATCTTTCATTAAACATTTAATAAGACTCCCTAGGTCCCACCACTTCTTTACTAAAACACTCTCATCACACTTCTCTGATGTATATGGAAATCTAATATTAATTAGCGATAATGGTTTTGTTGCACCTTAGACTTGGCTTGGATACCATCGCATATCTCTAATTCATTTAGAAATGGGGACATCAATTAGCAATTGGAAAAGAGTAATATATGATATTTCCCATCACTAATAGAATATGGAAATGAAGAAATAAAAAGCGATGGGCAATCCACATCGCATATCACAGATGCATCTAAGAGAGAA
Source organism: Sequoia sempervirens (assembly GCA_007258455.2). NCBI lineage: Eukaryota > Viridiplantae > Streptophyta > Pinopsida > Cupressales > Cupressaceae > Sequoia > Sequoia sempervirens. The sequence continues at coordinate 292,508,213 of VDFB02058242.1, read as the reverse complement.
GCTATAAAAATAGTGATGGGAAAAAAGATCTCATCAAAATCCTTCATTCTTCAAGATCCACAACACACCATAAAATTAGGGCTTTGATGCTAACACAAGAATTTATCAAACCAATTTTGATACATTTCACTGCAAGTGCAAGCTATCCTTGCAATGTAAACACGTGCTTAATTTACTCAATCCATCGAGCCTCTGAACAAAGATTTTCAACATATCTACCTCTTGTATTTGTGTAGAAATTCCATCTACAATATAAATTTGATCTCATTCAACTAACTCCTCATCCCCTTGGCCTACAATCTGAAGTATTAGAGTTGAAAAAATCACTATTTTTGGTCAGTGTGCTTGAGCAAAGAGCAAAAAAATTAGGGTTCAAAAATATAGAATTTCCAAAAAAAAATTTCATACATTTTCATTGCAAATGTAAGTGTATCTAAGGGTTATTTTCCTAAGGTTAGATTATCAAATATCAAAGCATCCAAACCCAAAGAAAGTAATGAAGAGCAAAGGAAATATAAATGAAAACACAAAACGGAACAAGCTTACCAAGTGTCTTCAATCTCCGTGGCTGGCCTCCATTACACCTTCTAACTTGATGAAAGATGTGTTGCCCTCAGATTCAATGTATGAGCAACTTGACAACAAAGACTATGTCCTACACAAGCTTTGAAGGATTTTGGAATATGATAAAATGAAGTCTAAATGTTTATGACAAAATGACTCTAATGCCTAAGACAATTATGAAAAAATCATAAAATGAAAATGCAAGCATCTATGTATTGTTGTGAGTATATGTAAGTGTCTCAATGTAATTGAAATTGTGAGCAAAATTGGCATTTTAGGGAAAATGCAATTTTGGATGGACGGACAAGATTGAATTTTGGCAGAAGCCTAAAATCAAAGGACGAGATTTAATGTGACAAATCCTAATCAGGGTTAGGGAAAAATTTATTAAATGAGTGGTCGAGATGTCATCTGAGAAGATCGAATCAACGGTTGAGAATAAATGAGATAATTAATCAAAAAGATAAAGATTTTTGAAAATCAAGAAGATAAAGATTGCTTGATTTGTGAGATTCAAAAAAATCAAGAAGATAAGAATTGAACTAAAAAGCAAATTTGGAAAATCAAGAATCTGCTTGATTGCTTGATTTTTGGAAGATTATTACCATTTTGAATTAAATTAATTCAAAATATGGATTTTGTGTGATAATAAATAATTGATTTTCAGATTATTTACTAAAATGAACTGACAGTCAAGAATGTGAGATCATTTTAAATAATTTCATTTATTTAAAATGAGGGAAATGTTAATTTTGACAATTAAATAATTAAAGATAATTATTTAATTTAGAGGATATGATTAATAATTAAATAAATTAATAAATTCATTTAATTATGAGAATTAGTGACATATTAGATAAATAAATAAAATTTATTTATTTAATAATCAGGAAGAATAAATGAAGAAAGGTAATTAAATAAATTAAGAAATTTATTTAATTGTAAGAGGATAATAGACCATTAGTGACGTATTGAATAAATAAATAAAATTTATTTATTTAATAATCATGAAGAATAAACAGACATGAATTAATTAAATAATTATGAATTATTTAATTAATAGTGAAATGTGGACCAGGACATAATTAAATATCATAATTATGCTAGGAGGAAAGTGGTAAAAATAGATCTTGCAGGCCTAGGTCATTTTTATGTGTCTACATTTTTTCCCTCTTGTTAGAGTAATTGGTTATTTACTTTGATTAATTAAACAATATTTGTTTAATTAACTAAAGTTTCCTTTTATCTCTTTTACATTTAAGCTAACATTAGGTGCATAATAATTAATTAAATTATTAATTATTAATGTGCAAGCCTAGGGTTTTCCTTTTTAGGTTTTTTTGACCTATATGTGGTTAAAAACTGTTCTTTTGTATTATTATTCTTTTACACATTGGAAAATATAGAGCTCCACATCTTTGAGCATTTTACTATTTTCTGTGTTGCTTTTCTTTGCTTCTCCCTGTAACAGGTATTCTTAGCTTGCAGAGATCATTGGGCTCCTATGAAGTTGTATTTTCTCAACTTCTACATGGTATCAGAGCATCAGATCTACAACTACCTGTTCTTTTTTTGAGAATTTTTGCATTGGAAGTAGATCTGGGGTTTCAGAAGTTTTCTATTGTGGATCTGGGGGGAGTTTATTTTTGGTGCACTTTGGGGAAAAACCGACATCATGGTTGAGTCTAGAAGGCCTAAAAACCCCTATTTTCATAAAAAAATTGTCTGATTCGGCCACAGTTGATCAAGGAAGCAAAATTTTTTTGGCCGCAAGGTCGTACGGCCTCAGGGCATGATCTACGAGGTGAAAAATTCAACAAAAAAAAATTCAAAAATCAAAGGTTTTTTGATTTAATTTTTACACCGCTAGTTCAAATTGAGGTCGCCACTCGCCGGCCACCAAGCAGGTACAGGTGCAGGGTTTCATGGCAGACTCCTCAGTTGAGTTACTCACATCACATAACTATCACACCTGGAAGTCTCGCATGATGAGGCTTCTCAGGTCACGAGGGTTGTGGTCTTGTTTAGATGAGGTTCAACCTCAGTTGCAACATCCTTTTGAGATTCTTCATCATAGGAACAAGATGGATGAAGCTATGGGTTTGCTATCCATGCACGTTTTAGACAGTCTTATGTTTCAACTTGATGCTTCACTCACTCCTCAAGCCATGTGGTTGAAGTTTGAGACACTTTTTGGGACCATTAATGAGTTCCAAGCATTACAAATTGAGGCAGAGCTAATTTCACTATTACTTGAATCATTTCCCATTATTGAGGACTTTTTGAACAAGTTCAAAACTATCCGCACTATTTTACAGGATTGTGGCAAGGATAAGTCAGACACAGAGTGCATTTACTTGATCCTTTCGAAGCTTCGTGGTCCATTTCAGATATTTTATTCTTCCTTCTATTCCACCATGGATGGCCTAGGTGCTCGTTTTACCATGCCTACCTTTGATGTGTTTTGTGAGCATTTGTCTCATGAGCAGTCACACCTTTCTCAGATAGATATGCTCTAAGGATCAAAGAACAAAGCATTGGTTGCTCAGTCATCTAAGGAGAAACAGAAGCAGAAACTAAAGCCCAAGAAAGATTTTGTAGGTAGTGAGCATTCCTCCAAACCACCTCCTAAGTCTAATTCCAAACCACCATTTAATCCAAAACAAGGGAAATCTTCGAAGTCTGGAGAGTCTTCCTCCAAGACTAAGATGAAATCAAGAGACACTTGCAGCTTCTATGGCAAGGAAGGACATCCAGTTTCCAGGTGTTGGAAATGATTAGAGGCCTTAGAGAAAGCCATGTAGTAGCATCGCATCTCCTCACCTCAGTCGTCTTCTCCTTCCACAAGGAAAGGCCATGCTCTCACTGCTCAAGCATCGACCTATGGGTCCACTTGGATTTTAGATTCTGGTGCGTCTCACCATATGACTCCAACTCAGCAGTTGGTCACTTTTCTTGCCTCTTGTGGTACTTCATAGATTGTAGTGGGTGACTACATAGCTTTCAGTCTTGGGTTCAGGTTCTGTCTCTTTGGATGGAGGTACTCTACAGGATGTTCTGGTTGTTCCTAACATCTCGACGAACCTCCTGTCCATTGATTAGATTTTCCATTTTGGCTCTAGTAAGATAGTTGAGTTCTCACCACATGATGTGGTTATTTAGGACCTCCATGACTTTGATTTGGTTGTGGCTATTGGGTATGTTAATACTGCATCTCATCTTTACAAATTTGATGGATTTGAGCCTTCTGAGGGTACAAGTTCATCTCTTATAGCACATGCAGATTCAATGAGTAAGCTTTGGCATGAGCGTTTCGGCAATGTCAATTACAGGTATCTTTAGCAGATGAGTACATAGGCACTTGTTCTTGGTCTTCCACAAATTTCCTGCACAGACGGTGTTTGTCATGGTTGTGTGCTTGGCAAGCATCACAGGGACCCCTTTTCGAAGGGAAGAGCCACTCGTTCTTTGGCACCCTTGGAGTTGATTCATAGTGACCTCATGTCATTTCCCACTCCTTTTTCTTGGCCCAAGTTTGTATTCACATTCATTGATGACTTTGCCAGATGCACATGGGTGTACTTTCTTAAGTACAAGTCTGATGTCTTAGATTCCTTTCAAATCTTCAAGACATTTTTAGAGAAGCAGTCTGGCCTTTCTATTTGGCAGATGCGTACAGATAATGGGGGGCAATATGTGAATCAGGCTTTCAGATATTTTTGCACTGAGCATGGTTTGTAGCATCAGCTTACTGTTCCCTACACCCCTCAGCAAAATGGTCTCGCTGAGAGAAAGAACAGGACTTTACGAGAGATGGAGAATTGTATGATTCATTCCAGGTCCATGGATCCATCCTTTTGGGCTAAGGCAGTTAATTGTGCCAACTATATTTAGAATTGGATGCCTCACAAGGTGATTCGACATATGACTCCTGAGGAGGCTTGGTCTCATGACAAACCTGATGTTTCATCATTTTGAGTATTTGGTAGTGAGGCATGGGAATTTATTCCTAATTCTCAGAGGAGAGCCATGGAGTAGAAGAGTTGACCCCTCATTTTTGTTGGCTAATTTGAGGATGTTAAGGTCTATAGGTTGTTTGATCCTGATTCTAGAGAGCTCCTGTTTCGACGGGATGTCTAGTTTGATGAGCGCCTTCCCACAGTGGATACCCTGTCTCTAGTGTCTACTTCACTACCTACTCCTCCCACTGTAGCTCTTCAGGATTATGTTGAGGATGATTATGATGAGGATGTTGATGATCCCCCATCTCCACCTCCACTTGCTCCACCTCAGATGCCCAAATGGGCTCGCTTTATTGTTGAGGTAGCAGGATCTATGGCAGGTGATCCTTCATACACTTGTCGCACTTGTTCTCATACTGCGGGTTCTAGTCTATTGAGTCATGCTATTTCAGAGGATCCTTAGAAGTTTTATGAGGTGACAGGTCACCCTGAGTGGGATAGTGCTATGGAGGAGGAGTATTCTTCTTTGATCAGGAATAGTACTTGGGATCTATGTCCTCTTCCTAAGGGCAGAAAGATGGTTCGGTACAGTTGGTTGTATCGCACCAAGTATGCTACTGATGGTTCTATTGATAAGTACAAATCATGTCTTGTTGTGAAGGGATTCTCGCAGGTTGAGGGTATTGATTACTCTGAGACATTTTCCCCTGTCGCCAAGATGAATTCTATTCACTTTGTACTATTACTTGCAGCTTCTAGGGGATGGCCCATTTTTCAGATGGATGTTAAGAGTGTGTTCTTGCATGGTGACCTACAGGAGGAAATCTATATGGAGCAACCTCAGGGATTTTTGTAGGATGCTTCTTTGGTTTGCAAACTTTGGCATTCATTATATCGTCTCAAACAGGCCCCTCGGGCTTGGTATGAGAAGATGGACTCATTTTTGCTCTCCACTAGTTTCACACACTGTCATTATGATCCCACAGTCTATATTCAAAATCTTGAGGGTGAGATCTTGATTCTTGTGCTATATGTTGATGATCTCCTCATCACAGGTACCTCATCCTCTATGATTAAGCATGCTCAGTGAGCTTTGATGGAGCAATTTGAGATGACAGATCTCGGTCTTCTGCACTATTTTCTTGGTCTTCAGGTGATTCAGTCTTTTGTTGGGATCTCCATTTACCAGCAAAAGTATGCTCTTGATATGCTTCAGCGCTTTGGCATGCTTGATTGCAAGCCTACCCCCACACCTTTTCAGTCAGGGGTTGTTTTGACTACTACTTGCCCCACTCCTTTAGTAGATTCTACAATTTACAAGTAGTTGGTTGGCAGTTTGTTGTACCTGACTCACACTCGTCCTGATCTTTCCTTTGCGGTTGGCCTTGTCTCTTGATTCTCCCATGATCCTCATGAGAGTCACTGGTAAGCTACTAAATGTATTTTGAGGTACATTTAGGGCACCATTTCTTATGGAATTCACTACACATCAGGGGATCCTCACATTGTTGGCTACACTGACTCAGATTGGGTTGGTGATGTCAATGATTAGAAGTCTACTTCTGGCTTTGTTTTCTGTCTTGGCTCTAGTCCTATCACATGGTCTTGCAAGAAGCAGACTACTCATGCATTATCATCTACAGAGGCTAAGTACTGAGCTATTGTGCTCGCTAGCCAGGAGATTTTATGGCTTCAACAATTGATGATTGAGTTTGGTTTTCCTCCTAATAGTCCCACTATTCTTTGGTTTGACAATTAGAGTGCTATACACATTTCTCGCAACTCGGTGGAGCATCAGTGGATGAAGCACATTGAAGTTCATATGCATTTCATTAGACAGTTGATTCAGGATGGTTCTCTCATCTTGGAGTCTTCCCACTGTTGAGTAGGTTGTAGACATCTTCACAAAGCCTTTTGCATCGCCGTGCTATCTTCAATTGCGCTCTATGCTTGGGGTGAAGGAAGTTGTCCTTGGGGGGTCCTTATGAGGCCTTCCTTCCTTCATGTTTCTTTCAGCATGTTCTTCTATCTCTTTTTGGAGAGGATTTTTTTCCCACTAGGTTTTCTCCTTTTCTCCGTTTCATAGAGATTTCCTTGTACTTGGGTACCTGATCTGGCCTTGTTGTTGGGACCCATTGTTTTTTTACTTTCATTAGCTACTTCTAGGTTTTAGCTTCTCCCTAAGTCTAGCTTAAAGGGGGGTGTTAGAGTAATTGGTTATTTACTTGATTAATTAAACAATATTTGTTTAATTAATTAAAGTTCCCATTTATCTCTTTTACACATAAGCTAACATTAGGTGCATAATAATTAATTATTTTATTAATTATTAATGTGCAAGCCTAGGGTTTTCCTTTTTAGGTTTTTTTGACCTATATGTGGTTAAAAACTTTTCTTTTGTATTATTATTCTTTTACACATTGGAAAATACAGAGCTACACATCTTTGAGCATTTTATTGTGTTTTGTATTACTTCTCTTTGCTTCTCCCTGTAACAGGTATTCTTAGCTTGCAGAGATCATTGGGCTCCTATGAAGTTGTATTTACTCAACTTCTACACCTCTTTGTCATAATGTAGCATGTTGCATTGTGACAAAGAAAATAAGTTAAAGTCATGCCCCGACAAAGGTATGGAGTATCGATGCCCCCTCAGGAAATTTTTCAAATTTTGGGTCAGCGACAGAAAAATTTGGAAAGTGTCTCGATAAGTCAATTTAATGACTAGAAAAACAATGGCGTAGATAGTTTCAGATTTTGACATGTTTAAAGTGGCCAAAGGGGTGGTCAAAGTTGGTCAAAGGAGCCTCCAGTAATAACCTAGTTGACAAATGTCATTTTGACTTTATAAATAGGTTGACAAAGGGGTAAAAGTCAACTCATTTTCACTATTTACTTTAACAAATTTGAGAGCTTAGAGTGAAGAGGACTTCTGTGAGGATGGTGATTCTAGTGACTGAGCATCACAGCAAGATCGTGCAGACCTATAGGTGGCTAGAGGGCTTAGAGCCAGTAGTATGTACACCTAACCCACTTTGTCAATTTCTCATTTTGTGTGCCAAAATTAGGGTTTTAGGGTGAACAAAGAATGCGCTGCAACGCATATGGGTGCGCATAAGCTGCATTTGATTTCACGTTTGAGGAATTTGATGCGTTGCGGCACAATTTTAAGGGGTATTTAGGGAAGGTCGAGGATGTGTTACACATTTACCAGAAAGTGCGACACATTCATCATATAAGGCCACATTCAAGAGTTATAAGGCCACATGTGTCATTTTGTGACGCATTCGTTAGTTTGAGCAACGCATTTGAATAAAGTGTCACATGTGTCATAAATCATTATGCAAGTGCTCTGATGTGACACAACTGAGTGATAGAATGACACAATCAATATGTCACAACGAAAGTGAAGTACAGAATGATGCAACTATTTTTTTGTGAAACAAGTGCAATAAACGTAACACATTTGACTTTGAATTTGACTAGAGCTAATTCTGATGCTTTTCAAATTTTAAATGCTTTTTAGTTATAATGACAATAATGAAAATTGTCTAGAAGGTACTAACGCGTTGTTTGACTTTGTGTAGAGACAGCTTGCACCCATATATACGCGAGAGAGTAGGCCATCGACCTTCCGGTTTGGTGATCAGCTAACTCTATGGGAGCGACGATGGTTGATGTGGCTGGGCTTATATTATGCTACCTATATGCCTATTATTCAGGAAAATAGGGGTTTTCTAACTGCATTATGTGAGAGGTGGTGGTCAGAGACATGCTCATTTCACTTGCCGATGGGAGAGGCCACAGTGACATTGGAGGACGTCTATCATATCTTACGTCTATCGATCTGAGGAGAGTGGATTTTTTACGACCCTCAACATGGGTATCAGACCTTCACAATGTACTATTAGGATGAGGGAGCAAGACTCGACATCGAGGGTTATGATATTTGCTAGGAGTTTATGGCGGAGCATTATGCTTGGTTTGATGCATTTCTAGTGACACTGATCAGTGGGATACTGATTCCCGACCATCACATACATGGGTTTCCCATTGGTTAGGGAGACGTGATAGTGGGGATGAGGCAGGATAGGATAGTGTATGCCTAGGGGCCTTGTTTGTTGGGCACACTCTACCATCAGCTTCATAAGGTGGTTTATAGGAGGGCAGAAAGCATTTCCTGTGGGACTACACTTCCGATGATATGGGCCTGGGAGCACGTAGCCATATTTTGACCTCCTATCCAGAGACCACAGCTATCTGAGGGGATTCCTTACACTTATTATTATGCCAGTTCCCTACAATAGACTAGGATGGGAGAGACAAGTTGGTGGGGCCATCAGATTAATACCATGGTTTCATTCATTTAGAGGTCATACAGAGACTGTCAGTAGTGGTATGATGAGGATGACCACTTTAGATTTTGTAGAAAGTATTGCTGTCTGATTGGTAGGACAGTGCAGAGCCAGCTTATTATAGAGATTTATCTATCGCAGCGTTTCCTTAGATAGTTTGGAGAGTAGCAGGGTGTACCTATAGGCACAACCGAGTATGCCCAATCTTCCAGGGAGTCAAGTTGGGGACCACCAATTCCTATAGCCTTTGCTGAGTAATAGATTGATGGGCTATTAGGCCAACAGTGGGGATGGAGAGGTGGGATTGAAGATCTCTAGACTATTGTTGACTGTGACTTATGGTGGCAGGCACATCAACCAGTGCCACTAATAGATCCAGATGGGCTAGCACCTATTGACAGGAGGTCAGTTATACCACATGTGTTGAGAGTTAGGCAAGGGGTAAAAGACGGTGACAGAGTAGAGGTAGGGTGAGGAATGGTGGCAAGGATGGAGGCAGGGGGAGGGATGGAGGCCGGGGTGGAGGGCTAGATGGGGGCAGGGACGGAGGTCAGGGTGGAGATAATGGAGATGATGGGGATGATGGAGGAGATGGTCGAAGATGGAGGAGAGATGGCCAGAGGTAGGACAAGAGGGTTCGACAGCATGTGGAAAGAGTAGCATTGGATGCTATTCTAGAGGTGGCCAAGGAGGGGCAGAGAGAGGAGGAGGAGTCGAGGTAGGACTAGGAGCTTGAGATAGATGTGGATGTGGATGTGCCTCAGGATGAGGGTGTTGGTGGCAAGGAGGTGGATGTGCCTTGGGACAAGGGAGTCGGTGGTGAGGAGGTGGATGTGCCTCGAGATGAGGGAGTCGGTGGCAAGGAGGTCACAGAGGAGGACGATGATGATGATGATGCCATGGATGAGGTTGAGAGAATCCTAAGATGGAGGATGGTGGAGGGAGAGGAGGAGATACCACCTACCTCAACATTTTCCCAGGACGCCACGACAGACCACAGTGTGGAAGATCTATAGAGGAGGCTAGATGAGAGTGTGGAATAGGTCAAGGCACTATAGGTAGAGCTGGAGGTGGCTCAAGTAGAGCGGGATAAGGAAGTGATCCCTCAGTAGGATTTAGCATAGTGGTGTGTGGATTTTGCAGTGCTATGTTCAGGACCTTTAGGGGATATGGCTCATGAGATTGCTAGGGTGACCACTCAGTATAGGTAGTATAAGACCCCCTATGAGTAGGTAGTGCCTCCCAAGCGACGAGATCCTACACTATCGTGCTCATAGACGAGGATAGGTAGCAATCACATATCAGGGAGTGGGAACAGCAACAAGAGTCACACCAATGCAGGAGGGTCTACCTCGTCAGGGCACACATTAGGGCATAGGTCCCACCACTCACACAGGCATGCCTCGAGTCATCATTCGAGCCATAGTCATGGGTCTACTGGTTCAGAGCAGAGGTCAGTACAGAGGAAACCACCAATGATAGATCCTTTAGCATCACAGAGTCAGGCCGTAGTGTCATCACAAATGCCCATTACCATGGAGATGATGCCATCAGTGTTAGTTCCATTGGTTGCACCGATAGAGGTTGTTACAGGTCCACCCACTACCTCAGTGCTGGGCACAGATCCTTAGTCACCACACTCTTTGCCACGAGGGGATGATGAGAGCCTTTCTTAGGGACATGTTTGCTACATTTTCTTCTATGTTATGACACATTATGTATAGACCATTGAGTCTACGTGCTCTATTTTTTGGATATCTCATGACTCTATTATGTGACATTGTATATTTTTAGATGATGTTATATGATGCAGTTTTGATGCGGCCTACATATGTGTTATGCGATGTTATTTGATTTATGCATTATGATATATGATGGATGACTCGTGTATGATATGCACTTATGATGGATGATGGTATTATTTATATGTCTTGTCATGTATGTCCTATGATACTTACTTATGATATGATGCCATGATGATGCAATGCTTATTTATATGTTATGTCGATTTTGTGTTGATGATGATAATGATATGCATAATGTATTTATTTGAATGGATGCCATGTTTATGATTATGTTAATGCAATATGCAATGAAATGTATATGATTTAATGCTATGGATGATGTATGTATGGACCTAATGCAATTTTTATATGATTATGTATGCACTTATGTTTTTTTATGTCACAAGATATCATCGTGAGATGGATGAGAGAAGATGATCAAACCGAAAGAGATGCATGTTAGTTCCTAGACTAAATCCTTCAAAACTTTTCCGTAGGACTTTAATATTTATTGCTCTTAATTATCATTGGGTAGACTGTTCTAATGGCCAACAAACACCACGATATGACATAGATCAAGGTGTACAAGGTCATACCATCACATAAGACAAGAAGTCACAGACATGGATGATAATGACTCATACGAAGAGCACAATTGCCCCATTCTTTTTTTCATAATCAGCCACAAGTAGAAAAAGACAAGGACAACTCATGAAACGCCCTTGCTTCTCTAAATCCTATTTCCAGGACATCCTTTAGAAAATAGCAACATGATTTCCAATAGGACAAAATAAAACCATGATCATGATACATCATTTTTTTTCTAAATCCCATAGTCGGGACATCACTAAGAAACTAGTAACATGAGTGTCAAAAGTCAAGACAAATGTCATGATATGTCGCTGCTTCTCTAAATCCTATTGTTGGGATCTCACTGAAAAAATAGTAACACGATAAAAACCCAAAAGACAAGTGCCAAGTGTTTTCCAAGTGTGTCTAGATACCTAGTGTTTTCATGTCAAGATGTCAGGTTTGATGATGTTAAGATGTCAGGGTGTCAAGGTTTTGACGATGCCAAGATGAGGAATGTCGAAGATTGCCAAATTTAGGAAGGACACATCCTGAATAAAGTTGATGTCGAGAGGTTTGATCCCTAAATGTCAAAAGGGATCCCTTGAAATACCAGTGACAAGGACGGTGATGATGCCTAGGAAGGACACATCCTAAGGCATAAATGACAGAGTTTGTTCTTCAGAAAGACACATCTAAAGAATACTAATGTCAAGAGGAGTGATCCTTAGATGTCAAGAGGATCTCTCAAAATGTCGAATGACAGTGACGATGCCTAGGAAGGACACATCCTAAGGTATGAATGACAGAGGCTATTCTTCAGAAGGACACATTTGAAAGATAACCAAGAGCTGATAGTTTGATAGGTTATGATCATTTGACTTGTTTTGACTGAGTTTGAATTGTGTTGACCATATGTCAATTTCTTTGACATGCTGATATGATTGTCATGTTTGAATAAATGATTGCCATACTTTGTTTTAGGATTTTTCCCATTTGGAAAATGATTTGTCTTGACTTGAAGAATTTTGATGTGTGTGCCAGTGTAATGCCATGAACCCTAATGGACTGACCTAGTGTGGCCTCAAGGCCTCATCGACAAATGGCCTTTCCTATGTCATACACTCAGAGACCTCGTAGTTTGACATGACCAATGACTTTGTCGTGATGACCAAAGATTGTGTCATGATTTTGTTTTGACAAACCTAAAAGGACTAACCTAATGTCTTAGGGACTCAAAAATGAGTCTTTCCTATGAGTGTTTTTGTCTTTTTTAGGACTTTTTCTGATGTTTTTGGTCTTTCTTTAGGACATTTTGAGATGTTTTTGGTTTTTTTTTTAGGACTTTTTGTGATGTTTTTGGTGTTTTTTCAAGACTTTTTGTGATGTTTTTGGTCTTTTTTGTAGGACTTTTTGCAAATTCTAAGACCATACGTGATATCCATTGCAGTTAAATGATAAAATTTTTTCCCCTACTCAAGTCCAAGAGTTAGCTAATTTTAAAGGATGTGAGAGGGATGTGCTTGGGGTGCTAGATGGACAGTATTCAGGACTTGACGTCATCCTTTTATCAACCATGAAAGGAAGGGTATGATGTCATGGCAGATGTTGTGGTGGTGATGGAGAATGTATTTCATGCTAGGCCAAGGCAGACAAAGTAACAATAGGTGACAAAGCAATGATTGATTACGCAGGGCGCCTATTTGCTAGGTTTTCCCCATGGTACTTATCCAAAGAACCTATTTGCTAGGTTTTCACTATTGGAGGAATTGTTTTTCCTTACTATTTTTGTTATTTTGAATCTTTTTTTTTTGGTACTGCCAAGACGCCTATTTGCCAGGTTTTCATCAAGGCAACAATTTTTTTTATCATTTTTTAGTTTTTTTGTATTTTTAAAGTTTTTCGGCTCAACTTTCTGATGCTTATGCATAGAACTTCTAAAGATGTAGACTATTGATAGGCTTTGTCAAATTTTCACCATTTGGGGTAGCCAACTGATACGCTCTAGAACCAAAAGAAGATATGATGATGTAAGGACCCAACCAGTTTGGTTCAAACTTGCCTAGCTTTTCTTTGTCAACCTGGTTCTTAGGGTTCTGCATGCTGACTATGTCGCCAACGTCAAACTTCCTGACCATGAATTTCTTATTGTAACTGTGATGAAGATGGTTCTGATATGCTTGTATATGGTTTAAGGAATTTATCCTTCTTTCCTCTAACATCTCCAACTTGTGCAGGCTCAACTGTCTATACTCCTCATCATCAGTTAAACCCTTTAGGGAGACTCGTAAGGAAGGAATTTCAACCTCGATGGGCAAGATGGCCTCAACTCCAAAGATTAGAGAAAATGGAGTGGCTCCTATGGGTGTGCAAATGCTAGTGCAGTAAGCCCACAAAGCAGGGTTGAGTTGAATATGCCAGTCACGACCAGTGTCATTAATAGTCTTTTTTAGGATTTTAATAATGGTTTTATTTGATGCCTCATCTTGACCATTTCCTTGTGGGTAATATGGAGAAGAAAAATGATGTTGGATGTGGAATCGCTCACATAACTCATGAACGTCTTGGTTTTTAAATGGACATCCATTGTCAGTGATGATGGATTGCGGAAGGCCATAACGACAAATGATATAGTTGAAAATGAATTTGGATATTTTTTTGTCGGTTATGTACGTCAAGGGGATGGCTTCGATCCACTTCGTAAAGTACTCAATGGCGGTTATGATGAATTTGTGGCCATTGGATGAGGTAGAATGGATCTTACCCACAAGGTCATGTCCCCATTATGTGAAGCGCCATGGAGACGCGATTGGCTGAAGTTCTTGTTCTGGAGCATGAATCAAATCACTGTGAATCTAGCATTGGTGATAGGTCTTGACATAATCTAGTGCACCTTTTTCAATGGTGATTGGCTAGTAGTACCCAAGTCTTGTTATCTTCTTGGCCAGAGTAGGACCACTTGAATGAGACCCACATATACCCTCATGTACTTCGCGTAAGGTTGTATGTGCTTCGTTAGTGTCAAGATATTTAAGGAGGGTGTTGTCAAAGCTACGACGGTAAAGGGTGTCACTGACAATGGCATATCTTATGGATTTTCAGATAAAATACTTCCTTTGGTTATTGGACAAATTAGATGGAAGGGTTTGATACTTAAGGTAGTCATGGATGTCTTAGTACTAGGGAGAATCGAGACCAACAAGCTCATAGACAATCTCTCATTCTAGAACATTGAAGGGGGGACTGACAATTGTTCTATTAGGAATTCCAGCTAAGGCATATTGCTTGGAATGTCAAGGAGAGAACCTATTGTAGCCATTGCATCTGCCGCTTTGTTTTGTGCTCTCAGAACTTGTTCAAAAGTCACCATATGAAAATATGTCTGAATACTGGTAACCATTTGTTTGTAGGGCATGAGTTTCTCATCCTTTGTGTCGTAGTCATCATTAACCTAGTTGATGACTAGCTGAGAATCCCCATAAACATATAGTGTTCTAATTTTCCATTTTATTGCCATTCTAAGTCTTGTAACCAATGCCTCCTATTTCACCACATTATTTGTGCATGGGAAAGCTATGCAAAAAGACTTAGGAATGGAGTGTCCTTGAGGGGTGATGAACAAGATCCCTACCCCCGAGCCATAATTAGTGTGTGATCCATCAAAGTAGAGTCTCCAAGGTGACTTAGGTTCCGTATGGAATATCAACTCATCTAGAAAATCTACCACTAATGGGTGATCACTTTGTATAGGTGCATCTGCTAGCTTTTCTGCTATGACTTGTCCCCTTTATTACCTTTCTTTATACATTTTGAATATCATATTCACTCATAATCATGACCCATTTTTCCAGACGTCCTATTAATGTTGCCCGACTTAACAGATATTTGAGGGGGTTGATCTTTGCTACTAGTTGTGTCAGATGGATTAACATATAATGTCTTAGCTTCTATGCTATTAAAACCACTGCTAGACAAGCCCGTTCAATTGATGTGTAGTTCAGTTCATACCCGACCAATGTACGACTAATGTAATATAGTGCTCTTTCTTTTTCTTCTTGGTCGTTTTGTGCTAGCAATGCCCCCAGTGCTGAAGTAGTGGCAAAAATGTATAAGATCAATGGTTTTCCATGAATGGGTGGCATGAGGATTGGCGGTGATAGTAAGTAATCTTTATTTGCTGAAAGGTGTCTTGGCATTTATCTGTCCACACAAAGGGGATTCGTTTGCACATAAGTTATTGGAATGGTTGACACTTGTCAGCCAGTTGTGCTATAAAGTGCCAGATAGATTGCACCCTGCCCTGTAATGTCCTGAGTTTGCTTATTCCTCTAGGAGGAGGCATACCCATTATGGCTTTGACTTTTGCTTGATCAACTTCAATGCCTCTTCCAAAAACTATGTAACCTAAGATTTTACCCGATGTTACACCAAAGACACATTTCTTAGGATTCACCCAGACTTTGTATTCTTCTAGTCTCTTGAAAATTGTGTCTAACACCTTCAAATGATCTTTTCTTGTTATTGATTTAGCCAATAGGTTGTCTACATAATCTTCCATTATTTTATGCATCATGTCATGAAATATTGTGGTCATAGCCCTCTGATATATGGCGCCTACATTTTAAAGACCAAATGGCATGAGATTCCAGTAGTATATACCCCAAGGGTAAGTGAATGTTGTTTTATGCTAGTCTTCAGGGGCAATACAAATTTGATTGGAGCTTGAGAAACCATCCATGAGGGATAGAATCTCGTATCTTGCCATTAGGTTGACTATGATATCAATATTTGACAAAGGAAAGTCATCTTTTGGGCATGCCTTGTTTAAGTCTCTAAAATCTATGCAGACTCAAATCATTCCATTTGGCTTTGTTATTGGCACAAGGTTAGATATTCATTTAGCATAATCAATAGACCATATGAATCTAGCATCTAGAAGTTTCTTCAACTCAGCCTTGACCAATAGAGTGACCTGAGGATGCATTTTGCGTAACTTCTGTTTAACTGGTTTGACATTAGGAAATAGTGGTACATGGTGTAGAACCGGTTCTGGGTCTAATCCTGGCATGTCAGCATAGGACCATGCGAAGTTGACTTTACGTTTTGCAAAGAGTTTGTGAAATTCCAGTCTCTCTTCTTCAATCAAGGATGCAGCGAATAGGACCATTTTAGGATCTTTTGCTATTGATATTTTGTCTTCTATGGTGTCCTCTATGAGCATAGCTAATTTCTCTTGTGTTACAAGAAGAAAGTCCAATCCTCCATTTTTGGGTGTCTCAGAGAGGTTTTCACCTGCAGATACATCCTTTGTTTTTACTTTTTTGTCATCAAAAGGTGCCTTTCATTTTTCACCTAAAGACATTTCATATTTTATTTTATTTTTAATTTTAATTTTGTGACTGGAGGATGGAGTAGTCTCGCCAAAGTAGGCTGCACAATCTAGGTCAATGGCAAATCCTTCGTTGTGATCACCACTGGGTATGCCCTCACATAATCCCATAGATTCTACAATAGCCTCATCATTCTAAAAGGTGTCCAAGATGGCGGGCCTTGTTGGTCCCAATCAATTAATTATGGATAGACTAAGGAAATGCCATCGTTAGTTTTGGTGAATTGAGGGGAGGATGTGGAAAGAATGCAGACAGATTCAAAGATATTGTAGATGAAATTATCATCATTCAATTCCACATCGGACTCTATCCAATATTCCCCTTCACTTGTTTCATATTCGTTGTCAAAGTAAGGGGTGAATGACTCAAAGTTGCAGTTGTCCGTGTTATCTGGAAATTCAGATGGATTCAACTATTGGTTACTAGATTTAGGTGGTGGGTCTTAGATGTCATGGGGAAGGGAAATGGAATTATGACTATTTGGTGCCCGATTGATTTTAAATGTTTGGAAAATTTTTTGTTCAGAGGTAAGCTCCCCTATTTCAACAAATGAATCATCGAGGCAATAGTCACTTAAGGATCTTTGAGAGCCAAATTCCCATTCTTGGGAGTCAGTTTCAGTGAAGGTTTCCTTAGAGGTCTTGACACTTTCTGAATCATGCACGCGCTCACTCGAAAGCCCACTGGTATGTCAGTCATCATTGTTGGGCAATACATACCCTAATCAAAGATACTTTGGTATTTTGAAAGATTCTATGGGATTTCTTTGTCCAGTTTTATTTCTACCTAGGCCACTAGTTCCATCATAGCCCTTAGCCTTCATCATGTCATATCCCCTGCCATATTTCTTAACTAGTAATGAGGGTAGTTCGGCCATATCTTTATAGAGCCATCTTGTAATATCAACAAGGTACTCATTACTCATGTCTCCCCATTTTATGAAAACTATTTTTGGTGGAACTTTGAAAATTTCTTTGGGTTCCATTCTAAACCATGGTCGACCATAGACCTTCAAAGAATTGGGTATTGTTGTGATCCTATATTCCATATATAGTTTGAATTCTCCACAGCCTAGGTCCTAGATCTTGACATTGGGTTCATCCTAAGGAAGTGTGGAAGATGGTGGCGTGGTGAAAGATGTGGATAGAGTGGTCATGGAAGATGATGTGAGTGTGGATGGGTCAATGTATTTGGAAGAAGAGGATCCAAGAGCTTCTTGATTGATGGGCACTTGGTTTGCAAAAATACCCCTTAGGTTGGTACAATATTGAAAAGGGTCGGGGTCTCCATATATAGTGACTTTTGTACCGTTAAATGGGAATTTTAAGCATTGGTGATATGTGGATGGAATGGATTTTAAGGCATGACTCCATGGGCAGCTGAGCAAGATGTTGTAAGGTAATTCTAGATCTAGGACTTGGAAAGTTGTATCCACAATGACTGGTCCCACTCTGATAGGAAGAGAAATAATGCCTTGTGAAGAGTGTTCTTTGTCATCATATGCTTTTATGACTATACTCTTTGTAGGGTCCACACATGCATCAGAAAATCCTAGAGCCTTAACTGGTTTCAAGGAGCATATATTCAATCCTAATCCGCCATCTACTAAAACTCTTCTGACCTTGTGCTTATGGACAAAAGTTTGAATGTGTAATGCATCATTATGGCTATTCTTAGGTGATGAGTAGTCTTGATCAAAAAAGGTGACATGGTGAGGAATAGTGAGGTATCCCACCATGGTCTCAAATTGGTTGACATCAATATCTTTAGGGACTGATGACTCTTGTAGGGTTTTACTTAGTATAGCCTTATGCATGGTAGAGATGCGAAGCAACTCAAGTATGGAAATCTGCGTGAGAGTTTTGCCAAGCTGGTCAAGAAGGTTAAACTGACTCTTAGGTTGCCATTGCTTTATGGTCGAGGCAGGTTGTGACTTCCTAGGAGATGGACCAGGTATGGTAATCTTAAGTTTCCTAGTGGGAGGTGGACCAGCTATGGTGACCTTGCCACTTCAAGTAGTGGCATTGCATTGGGGTGCTCATTTGACTGTGATGGTGTTGATGTATTCATCGTCAGTTCAAAAATTGTTTATTAGAACCATGGTATTGCAATGGGTTCTTATGAATGGTATGGTTGGAATTTTATAGGAGTTGTGGCCCACCTAATTCAATTATTCAACTCTTGATAAGGTCCTGTACAATATTTTTGAGTTGTCAACAGGATGATGTCTTATGTCTTTTAGCCCGATGGTAAGCACAGAAGGCATTATCGTCCCACCATGATAGTTTAAATTGCCCTAGGTCATATGGTTTTGGTTCTTCAAGTGTGATGAGACTATTTTGAAGGCATTTCTTGAGGACTTCCTCCATGGGCTCACCCAAGGGAGTGTATGTGCGACCTCTGGGGAATTGTCTCATCTGATGGTATTGTCCTTGATTTTGACTATTTTGACCATTTTGGTTGTTTGGGATGGCATTGGTGGGGGGTGTTAGTATCGTCATTGGCTTGTTTTGTGGTTGAACCCCTTTCAGAGCCAATACAGGACCCATAGTGTTTACAACCTTGGCATCAACAACACTATCGTTGGTAACATGTTTATTTTTACCCAGTACTTATTTTTGTCAGTGGGAGGATTTGCATTTGTGTTTTTAGGACCATATCTTATCTCTCCCTTTGTGATAAGGGCTTTCTCAATCTGGACACCTTTTTTGACTAAGTTCGTGAAGGTTGTGCAACAATGTACTTGTAATGCATATTTTAAGGGTCCTAGAAGTGTTTGAACGAACATGTCCACCTTTTCCTTTTCAGGTATGTCGATGTGACAACGACTAGCTAGACTTCTCCATTTTTGAAAGAATGGGATGAATGTTTCACTAGCATCCTCTTGCATGAGATTGCATAAGCTAGTAATAGAGGTGTCCATGTTAATGTTGTACGCATAATTTCTTATGAATTTTTGTATAAGTTCATCCCATGTTTGGATATCCTTTTGAGGGGAGAACCATTCAAGGGAAGGACCTACAAGACTTTTAGAAAAAAGTATCATCAAGTATGTTTGTTCATAGGTGACGTCCATACAATTGGTTGCAAATTTGCGGACATGTTCAATAGGGTTTTTCTTTCCTCTTTCTTTGGTAAAATTAGGTGACACATATCCCGAAGGAAATGGTGGCATGTGTAAGTTCATGTCAAAGGGATTTACAGATAGATCATATGACACTTCTAATTTCTTGTCGGATATTTGTATGTTTTCTATGGTCTTCTCTAGACCCATCAACTTTGCTTGTAAGGCATCAATTATAGGGTCATTTGTAGTTCCATGCATAGGATTGATTGGTACGCCATAGGTCCCCATTTGTTGTGAGTGGATGTTGGCATGTTGTTGAGGTGCATGTATGATGTGTTTTGATTTGCATGTTGTTGGTATTGAAAGTCTGGATTGGGGGTATGTTGGTGGGTATGAATATGGGATGAGTATGTTGGGATGTGTCCCTCAACCATTTGGGTCGATATTTGGGGAATATGGTGACCATAAGTATTTTGATGTGTGAATGATGCCATAGGTTTTATGTGTTGACTGCCTTGTCTAAATTGTTGGGTTTGTACAAGGGGAATGGTCGTATTTTTTCCTTGGGAGGTGATGGAATTTAATTGTGTTGATGTGTTAACATTTTGTTGTTGTCCTTGAATAAAGATGTGTTGTTTTCCTCCACCCAAAGGATTTTGTGAGATACCAATGAGAGGATATGATGAAGATGTACTCATGGTACTAGAATTAGTTGTCAATGGAGGATTTGTATGGCTTGATGATGCCCCCATGGCATTTACCATAGTGGTAAAGAGAGGATTTGAATAACTTTCCCACACTGTTGAGGACCCAAAGGTGGTTCCAGCTGATTGTGACAGTGTTGTGGATATTGTGGGCACTGTGATGGATTGTGATCCTCCAATGGATGTGGCATTTATTGAATTGGAGTTGTTTGGAATGTTGGAGGTAGCACTCATGGTCGTTGTGACATTTTGTGAGGTAGCATCAAAGAAGGTATTGCTTGTGGTGTTTGGAGGTTGACCACTATTTGACATGTTATGTGTATTGTTGACGTTATTGGTAGGAGATGTCAATCTCAAGGTATCAATGTCAAACCGATGAGATAATTTAGCACCTTGACTTAAAAGTATGGCCAAATATTTGTCTTTGTCATATAAGACCATTTGTTCTACAAAGTAGGCCACCTCTGGATCTTGTGCTGCTACCTCTAGGTTTTGCTTCAAGTATTTGTCTGTATTCATCCTTACGTAAGAATGGTTCAAAGGGGTTGTTTGATGAGGATGGTATGGTCGTGAGAAGTTGATTATTTGTGTTGCTAAATGGGTCATCAAAAGTCCAATTTGGGTCATAAGTTGGATTGGTGACATTGGAATTAGAATCTTGTCCAAATTTTTCCATTTGTCTTTTCTTTCTTTGGAGTCTAGTTTCCACCATAAAAGGGAATTGCTCAAATGAGGTAATGAAAATGATAACGAAAAGAAAGAATGATACTCGGCTATGTTTTTTTTTTTTTTTTTGTATTTTTGAGGGATGACAATGCAAGGTGATGACTAAGGCAATGATTGATGCAAAATGACAAGGTTGTCAAAGCCAAAGTGTCAAATGAGGACTAAGATGGTAATGATGATGAAGAACTAAGGTGATTAATGCAAAGTCTAGGTTCAAAATGAGGACTAGGGGTGGATAATGCAAAGTCTAAGTTAAAAAATGATGCCTAAGTTTGGAAAATGTTTGGAGAAAGGTTTTTCTAACCACTCTAAGCTTGATGTATGTCTCAATTTAGGTTATCCAAAGGACTTGGTAAATAGACTAAATGACAAGGTAAAAATGATGAGTGAGCCTGCCTAACTAGACTGTTGAGTTGGAGGTTCTCACAAAAATGACAATGACCAAAAAGAGGAATAATAACTATGTCCCAAGATACCCTAATTTTGAAAACAATGGTTTTAGAAAAGTGAGGAGATTTGGCCTAATCCAAAGTTTTCCAAGATGAATCCTAAGGGAAAAATGACAATTATGATGCCTAGGGAATGCAACTAAAATATGGAAATTTTAAACCTATGCTTAAAGTGCAAGCTAATGAATGCAAATGATGGACGTTTTGAGCAATTTTGATTCTGGTTTCTGACAAAGACTTTTGAAAAAGATGTTTAACAATAGACCAAGATGTCTAGACTCTGATTCTGGTCTGAAACAGGGTTTACTTTGTTGATAGGAAAATGCATCGTTACAGGTAGCAAATGCGTTGCAGTGATCAAATGCAACTATGGGAATGGAAAATGTGGTTCAAGTTTGCAAATGCATCTTTACAGAAGTCAAATGTGGTTCATTATTTTGAATGCGGCTTTAGAAAATGAAAATGTGATTTAAGATAGGAAAAAGTAGTGTTTGGAGAAGAAAATGTGGTGTGACATAGTGAATGCAATTTGATAGATGCATCTCAGGATGTTAAAAAGTCAATTTTTTGATCTTGTGGTTAAAAACCCAAATTGTTGAAAGTTTGACTATCTGTTTTGAGATGTTGGAGTGTTGTTTGTTTTGTTTGAGTAACCAGCAAACACTTGGCAAGCATGATATTTTGAAAAGTAAACAAACACACAAGAGAACAAGTACGATCCTAGGTTAGGCCATGACATTATTCGCTAGACTCCACATGGGTTTCCCTAGCCGCATATTAGTAGCATGTGAATCTAGAAGCTTGGCTGCATGGGCTCCCCCTTATAGTGCACTCTCTTCTCAGGCCAACCAAGCTTCCAACCCCCATGAAACTCCCATGGCAGATTGATCACCTCTACTAAAGACTGTGAAGACGTGGAAGGCTTCACACTGACTAGTGTTGTACTAGAAAATACAAGGTTTTGGGCTTACTACAAAAGATTTTTTAATTCGGGACACTCATTTGAGTGGCCATACATGGGGAAAGAGATTAATCACCGATTAGATGGCACTATAGCCTAAAGAGGTTAAGCTCAATAGGGTTTATGGGAGTACTACTCTGTCCGTATGACACATCCACACTCGTAATCTTAGGTTTTCCCTTGAGATTCACATTTATATACTAGTCGGGGGTAGCTTGGCTTTAGCTCTATTCCTGGTTTGAGTTGCGTTGGGGTGACGAAATCCCCAGGAAGCCCTAATTTATAGAGGCAATAATCATTTCTCTTACACCTAGGATCACATTACTGTGCAAGGGGAGAGGATACTCTAGTTATTGCATTAGGGTTACACAAGGATAAAGTGGGTCTGGCTTTTCAATCACCTAGTTTGTACAAGGTGAGAGCATACTCACCTACTACTTTCAAACACAATCAGAAATGAAAGAAATGTTTATTTTAAGTGCACTAAAAAGAAATGTGTTGTAATCTAAAAAAATAAGCACAATGTTTAATATTGAGTCTATGACACTCGAACTTGCAAAACCACAAGTTAGTAGTTTGCTTAAATCATCTTGGACTCCCGAAATGTAACTGCCACATGCTACAAATAAAAATTAGTAACATGAAAACTCTATGCCAGAACAAAAAAATAGAATTCGAAACATAAAATAACAAAAAAAAGAGAAAGAAAATGGAATGCAAAACAGAGAATGACAGAAAACAAAAAAACAAGAATGTAAAAAAGAAGAATTTTTTTTACCAGGTAAATGCATCGTAGCAGAGTGAATGCGTCGTAGTAGAGTGAATGCGTCGCTGTTTGACAGGCGGATACAACTCGTTTATGTCGAATGTGGTGTTTCGTACTATGTATGCATCACCTTAGAGCGATTGCATCATTTAAGTGTTCAAATGTGTCGCGGCGCGAAACAAAAAAATGCGGCTCATCAGTAACTGTACCTGCAAAAATGATAGAAAACAAAAAAAAATGTACGGAACAAAAACCAAGCAGTCGGGTTCACCAATGTATCTAAGGGTTATTTTCCTAAGGTTAGATTATTGAATATCAAAGCATGCAAACCCAAAGAAAGTAATGAAGAGCAAAGGAAATATAAATGAAAACACAAAAGGGAACAAGCTCACCAAGTTTCTTCAATCTCTATGGCTGACCTCCATTACATCTTCTAACTTGGTGAAAGATGTGTTGCCCTCGGATTCAATGTACAAGCAACTTGACAACAAAGACTATGTCCTACACAAGCTTTGAAGGATTTTGGAATATGACAAAATGAAGTCTAAATGTCTATGACAAAATGACTCTAATGCCTAAGACGATTATGCCAAAATCATAAAATGAAAGTGCAAGCATCTATGTATTGTTGTGAGTATGTGTAAGTGTCTTAGTGTAATTGAAATTGTGAGCAAAATTGGCATTTTATAGAAAATGTAATTTTGGATGGACAAACAAGATTGGATTTTGACATAATCCTAAAATTAGAGGACGAGATTGAATGTGACAAATCCTAATCAGGGTTAGGGAAAAATTTATTAAATGAGTGGTCGAGATGTCATCTGAGAAGATCGAATTGAAGGTCAAGAATAAATGAGATAATTAATCAAAAAGATAAAGATTTTTGAAAATCAAGAAGATAAAGATTGTTTGATTTGTGAGATTCAAAAAAATCAAGAAGATAAGAGTTGAACTGAAAAGTAGATTTGGAAAATCAAGAATCTGCTCGATTGCTTGATTTTTGAAGATTATTATCATTTTGAATTAAATTAATTCAAAATATGGATTTTGTGTGATAATAAACAATCGATTTTCAGATTATTTACTAAAATGAACTGACAGTCAAGAATGTGAGATCATTTTAAATAATTTCATTTATTTAAAATGGGGGAAATGTTAATTTTGACAATTAAATAATTAAAGATAATTATTTAATTTAGAGGATATGATTAATAATTAAATAAATTAATAAATTCATTTAATTATGAGAATTAGTGACATATTAAATAAATAAATAAAATTTATTTATTTAATAATCAGGAAGAATAAATGAAGAAAGGTAATTAAATAAATTAATAAATTTATTTAATTGTAAGAGGATAATAGACCATTAGTGATGTATTGAATAAATAAATATAATTTATTTATTTAATAATCATGAAGAATAAATAGACATGAATTAATTAAATAATTATGAATTACTTAATTAATAGTGGAATGTGGACTAGGACATAATTAAATGTCATAATTATGCTAGGATGAAAGTGGTAAAAATAGAGCTTGTAGGCCTAGGTCATTTTTATGTGTTTATAGTAAGCTATCTTTATGCGAAGCAAACATGTGCTAGATTTACCCACGCACCAGGCATATGAAAGAATTCTTCTGCATCGACCATTTGTACCTTTATTTAAATTGATTTTTCCACATCGATTGACTTCCCATTTTGCTTGTTTAATGGCGCCCCATTAGCATTGCAAACATTTCATAATTATGTGCCAATACTTTTTAATGTCATTATCCAGTATATTCTAGAGGCATTGACTCACTTTTTGGATCCCTGCTCTTACACATCTTGCTACCTTAAATGATAACTTACAATCATGAATTTCACATTTGGGTGTATTGACTAAATCTATGGAACTTTCCCATAGTTTTAGCCCTCCTTCATATTTCCTGAGGACTAGGTCTGAATTAGAAACTTCAAAAACATCACTAGTATTTTACTAGTTCGTTAAGCATTACAAGGCTTCCATGTAAGTTAGCAGGTTCAACAACATATCTATCCAATTGCACATCCTAGTCAACTTTGCACTACTTTGAAAATTTATCTTCTGCTTTATGCCAGTTATCAGTTTTTAGTTTCACATTGCCAACATATATAAAATATTTGATGAGTTTTTATGCATCTTCAATTGTATTTCCAATAAAATCAAAACTTAATTGGATCTCATTGCAAGTCTAAGTCGTGGCTTCAAGCCATGACAGGAACCCACAAAAATAGGAAACCCTAACGATTTTAGCTTGCTTTATTATTTCATTTGCATTGAGTTAATCATCTTCCTTCAATTCCAAGTTACCAAGCACAAATAAAGCAATCAATGTGTTTGTAAAACAAAGGCTTTAGGCTCCTCTAAATATAATTATTAGAGAAATATCCCAAGCTCTTATTGTGTTGAATAATGACATTGAACCTTCAACAATTGACATTTCTAACTAGTCTTTCTTAGCAAGTCATTCTTTAGAAATGAGATATCCATATGCTTAGGAAACTTGAATTGCATTAGTATGTATAAAGGATTTGCTTTCTCAGTATTATCTAGCTATTCAATCAACCTTGCAAAGAAAAATAGTGTTGTGAATTCATCCCATGGTGAATGGCACCATTCTAATGCATTCATTATTCCTCATCACCTAATCTTCTAAAAGTGAGATTATGCTATCAAATAGATTTAATCTTCTTCAGCTTACCAGATAGAAACTTCCTCAAACTATGTGACATATGTCGGGTCCCCTTATGGGCCCGACTATTTTTATTTATTTTTAAACAAGTTTCATCTTAAAACTATTAGAGACTACCTTTGAATGCATCGGGCTTGAAAATTTTGAAGTGGGTTGACATCAAAAAAAGATTTCTGGCATAATTGAATAGTGATCAAAACTAGCCAAGTGGGCTATGGAATTGCCCTGGAAAACTTATCAAACGAGATCCTAATTCCATGAAAAATGCACAAGCATGCAAATATTTGAACCAAGAATGTAGTGCAACAAGTGGATCAAAAAAAAATATTTCGAGGTGCATGATATTCATTGTCAAAGTGGCTCACTTAGGCATTTCTACAATTTCACCTATAAGAAACCAATTCGAGCACACCAAGTCACCCCCTTGAAAAATTGTCAAATCACTTTCTGGGAAACTGCCACTGGACACACTAAATCTCTTAGGTTCATTAATCATGTGTGCAAGAGGGATTTCCCTCAATCATCATTCTTCATGAGATATTAAGGGTCAAAGTTGACCATCTTGAAGCATTCTGAAAATGTAGATGTAAAAAGTGAACAAATTGCATTTACTTTTGACCTAGTACAAATATCAAATATGATCATGAGGCTTTGAAACTAGACCAAGGTGTATATGAATGTGGGGGGAATGTAGGTAAAAAATCCATTTGTCTTTACAATCATCTAGTTATGAAATATTAGCTTGAATAGGAGGCCACTTCGTAGGACAAAGAGTTTGCAAACAACAAAACAGTCCCAAATCCCTCCAACTTTGCATTTCAAAACCTTATCAAAATTCATCATAAGGGCTTGAAATCTAACACACATGGTAACATATGTCAATTAAATATTCTCACCAAGAGGTTTGGCATAAAAATCAATAACTTTGATTTATGACCCTCCAAAGTAGGTCACTGGGGTAGATTTTTTAGGTGCCTTTTTGAGAGTGCAAATCAACTTTTTTCATCATGGGCACACCAAATTTGAAAAATTTGAAGGTTCCATTAGTGGCTCTGACTGGGGATGCATTCCCCTTGCAGGCATGAAGAGATTCTCGATCTCTGGGAGAGCAGACCAAGTGTCTTGAAAGTCCATTGGGTGCTCTAAAATTGCTCCATTGTGCTACATTGAAACTTATTTTTCAAACTTCATTTGGTGGTCTAGGGCCCCCAAAAATGAAGTACCAATCCTTACCTCTGTTAAACACTCTATTCTCTACTATCTGCACTAAGACAAGTTTGAAAACGATGTCATGAACTACCCACTAACTAGCCTTGTCACTAGCATTTCCATTTACTATCACATGTTTGAACTTCCAACTGTCAGCATTGATTCTATCGATCTACAATCTGCAATCAAACACTAACTAAAAATATTCATCATCACATGACACATATGTGTTATATTCATAACATGAAACATGTTCATACTAAAAATAGCATTCCTTTCTATTCATCTCATTTTCATGCTCCACCAAAATGCCTCCCAGTTGGACTGGAAACTAAAAGTGTTCATATTATCCCAAGTAATTGGAATCATGATACTTAACCTTGTCTACAACATATGTATCAAATGTAAAAAATTCATAGGAAATTCTCTCTAGGAGCTTATCAATGTGTTGCTTTATTTGGCTAAAACCTCATTCTAACCCTATATCAAATGCATCATCAGAGTCCTCAACAAAGAGTGGATTATCTCTACACCAATAAGGATCAGCATTTCTCATTTCTAGTGAAGATGGAGGCTCATCAAATAAGGGGTTTTCCATTACATTCATTGTTGTCACAAAAGCGACAACCTCCTTAGCATGAAGGTCCAAATCCTTCAAGTCGTCATTATACTCAAAATCACTATAATCACTAGAAGAGCAAATAGACACATTTTCAACTTCATTCTCATCCTCAAATTGTTCAGTACACATATTTGAAACATCTACCATATCCACATAATCTGAGATGTTATGGTCATAAAGCTCTTCAAGCTCCGTAGCAATATCACCAAAAAATTGTGGCATCCTATTACTCAAATTCTCATGACAATGAATAACTTGATCATTTCCGAGTGAACTCATGTCATCAACATCTTGCATGCAAATCTCATCCTCATCTGATGAAAGAATTTCCAACTCTACCTACTATAACCAATATAATAACAATCAACATGATCAACCTCATGAGTTGAATGTCCATGAATAGGTCCAATGAAACCAAGCTCACTATTGACAAATATTTCAACACTAGAAATATTATAATTAGGACTACATGGTTCTTGCATGTTGAATGATGAATACATTATCTCATTATCACTCTTATCTTCAAAAAAATCACTAGATTCATTTGAACCATAAGAGTTCAGATGTACCCTCTCTATGATAGCATCACTGGAACAACTAGTAGCTAAATTATATGGTGTGATATGCCAAATATCTGAAACTATTTCCTTCTCTTTCTCAATTTCATCATATAGTGCATTTGAATCTTCATGAATGCAATCCATAGGTGCTTACACCAAATTATTTGGATATTCACTAACCTTTTCTCTATTAATACGAGGAATAATCACAACTTGGAACAAGTCCTCTTCATTGACATCATTGTTTGAATCATAGCTCATAATAGGGATAGTGATATCGACACTATGGAATGATGTATAAGCTAAAAAAATAGGGGTGTAAGTGTTCTGACATTCATTTTCAATTTTTGACTTACACCTTTCATCAACATTTTGTGTCTTAGTGCAACAAACACTTGTAGATAGATAACTCCTTTGCATTCCATATTTTAAGTTATTTTCAATGTTCATGGCTATCCCATATGCCTGATGCAAGGTTTTAGGATCCTTATCTCTTAGCAAATAACTCATCTCATTATCAAAGGCTCCCAAATAAACAACTAAACACACTGCATCACTTAGTCTAAAAATTTCAAGAATATCCCTCAATGTTTTATCAAATTTTTGGTTAAATGTTGGGACTAGCTCATCCTCTTCTTTCTCAATCTTCATAAATTTATTGATTAGAGAAATAGCATTAATTATTTCACCAAATTGCTCCATGAACATTGATTTGAACTCATCCCAAGAAAAAAACAGAGCATGTTGGTAAATCAGAGAACCAATGTCTTGCATCTCTTTTCAAAGACCAAAGAAACAAATTTATGGTCACATCCTCATGATCTATCTCATAGTCACACATTAAATTATTGAATTCTTGTAGATGCTTTCTTTCTTATTCACTCTTTGTACCACTGAATTTTGGAAATTGTTCCTTGTTTTTAGATGGAATGACATTTGGAAACCCCAAAATACCACTAAAATTGGTGTGTATATATCTTCTAGTGTTAAAAATTCTTTGAAAACCTGGCTAGGGCCGAGCACAAACCATGTTTGCACTAGGAACCATACAAGGATGCATAGGTTAATGATACACTTTTTACACCTCTACAATCCTTTTCATACTATGCAATTACATAGGGTAACTCAAACTTATTTTACAACCTAATCTTAAGCTTTTACAACGTAAATTCCTATCTCAACATGCTTAAGATCTTCTAAGTGAGTTTCTTCAAAACATTGCATACATCACTTAATAATAAAATTTGAAATCTAATGATATAGAAGTATGCAAGCCTATCACTAGTATTTTCTTTCCTTAGTGCTCAATTCAACTAATAGGGAATCAAAATTTTCTAATACTTTCAAATATGGTCTTCATATATAGATTTATTCTTCTTGAAAACCAAAACATGAAAAATACCTAGATATGTTGCAGTTCCTGCAAATTCTTCTTCTTGAATAGAAATCTTTGTAGATCTAAAACTCGCTTCACATCTTCATTAGGTTTTTTTGAAAAAGTTTCCACCTCTCTTCACAAAGGATTGAACTTCAAGCAATATGAAGCTCCTTCAAATATGAATTTCCTTCTAGGTCTTCTCCCAAACAAATTCAAACATAAATTCATTAAAAATTGCTGCAACAAAATTACTTCCAAACTTGAAAACTTCTCAATATCTGAACTAGATGTTCAGATTCACCAAATTATTTGACTCTTTCCAAATGGATACTCTTCTGATGTTCCCCAACAGAGTCGCCAATATGTTCGTGACTTGGATGGGAAAATAAGATTCCACAATTTTTAGAACTTTGCTTACAAAATATTTTAAAACTTCAAAGGCTCCTAAGGATAGATGATCTTCTATCAGATATTTCTCAAATTCTCCCTAGCAGAGTCACCAGTCTGTTGGTACTCAAATCCGCTATCCACTTGAATCCTAAAGGGCTTCCAGGCCTTATGGTCAGATTTAAGGAGAGATTTGGCCAACAAACAAGAGATTGAAATAAAATCTCTTTCTCCCCCGCACTTCAAGCTATGTTAAACCTTTGAGGGTGATCCCAACAATGTGCTTTCAGATACTTGTGTTCCAAAGTATCAAACAAAAAGTAAACAAATAATTCTCCTTCAAATGATTCACATATACAATACCCTAAAGGTTTGGATGACCTTCATGGCAATGTATAAATTAAAAATGAGAGATGTATTTCATTGAGTTCCACACACAAACATACATAGATTGATAAGTAATTTTTGATTTAAAATATAGCTACTCATAAATAATCTCAGGAAACTTGACATGAAAAAGTAGTTCTTAATTCTAGGGTGGAGTCACCTAAACCATAATGTTTAAAACTCATTACAATATTCACTCTATCATAATTATGCCTATCATATGATGCATTACACCATTGATAATAGAAACCAAACCAGTCATACTTTATCCATCCAAGAATACAGTTACACAAACCTCTATTTATGTTCATACAATTTAATTCATTCTTTGAATGAAAATAACAACACTGAACAAAAATTCATGGGAAAACCAGAAGACAAATAACAAAAAATCTTGATTCCTTTTATTCATAATCTGTGTAATGTGTACAATGGAGATTCTAAGTTTTTGTTGTGGGTGACATGTTATAGCGTTAATTTTCAAGGATGATCGTTGAGTAGCTTTGGTCATTTTAGAAAAGAATATCCCAATCTAGTTTTTGTTTCTTGCGTATTAGGTTCAATAGGGACACGAATACCTTGCTCATGTTTTCCACACCCTTTTCTAGAATAGCCTAATTATTTTACAAATTTATAGCCTTTTCCATAAAGTCTTTCCATTTCGTGTGGAGTAGGCAGGGATTCATAATCTATCTCATCAAAATTTCTTGCATATGTTGCATTGTCATCCAAATTAGAGGAGATAGATGTTTGAGAAGATTGTTCTAAATTTTGAGTGGACATGATTGTTGGTTGATCTTGTTTCTCATCTTTCTTTTGCATGAGTATGTATTCTCCCATAAATGAGGGTGTGAATTCTAAGGATCCCCAATCATCACCAAATAATTTAGATACCCATTCCTTATCATTCTGCTCAATTTGAAGAGGTTCTATATTGAATGTTGGAATTAATGTTTTTAAAGGAACTGTAACCCCTTTTTCAAGGTGTGAGCAACTTTTAGGCTCAGGGTCTATTTCAATTTGATAGATGCAATTGTTATAGTTATATTTCATGATACAATGAAGGGTTGAAGGCACTGCATTCATCTCATGAATCTATGGTAGTCCTAAAAGAAGGTTATACGAAATATCATAAGGAATGACATGGATAGGATTCTACAAAGTAGCCACCCCAACCATAATAGGAAAAGTAATTATCCCGAGCGATTGCCTTGTTGTATTGTCAAATCCTCGAATGGAGATGGAATTAGGTATGATTTGTGATCTTTTAACATCTAATTGATCAAGGAGACTCACATTACACACATTAAGGGAAAAACCATTATCTATGAGAGTGTGTTTGATACCTACGTGATTGAATCGAGCAATTATCATAAAGGCATCATGTTGATTATGCAACTCCAAAGGAGGGAGCTCATGTTGATGAAAGGTAATGCCAAGATTATTTTTACATATGAGAGCTTCCACATCATTCAAAGTGGTACTAGGAGGAATTGTGATATGTTTAAAGGTGGTTTGAAGAATTTTGTGATAATTTGGTGAGTTTTGAAGCAAATCCTAAAAGGAAATTTTTGTTGGAGTATTCTTTAATTGTTCAACAAGATCATACTCCTTTGTGTGTGGGCTATAGTAAGGAGCACTAGGTGCATTGGGTAAAGGTAAAGAGGGTGGGGTTGGTAGTGGTGGTTGTCGGTTGTTTCAAGTGTTATATGTATGAGCAACAATATCATTACTAGATCGCTGTGATACACTAGTTTTAGGGGGTAGAGGGTGTACCTGGGTCGATTAGAGGGGTGAAGTTTATGTGAGGGTGGGTAAAGGGTAAGTTTAGGTTGAATTAAATTAACATCCTTGATGTTGGACGTCTCACAACAAATGAAAGTAGATGAGTTGGGTGAGATGAAGTCTTGAAGTGACTCATCTATCAAATGAAAATCATCAAGATGAAAAGGTTTGAGGGGTAAATTGTTGTCAACTGGTTTAAGATGGTCAAGAGAAGCATTAGAGGTTGTAATGTTCAGTATTATGAGTTGGTCCCCACAAGCCTTAGTGGATGACTTATGCGAGATGAAGTCTTGGAGGACATAATCTAACAAATCAAAGTCATCACAAGCAAAAGGTTGGAGGGAAAATTTACCATTAAGAGGTTTATGTTTCTCATTAGAAGAATTAGAGGATGAAGTGAGTGAGAGGAAGTCTTGAAGGACCTCATCTAAATTTTCAACATCATCAGTACTAAGAGGCTTAGATGAGATGTTGTTTCAAATTTGAATCATGTGTTTGAAGGGATGATTTGATGTTTCAATTTTTGCATCCTTATTTATCGATGAATCTGATCTAAAAGAACTAGGAATGAAAATGGAAAAGGAAATTCTCAAAGATCTAAAACTATCCATGAATGGCATGAAAATAAATTTATGCTAATGGAAAGAAAAAATAAATGAACTATAATAGAAAGATGCAATGCATGAAACTAAAATCTGGAAATGCTAATACAAAACTGTAGAGGGACTGATTTTCCCTAGGTGGCGAATGAGTCCCAGGAGATGATTTTTTAAAGATTTTTCTTTTTTTTTTGTGTTTTTTGAAGGTTTTCAAGTCTGTAAAATGAAAAAATAGAATGCAAATGTAGAATGTTGAAATGATTGAATGAAATATGATGAAATAATGAGATCTAAATAATTCTTTCACTAATGCAATGTTTAAGAAACCTAAAGATGCAAAACAATGCAAAATGATGAAGTAAGGAATTCCTAAGATGCAAATAGAAATGTAAATCAAAATGAACCGTCGATTTTTGGTTCCTATGTGCTTCTCTTACTCTTCTAGGGTTTTTCACCTAAAAGGAGAGAATTAGGCCAAAAATACTATAGGGTTCATTCAAATTATGTTATGTGAGATCTTTTCTAAGATAAATGAAGTAAACTAAATGTTATTAACTGATTTAAATGACTGACTATGAATGCAAGACTAAAATGTATGCTATGTTTGAAAACATAATGTTTTTTGTAAAGAAGCTCTAAAGAATGAATAAAAATGCAAATTAAACTAAGCGAAATAATGTTTCTCAGAATGGGTGCAGCTGGAAAACTGGAAAAGAATGGAAAACAATCTAGGAAACTGATGAAACTTGAACTTGAGCTTACTGGGACTCATTCGCCACCTTGGGTGAATTAGTCCCAGATTAGGACTTTTCTACACATAAGCTATTTTCTGACAATCAGGGACCTAGATCTACATTTGACTCAAATACACACCTCAAGAGGGACTCATTTTTCCATGCATGGAAAATCAGTCCACTTTCTAATTTCTACAATTTCAAAGCTCTAGCCTGCATCTTGACACCTATACAACAATTTCTAATGGAAACCCGACTTCAGATCTAGGAAAATTCTTGCAAAACAACTTAATTTTTTTTGTCTAATGTGGGGTTTTCCTTGGTCAAACCCCTAATTAGGTAATTAAACCTTGAATGGAGAAAACTATACATAAACACTAGCCTTAGATGTGTTAAAGACTAGGACAGTCTAAATCATAACAAAAACCCTATTCTATTGATCTAGAATAAGAGATACAAAGATGATTTGTGTGATGCAAGATATCAAACCCTAAAAACCTTACAACAAATGAAAAATAGGAATGAGATGACATAAAAATGATAAACAAGCAAAATGCAAACCTTAATCTGAAGATAGAGTGAAAAAGGAAGATGGAATCAATAGGAAATCAAGTCCTTAGGTATGATATAGTGGCTAGTTGCACCTCTTCACCCTAGATTTCTTCACAATTCACCATAGGAATCCATCATCAACCATTTTCAATGTTGAATCTTGATCATCATAGTGAACTTTAAGATCTGCAAAAGCCCTAGTTTGCTACCCTAAAACTTCAACTTTTGCTAATGAAACTTGTTGTGGAAGACTTGATTTTATGAATTTCTCTTGAGGAATGATAAAAATAAGAAGAGATGATAAAAATATGTGTTAAATGACTTGAAATGAGTATTTATAAGGAAAAACACCTTTTTTATTAATTAGACCTAAGAGGATGACATTCACTGAAAATTAAAGTTAAATTCATTAAATTTCTGCTTAAATTTGAATTTTCCCTCAAAGGGGACTCATTCGCCACCCTTGGCAGATGGGTCCCATGAGAGGGGACTCATTCGCCCAAGGTAGAGAATGGGTCCCACTACTGCTATTTGAAGGTGGGTTTTTAGGGTATGAGATAATTAAATGTTGTTTGTCAGGGTTTATGTGATTTCTTAGGTAAACCTGGCCTCTACATTAAAATTAATGGGTCTAAGGGGCCTATAAAATTTGTTTTGAAGGGTAAATGATGCAAAGAGACTTAAAAGTAGGTCCAATTATGTGTGAAATTTTCTCTTTTCTCAAGAGGGTACAATTTTTTATGGCACACTATCAAACACTCAATTCTCTATTGTCTGCGCTTAGCCAAGTCTGAAAACGCTGTCATGAGGTGCCCAAAAACTAGCCCTGTCACTAGCACTTCCATTTACTATCACATGTCTAAAATTGCCACTGTCAGCATTGATTCTGTCAATTTTCAATCTCCAATAAAACACTAACTAAAAATATCCATCATCACATGACACATATGTGTTATATTCATAACATGAATCATGTTCATACTAAAAATAACATTCCTTGTTATTCATCTCATTGTCATGCTCCACAAAAATGCCTCCCAGGTGGATTGGAAACTGAAAGTGTTCATATTCTCCCAAGTAATTAGCATCATGATACTCAACCTTTTCAACAATATATGTATCAAATGTAAAACATTCATAGGAAATTCCCTCTAGGATCTCATCAATGTTTTTCTTTATTTGCTTGAAACCACATTCTAACCCTATATCAAATGTATCATCGGAGTCCTTAGCAAAGAGTGGATTATCTCTACACCAATAAGGATCACCATTTCTCATTTCTATTGAAGATGGAGGATCATCAAATAAGGGGTTTTCCATTACATTCATTACTATCATAAAAGCCTCAACCTATTGAGCATGAAGGTCCAAATCCTTCAAGTCATCATTATACTCAAAATCACTGTAATCACTAAAAGAATAAATAGACACATTTTTAATTTCATTCCCATCCTCAAATTTCTTAGTACACATATTTGAAACTTTTTCCATATCCACATAATCTGAGATATCATGGTCAAAAAGCTCTTCAAGTTCCATAGCAATATCACCAAAAAATGGTGGCATCCTATTACACAAATTCTCATCATAGTGCATAACCTAATCATCTAAGAGTGAACTCATGTCATCAACATATTGCATGTTAATTTCATGTTCATTTGATGTAATAATTTCCAACTCTACTTCATACAAGCTACTATAACTAGCAGAATAACAATCAACATGATCAAACTCATGATTTGAATGTGCATGAATAGGCCCAATGAAACCAAGCTAACTATTGAAAATATTTTGACCTTGACAATATTGTAATTAGGACTACATGGTTCTCACATGTTGAATGATGAATACATTATCTCATTATCACTCTTATCTTCAAAAAAATTACCAAATTCATTTGAACCATAATATTGCAGATGGACCCTCTCTATGATCACACCACTGGAACATCTAACTTAGCTCCATTACATGGTGTGATATACCAAATATCTGAATTTTTTTCCTTCTCTTTCTTAGTTGCATCATGTAGTGCATTTCAATCTTCCTGAATGCAATCTACAAGTGCATACACCACATTGTTTGGATTCTCACTAACCTTTTCTCTATTAACACGAGGAATTATCACAACTTCGAACAAGTGCTCTTGACTCACATCATTGTTTGAATCATACAACTCATAATAGGGCTAGTGAGATCGACACTATGGAATGATGTATAAACTGAAACAATAGGGGTGTAAGTGTTCTGACATTCCTTTTCAATTTTTTGACTTACACCTTTCATCAAAATTTTGTGTCTCAGGGAAGCAAACATTTGTAGACAAATAACTCCTTTACATTCCATATTTCAAGTTGTTTTTGATGTTCATGGCTATCCCATATGCCTGATGTAAGGTTTTAGGATCCTTGTCTCTTAGTAGATAGCTCATCTCATTATCAAAGACTCCCAAATAAACAACTAAACACACTACATCATGTAGTCTAAAAATCTCAGGAATATCCCTGAATGTTTTAGCAAATCTCCAGTTAAATGTTGGGACCAGCTTGTCCTCTTCTTTCTCAATGTTCATAAATTTATTGAGCAAAGAACTAGCATTGAATAAATTTCACCAAATTGCTCCATGAACATTGCTTTGAACTCATCCCAAGAAAAAATAGAGCATGTTGGTAAATCAGAGAACCAATATCTTGCATATCTTTTCAAAGACTTAAGACACAACTTTATGATCACATCCTCAGAATCTATCTCATAGTCATCCATTAAATTATTAAATTCTTGTAGATGCTTTCTTGTTGATTCACTCTTTGTACCACTAAATTTTGGAAAGTGTTCCCTTATTTTAGATGGAATGACATTTGGAAATCCAAAAATACCACTAAAATTGATGGCTCTATATCTTTCAATGTTAAAACTTCTTTGAAAACCTAGTTGGGGCTCAGCACAAACCATGGTTGCAAAAGGAACCAGAAAAGGATGCATAGGTTGATGACACACTTTTTACACCTCTACAAGCCTTTTCATACTATGCAATTACACATGGCAACTCAAACTTCCTTTACAACCCAATCATAATATTTTATAGTGTAAATTCCTATCTCAACATGCTTAAGATCTTCTAAATCAGTTTTTTCAAAAATATTGCATACATCACTTCATAATAAAAGTTGCAATCTAATGATATAGAAGCATGCAAGCCTATCACTACTATTTCCCTTCCTTAGTGATCAATTCACCTAATGGGGAATGGAATTTTTCTAATAATTTCAAATGTGGTCTTCATATATAGATTTATCCTTCTTGAGAACCAAAACATGAAAAATACCTGGATATGTTGCATCTACTACAAATTCTTCTTCCTGACTAGAAATATTTGTAGATCTGAAACTCTCTTCACATCTTCATCAAGTTCATTGATAGAGTATCCACCTATCTTCATAGAGGATTGAACTTCAAGAAGTATGAAGCTCCTTCAAATATGAATTTCCTCTTGGGACTTCTCCCACAACAGTCACACATAAATTCATTACAAATTATATCAACAAAATTACTTCCAAGTTTGAAAACTTCTCAATATTTGAACTAGATGTTCAGATTCACCAAATTATTTTACTCTTTCCAAATGGATACTCTTCTAATGTTCTCCAGTAGATTCACAAACAATGCAAACTAGAAAAACAACACTGAGACTGCTCGTTCTACAAGAAAAATGTTAGTTTATTTGATTTCCATTCTTCGACAAGGATGAAACAAGTTGTACAAATGTTAGTAAAAAGGAAGACACAGTCAACAAAACATGATGTTAGGGGGTTAGTACCTTAGAAAAATAAGAAAAAAAGTTGAAACAAAGCTTAAATTATTGTTTTACCTTACAAAGATCTTTGTTTGGGAAGGTTCACCCCTCTATAGGGCAGGTTTTCCCCTCTATGGGGCAAGTTTTCCCCTCTGTAGGGTAGGTTCACCCAACTGGAAAACTGAAGCCAAAAACTATCAAATGCATAGATGGGTGACTTTGCAAGGTAGGGTCACCTCTATTGAGGGTAGGTTCACCCAAGTTGGGGTAGGATCACCCCTCTATAGGGTAGGTTCACCCCTCTATAGGGCAGGTTGGCCCTTCTATAGGGTAGGTTAGCCCAACTAGAAAAATAAAGCCATAAATTGTTTGGTGCTTAGATGGGCTACTCTGTTGGGTAGGTTCACCCCTATTGATGGTAGGTTCACCCAAGTTGGGGAAAGTTCTCCCCTCTATAGGGTAGGTTCTCCAATTGGAGGTGGGGTTGCCTCTATCTTGTGCAGAGTCACCTCTCTCCAACCTAAACCTGCAAATTTATGTCAAAAAATAAAGAACGTGAAAGCAAGGGACCCGTGTGGGTCCCACTGGGTGTGCTAGAAATGAGATGTAGCAAATTTTACCTATCCTAAAACATGCAAAACAAAATGATGCAAGAAAGAAAAAAAAACTACACAACCTCAAGATTAGCCTAGGTGAACTCAAATAAAAGAAGATATAGAGAAAAGTAGATTTACCTTTGTTCAAGTTGATATTTGGTTGGCCCTTAGATTGTTGGTTGATATGTTCTCCTTGGTAGCAAGAGTGCTAAAAGTGGATGAAAAACAATAAGGATTTGATGGAGATTCAAATGAGATATGCAGGTAGTTGAGTAGATGAATGCAATGGATGCAAGATTGAAGATGCAATAATGGTGGATGAGAGTTCAAAATGCAAGTGTTGAAGTTGCTTGAATGTTGTTGAATGAAAATTTGTGATAATGCATCTTGTTAGCATGAAAGATAAATCCTCTATATTTAGGGGAGAATTCTTTAGAGGAATTAATGGTTGAGATTTTTCCAACATGGGAAAGATGAAGGGTTGTTGTGAGTTGAGGACTCACAAGCCCTCACATTTTTCCATGTGGAGGATGAAGTGTCAAGAGGACACATGTGGTGGAAAAGGACATATGATGTTGAGGTACTTGCAAGTACCTTGGGATGTGATTGATGTGACCTCTTAATGTTCCAAAATGATCCACATGGGGAAGAGGAGAGCCTTGGAAGAATAAAAGTGAATTTTAAATTCACATGATTGGGGATATCTTAAGGATAAGACAAGGTTCCCAGAAAGGAAGGTGCAAAGTACCTTGGATAAGACAAAGTCCTTTAAAAGGTAAGTACTTGTCCTCATGTTACTGATGTGACAAGTGAGGAGTTCTAGAACTCCTAACATCTTGCATGGGGAAGAGGAGAGTCTTGGAGGGATAAAATGGAATTTAAAATTCCATTTGGAAGGACATGGCGATAATAAAAGGAATTTAATATTCCTTGGGAGGTGAGAGAGTTGGCCAGGATGTTGATTAGACTAGCTAATCAATGATTAGAAGGTAGTTAGTGGGTAATGAAGAGTACAAGACAACTTGAAAAAGTTGGAGGATGTGACACATCCCAATCCTAGATTAGACATGTTCACATCCCTAATGATGGGATTAGGAGGTGGATTATGATTAAGAAAATTGATGGAGGATGCGACATGTGAGGAATTAAATAAATGTATTATTTATTTAATTCTTTGAGGAATTAGGTATTTAATTATTAACTAAATACCTTAGGGATTTAGAAGACTTTAAGGGTATTAATTAAATAATAGCTGTATTACTTAATTAATGCAAATAAGTAGATATTTAGACTAAAAGGGATAAATTCAAACAAATGTAAGTGTCCAAATTTAGGTGTCTACATTTTTCCTATATTTGAGATGGTGTTACAAAGAAGCATCATTTCAAACAATGTTAAAACATAGAACCTGAAAGAAGATGGTTAGATTGGAAAAGATGCCCTAGTCATTTGAAGTAGTGACTAGGAAGAAAGATGATGGGGGTGAAGATGAATATTTGGGTTTGAGGATGCCTCCTTGAGAGGACATGAGGGTTCAAGAGAACATGGGTGTGCTCTCAAAATGGATGAGATGATGGAAGGGTAGATGGGGAAGGTGATGCAAAATGATGGATAAGAGAGGATGATAATTGTTAGAAGATTGTGAATCACAAATGGATTTAAGGACAAAGGTGATGTTGTCCCAGTCAAGCTACAAGCCAAAATGGGTTGATGATGGATGGAGTGTTGTCAATGAGGGAATGTGATATCCCGAAAAAATACAAGAATAGGGAAGGATACATCTCGATGATGATGATGAAAGTGTTGTTGATGAGGGAAGGATACATTCCAAAAAAACACCAAAGGATAGGGAAGGATACATCCTGAAGATGATGGCGATGATGATGATGATTGGATCAAGGCTTGTAGCAAGACTAGGAACAAGACCAAGGATGTGATTAGATGATTTGCACTGGATTGAATGGATTAAGATTGGGTGGAGATGTGAGATGGATGAAAAAAATGAAAATGATGGAGGAAAAGATGGTTAGAATAACCAATTGATATTATTCTAAGAATATTGAAGAGATGATGAAAAGATGGATGAGAAGAGAGGGAGGATACATGAAATGTAATATAATGGAAAATGAAATGCAATCCTAATGCAATTTTCCATTTTTGGAGAACTCATTTTTTCTATAGCATAAGACACCAGGTGCCAAGGTATGTGGAACCAAGGAGGATTAGTGTCTAATGCATAAAATAAACACAAAAGACAAGAAGGCTATCCCAACACCCCAAAGTCACGGTGACTTTGGTCAAGCTAGGTATTGGAATAACCACAAGCACAAGAGGATGCCCTAGCATAACACAAGACCATAAGGATCTTAGTGGGTACAACATGGGACAACCAAGAAGATATCAAGATATGCCCCAATGTTAACCAGCCAAAACACACCATGATATGATGGATCAAGGTGACCATGACAAGTGATGATAGGGAGCTCAAATGATAAATGAAAACCAAAAGAATCAAAAGATCACAATCAATTTCAAACATCCTTTTCCATAGGCTCAAGGGGATGGATGGGATTGATGATGTATATTAGGAAGGATGCATCCTATTAAGACCAAAGATGGATACTAAACTAAAAGATCGGTATGACGTAGGATATTTCAAACTAATTCAATCTCATGATATGAGTGGATCTCATTTATGAAGAACTAGCTCGGTAAGGACATAGCTTGATGACATGACACAAGATAGACAAGACATGAGACTAACACACCCTAAAGACCTAGGGGCTCGGGGGCCAATCAAAGATTAGCCTTGCCTATGTGAAAGCGTAGAGCCCTCATAGTTCGATAAAAGACCTTGGATAAAAGTGAAAAAAGGATGATGGAGACCAGTGATGGAAGACAAAGACTGGATGGACCAAAATCCCTAGGGGTGGATCAAATGATCAACCTTGCCTATGTGAAAGCACAAGGGCAACGTAGTTTGACAAAATACAAAAGAAAAATGATGAATCAAGGATGATGATAAGTGGATAAAATGATGGAACCAATACGATGAGATAGGATAGACCTACTGGATAAGATAGGATGATGGTGATTACACAAAGCATATGGATGGGATAGTTATCAAAATCATTAGAAGACGAATTGGGAGGATGATATGATGGATAGATAAATGATGAAAAGTAAGAGGGGATTGGAAATATGTGAAAAGAAGTGGGAGTGATGATGATGAGATAGATGGCATTGGGTTGCATGAGGGGAAGCTTATAGCTAGATACCAATGACAATAGATTATGAGATGGGATGAGGATAAAGATGAAGGGTTGGATAGACAAAGATAAGAAGATAAGGATGGGAAGATAGAAGGGTTTAGTGGATTGTGGGATGGAAAGATAAGGATGGGAAAATGGAAAAGGATTACTGGATTGAGGGATGGGAAGATAAGGATGGGAAGATCAAATGGATACTATGATGGATGGATAGGAGGATAAGGATGGGGAGATGTAAGGGATTGTTTGGATTGGTAAGGAGATAAGGATTGGGGGATGAAAGGGATACTATGATGGATGGATGGATGGGTAGGTAGGAATATAAGGGTGGGGAGATGAAGGGGATTGTTTGGATTGATAAGGAGATAAGGATGGGGAGATGAAATGGATACTATGATGGATGGATGGGTAGGAAGATAAGGGTGGGGAGATGAAGGGGATGCTATGCTATGTTGAATAGGAAGATTAGGATGGTGATATGGAAGGGATTGTTTGGATTGGTAAGGAGATATGGATGGGGAGATGAAAGGGATACTATGATGGATGGATGGGTAGGAAGATAAGGATGGGGAGATGAAGGGGATTGTTATGATGGATGAAGGGTGTCTCCAAAGACTATGTCACAAAGGTGGTAGATGCCCCCAATCTAGATATGTCATGTGTGATGAGGTAGGAGTTATGGGAGATGAGTGGATGGGAAGATAAGGGAGTGAGATGGATATCGATAAGATTCCTAGATAAGGAAGGGAGATTAATGGTAGCATGGTGAGTGGGCAAGGAAGGAATATGGATGTGGATAAGGATTAGAATAGTGTATTGGTGAGGGGAATTTGTACCAAGAGGTTTCCAAAGAATGTATATATGTTTTCCCCTATCGATATCAAGATCACAAGGAGGATGGAGGGATTGGGGATAAATGGGATATGACAAGCAGGATGTGTAAGATAGGTGAGATGGAAGAAATGGGTGAAGGGGATGCAGTTGCCCCCAAGCTAGATGGGGGATTTACACATAATGCCTGCTTGCTAGGTTTTCATCATGGTACTTATCCAAGGCACTTGTTTTCCAAGTTTTCACCATTGGATGAATTATTTCTCTTTACTATTTCTTGATTTTTTTTTGTATTTTTGACAATTTTTGACTTTTTTGACTTTTTTGACTTTTTTTGACATTTTGGATAGCATGCGGATGGAGATGAATAAGGATAGGGATGTGGATAAGTTAATTTAGAAGATATAAGATAAGGAGATGAATGAAGGACTCAAGTATCAAATTTTGTATGAGGTATTAAGAGCCCAAGTGTGAAATGACTATTGGAAGTTGGTACAACCTTATGAGGATAAATGGATTATGCAAGAGAATGGATTAAATGGATTTGATGGGGGAGATAAGTGGGATAATGGATGGGATTATGGAAAGTATATGGATGTAATGATGGGGTGGATGTGTGATGGGGTGATGAGTTCAAGACCAACATTGGCACATATGGTGGTGGATGTGAAAGGATAGGAGGATTAATGGATGGAGAATGTGGGGATAATGGAGGAGATGGGATGGCGAATTTTGGGACATAAGGACCCAAAACAGATTTAGGAGATGGTGGTTGAGAATGTATAGCGTCAGGATTAGCAACTTTGGATGTTGTGACATATTTTTCATTTGAAGGCACTACATCTTTTCTCTTTGGGATCCACATGGTTTTGATTTTTACTTTGGTGGGCCTTTGTGGCCTATGGGTTTGATTTGGATTTTCAATTTGTTTTTGAATGGGATTTTTCTTTTGTTCAACATGTATTTTAGAAGGGACATGAGGAGATTTAGATTCATGTGGATGTTTAGATGTATGCATTTTTACTTTGGCATCCAAATTACTTTTTATAGCAATGGGGTGGGTGCAAGGAGATGGATGGTGTGGAGTGATGGAGGTTGGATTTTGGGGATGATATGTGGATGGAGGATGTGTAGGTTTGTGCCTTTTTTATCCTGATTAGGGGAAATGAGAGTGGGATGTTTATGGTGGGTGACATGGATAGGTGATGGAGGGATAAAAGGATGAATAAGACAAGATGGAGGAGGTGATTTTGGGATATAAGGGCCCAAAATGGACTTAGTAGTTAGAGGATGTGTGTTGGTGGATGGTGGGACATAAGGACCCAAAATGGATGGAGTAGATGAAGGATGAATATGGATGGTTGTTTGGAGGCGATATGATGAAGGAGGGGGGATGGCAGCAAATGATTTGGCGGAGTGATGGGAGGAGCATCTTATTCATT
Organism: Sequoia sempervirens; assembly: GCA_007258455.2. NCBI lineage: Eukaryota > Viridiplantae > Streptophyta > Pinopsida > Cupressales > Cupressaceae > Sequoia > Sequoia sempervirens. The sequence goes on along the minus strand of VDFB02058242.1, from coordinate 292,464,059 downwards.
TAGAAGAGGATTGTTGAGGGTTTTTGGAGGTTGTACCAACATCTTTGGATTGTGATTCATGAGAATTACATCAGAGACCTCGCATATATGAGTGTTTTTTGACCTAGATGGGCTCTAAAATACCTTGCTCATGAAGGCCTAAACCTTTTCCTTGATAATTAATATTATTAAGCATTTGATCCATGATAGGATTTTTGTTATTCTGGAAGAATGATGCGAGTCCATTATTAGGCAAAGGAGGATGGGTGGTATATATGCTTTGTTTTTCTTTTGCAAGGAGACCACCATGGAAAAATGTGAGAGTACCAAGGGGATATAGAAGTGGTGTGGGGATAGGAGGTTTAGGTGATGATGGAGGATGATGAGATGGAGATGATGGGATAGAAACATCTGGATGGGTGGTATCAAGAGAGGAATTAGGTGATATGATAGGTTCTATATTTTTGGCACTAGGTGATAAGGGCTCATGTGATGGAGTGATTAGATCTTGAGTGTCAAGGGGATCATGGGATGGAATGGATGGGGGATTTTGACCTTGAGACAAACTAAATGGGATGAAAGGATCTTGATGTGGAGAAGGGGATATGTTGGTATGCTTTGGATCAAGTTCTTGGCATGACTCATCTTGTGTGGATGGCATGATGATAGAGTGTTGGAAAGACTCATCAAATGGGGGAGATGGAAGGATGGAATATTCATGAAGTTCATGGCAATGAATGTCAATGATACTAGGAGTGGGAGGAGTGGATGGGATTTGTGTGTCTTCAATGGATTAGGTGGATCTAGGAGTAAAATATGGTGATGGGGTTTGGCTATCTTTGATGGGTTTGATGGCTCTCAAAGAGGAGATGAGTGTTCAATGGATTTGGTGGGTGTGATTGTTTCAATGGTTTGAGTGGTGCTAGGAGTGGTAAAAACAATGATAGTTGTTGGATGGAGAAGGGTATCATCACTAATGGCCATGGATGAGGGATTGGGATGGCATGGTTCCATGACTTCATGATGTGGAGTTGGGGATGTCTTCTTTGTCATGAGTCCTTAGAGAACTTCTGGAGTGAGAATCATGTATACCCAAGGCTTAGATGGTGAGATAGGAATGGATGAGGGATTATGGATTGGTGGAGGATTAGGACTATGGATTGGTGGAATAGGATTAGATTGAGGAATAGGATTTAATGGAAGACTAGGTGTAGATGGAGGATCAGGATTGGATGGGGGATTAAGGTAGGGATATTGGAATGGTGAATTAGGACTAGAAGATCTAGGTGGTGTATTAGGAAAATAGGATATGGGTGGTGGATTATAATAAATGTATTGGGACAAGAGATTAGGATGGGAAGATTGAGATGGTGGGTTAGGATAGGAAGATGTTGATGGTGGATTAAGATAGGAAGATGTGGATATTGGGTTATTATAGGTTGATGGGGGTCTAGGATTAGGATAAGGTGTGAATGTAGGATTAGATTGGTAAGGAGGATTAGGATAGGGGACATGGATGGGGAATTGTAATAAGAGTATTGGGATGGTAGATTAGGATGGGAAGACTGAGATAGTGGATTAAGATAAGGATATTGGGATGATGGATTGGGATAGGATGATGTAGGTGTTGCATAAGAGAAAGACATAGATGAAGGATATGATGAAGATACAGACGGAGAAGAAAATGGATATCCCTTGTCAAAAGTAGCATAAGGAGCATTATTAGGTGTGGATGAAGATGTAATAGGATAGCTCGAAGGAGTGATTGGATATTGGAAACCGATTGGGGAAAGCTTACTAGAAATGATAGCATCAAGGGGATCTATGTCATATACTTCTTGATCAACAAGATTCTCGTTATCATCGTCAACATAATTAGGGTTTCCCTTGACTATTATTGATGGAGGATAAGGATTCATGATGTTAGATTATATAGATGGAAAATACGGGAATAGATTATTATAAGGAAATAAAAGGTGATGAAAGGATAAATAGGATGAATCAAAAGATTTTGGATGGAAATGGACTAAAGCTCAAGTCAGGATATAGGTCAAGCTTAGATTGGGATTGGATTAAAGCTCAGATTAGGATTGGATTGTGACTCAGATTAGGATGATTGGAGGATGTGATGGCAGTGATTTTAAACCAAGTTTAGGGGTTTACCTAGATGATGTAAGGCGTTGACAATCAGATTTTTCCAGATTTGGCAGTTTTCAAAAATTGTCAAATTTTGCCATTTTAGGTAATTGCACATGCATATCTTTGAGAGTCTAGCTTTTTCCCAAAAAAATCCAAAAAGTAAGATAGGATGAATTATTAACTAACATCCTAAATCTGAGACATGCAAATTCTGAGTTATTAATGAAAATGATTTTTCAAAACTAGAAAAAAACTACTAAATTGTGATTTTGAGGGCCAAGATGAAAGTTTGAAGCCCCGAAAATGTGCCAAAACGGGGGCTAGCCACTAAGGATCAATTGGGAATCCACATTCCATTTCATAACACAACCACCCATAAAATTTCAGCCCAAATGGACACCCGAGTCAAAAGTTATGGCCTCTAGAAGTTTCCACATCAAAATCAAAATCTCTAAAATGAAGTCTAGGTGATTGGGATGGATGAACTGATGAAGGATATGGACTCTAATGATGTTCTAAGATGAATCTATGTGATTTTTTTGATGAAATGATGAACTTTGGAGAACACAGATGGATTGAAATGCAGATTACAGATGAACAAAAGATGAAAATGACTAGATGAAGGTCAGGTTCGCCTATGGAAGGTTAGGTTTGTCCATTGAAGGTTAGGTTCACCCATTCAAGGTCAGGTTTTTCCATTGAAGGTTAGGTTCACCCATTCAAGGTCAGGTTTGTCCATTGAAGCTTAGGTTCACCCATTCAAGGTCAAGTTCACCTATTGAAGGTTAGGTTTCCCATGAAAGGTCAGGTTTTCCCATTCAAGGTCAGGTTCGCCCATTCAAGGTCAGGTTCACCCATTCAAGGTCAGGTTCACCCAATGAAGGTTAGGGTTGCCTATGGAAAGTCAGGTTCACCTATTGAAGGTCAAGTTCACCCAATGAAGGTCAAGGTCGCCTATGGAAGGTCATGTTTCATCTATTGGAGGGAAGGGTCGCCTATCTACTTTTCAAAACCTTGGAACAAGGAAATAGACTCTCAAGCAGGTAGATGGACGATTGGATCAAGGAGACAAATGATTGGAATGGGTAAAAAATTGATAGCAATGGATGAAAAAATGCTTAGAAGGGGAAATTGAATCTGAAAATGAGGAGATGAAAGCTCAAAATAGTTGAACGATTACTCGGAATGAGTGAATGAATGATCAAAATGAGTGAACGGATGATTGAAATGAGTAAATAATTACTTAGAATGGATGAACGAATCTCATAATGAGGAGATAGAGGCTCAGAATGGATGAAAATTTACTTGGAACTAGAGATCGGATGATTGGAATGGATGAACAACTCTCAAAACAAGGAGATGAAAGCTCAGAATAAATAAACGAGTGTTCAAAACAAGGAAATGAATGCTCGAAGTGGATGAACAATTGGTTGGAACAAGTAAAAATACACTAAAAATAAATGAACAAATACTCGAAATGAGTACACAGATGATCATAATGAATGATTGACTCTCAGAATGTGGAGATGGATGCTCAAAATAGATGAACGAATACTTAGAACAAGTAAACAAATGATCAGAATGGATGAATGATTGGTCAAAGCAACTAAATGATTTCTCAAAATGAGGAAATGGTTGCTCTGAAGGGGAGGCGGACTCTTTGAAAGAGGAAACATGTGCTCTAAATGGATGAAAGAATGCTCAGAATGAGGAGATGGAAGCTCAAAATGAGGAGAATAATGCTCGAAGTGAGGAAGCAGATCCTCTAAACGGCTGACCAGTGGGTAAAATTAACTGTTTGAGGGGCAAGTTAGCCCAAGTTAGGGTAGTTTCACCCAAGTTAGGGCAGGTTCACCCAATTTGATAGAAACATCACCTATTCAGTGAAGGATAGGTGGGAAACGGATGCTCAAAATAGGTAAATGGGTGCTCAGATCAAGGAGATGGATGCTTAGATCGAGGGGATGAATGCTTAAGACAAGGAATGGATGCTCAAAATGAAGAGATGGATGCTCGAGATGAGGAGATGGATGGTTGGACTAAGGAAACAAGTGTTTGGAATAGGCAAACGATTGATAGGAATGACTAAACAAAAGGTGAAAATGGTTGTTTGACGTCTAGGTTTGCCCAAGTTAGGGTAAGTTTTCCCAAGTAGAGGTAGGTTCACTCAAGTATAGGGTAGGTTCACCCAACTAGAGAAACTAGCTTTTTTTATGACTAGTTGACTGATAGAGGGCAGAGTTGATCTTGTTCAGAGTAGGTTTGCCCTTATTGAGGGAAATTTTTTCCCTCTCTAGGGCAGGTTTTCCTATTTAGTGAAAAGTTAGACAATTTTGATAGAAATAGACTAAAAATGACTGAGATAGGGGGCAAGTTCTCTCTTGTTGAGGGTAGATTTTCCCCTTTGCAACATACCTAGACTTGACTTAAGTGAAAAAAACTATGGAAAAGGGAAAAAAACATAGCAAGAAAAAGGCCAAGGCTGACTTGACTAGTAAAACATGCACTGGTTTCACACAAAGAATACAAGTCAAACAACACAATCCTAAGATTAGTATGAAGGGTATATCCAACACGGTCCTTTAACTATGCTAAACAAGGAAACTAGGGAGTCCTCAATATATGCACGGTACATGAGGCCCAAACCATGAACACCAACCCATCACAAGCATGAGTCGGGAACCCCAACGAGATACTGAAGGCTCAGACCAACTCTTCATGTCTATCTAGTTATCACCCTAGCTTTGACGCTCTACTAGACATGACGTGACTAGATTGAGGTACAAATTTTGCTCTCCCCCCTTTTTATAGCCCATCGATATGCATGGTTGGTATCGTCCCTTGGGGTGATGAAATCCCCAAGCAGGTCCTATTAAGAAAAGAACACTGATCATTTTCGGCTACTCCCTAGGCTCACAAAAAGTGCAAGGGGAAAGCTTGAATGGTGTAGTGCCTCTTGGGAAACACAAAGGACTTTTCAAACATGCCAAAAAATATGTTGACTCCACCTAATTAGATCTATGTGCCTAGATTAACAATAAAAAATGATAAGCAAAAATGAGAAGTAAAGTAGACAAACAATGTTGAGACCACTCATTCTACAAGAAAAATGTTAGTTGCTTCAATTTCCATTCTTCGACAAGGATGAAAAATTTTGCACAAATGTTAATAAAAAGGAAGACACACTCACCAACAAATGATGTTAGTAGGCTAGTACCACAAAACAATAAGAAACAGAAGCCGAAACGAAGCTTAAACAATTGTTTTACCTTACAAAGATCTCTGTTTGGGTAGGTTCACCCATGTCTGGGATAGGTTCACCCCTCTATAGGGTAGGTTTTCCCCTCTATGGGGAAATTTCACCCCTTTGTAGGGCAGGTCTGCCTAATTGGAAAATTGAAGCCAAAAATTTTCAGATGCACAGATGGACTACTCTATAAGGTAGGGTCGCCCCTATTGAGGGAAGGTTCACCCAAGTTGGGGCAGGTTCAACCCTCTATAGGGTAGGTTCACCCCTCTGTAGGGCAGGTTCACCCATCTATAGGGAAAGTTCACCCAACTAGAAAAATGAAGCCAAAAATTGTTTGGTGCTTAGATGGGCTACTCTATTGGGTAGGGTCACCCCTCTTGATGACAGGTTCACCCAAGTTGGGGTAGGTTTTCCCCTCTATAGGGTAGGTTCTCCCAACTGGAGGCAGGGTCACCTCTGTCTTGGACGAAGTTGCCTCTTTGCAACCTGAACCTACAAAATGTTCACAAATAGAGAGTGTGAAAGCAAGGGACCCATTTGTGGGTCCCACCGGGTATGCCATAAATGTGATGTAGCAAATTTTACCTATCCTAGAACATACCCAAAAAAAATGATGCAAAGAAGAAAACAACACTACACAACCTCAAGATTAGCCTAGGTGAACTCAAATAAAAGAAGATATCAAGAAAAGTAGATTTACCTTTGTTCAAGTTGATATTTGGTTGGCCCTTTGATTGTTGTTTGATGTGTGCTCCTTGATGGAAAGAGTGCTAAAAGTGGATGCAAAATTATAAGGATTTGATGGAGATTCAAATGAGAGATGTGGGTAATTGAGTAGATGAATGCAATGGATGCAAGATTGAAGATGCAATAATGGTGGATGAGAGTGCAAAATGTAAGCGTTGAAGTTGCTTAAATTTTTTTGAATGAAAATGTGATTGTGATAATGCATAATGTTAGAATGAAAGAGAAATCCTCTATATTTAGGTGAGAATTCTCTAAAGGATTGAATGGTTGAGATTTTTCTAACATGGGCAAGATGAAGGGTTGTGGTGAGTTAAGGACTCACAAGCCCTCACATCTTTCCATGTGGAGGATGAAGTGTCAAGAGGACACATGAGGAGGAAAAATACATATGATGTGGAGGTACTGGCAAGTACCTTGGGATGTGAATGATGTGACCTCTCAATGATCCACATGGGGAAGGGGAGACCCTTGGAGAAATAAAAACAAATTTTCAATTCACATGATTGGGGATATCATAAGGATAAGACAAGGTTCCCAAAAAGGAAGGTGAGAAGTACCTTGGATAAGGTAAGGTCCTTTAAAAGGTAAGTAGTTGTCCTCATGTAACTGATGTGACAAGTGAGGAGTTCTAGAAATCCTAACATCTTGCATGGGGAAAGGAGAGTCTTGGAGGGATAAAATGGAATTTAAAATTCCATTTGGAAGGACATGGGGATAATAAAAGGAATTTAATATTCCTTGGGAGATGAGAGAGTTGACCAAGATGTTGATTAGACTAGCTAATCAATGATTAGAAGGAAGTTAGTGGCTAATGAAGATTAGGGGCCAACTTGTAAAATTTGGAGGATGTGACACATCCTCGTCATGGATTAGACATGTGCACATACCTAATGATGAGATTAGGAGGTGGATTATGATTAAGAAAAGTGATGGAGGATGTGACATATGAGGAATTAAATAAATGTATTATTTATTTAATTCTTTGAGGAATTAGGTATTTAATTATTAACTAAATACCTTAGGGATTTAGAAGAATTTAAGGGTATTAATTAAATAATAGAAATATTACTTAATTAATGCAAATAAGAGGATATTTAGATGAAAATGAATAAATTTGGACAAATGTAAGTGTCCAAATTTAGGTGTCTGTAGAATGAAAGTAACAACACTGAATAGACATTCATGGAAAAACCAAAAGACAAATAACAAAAACTCTTGATTCCTTTTATTCATAATCTGTGTAATGTGTACAATGGAGACAACTAATTTAGAATATATGATCATTTACATGCAAATATAACATTTCTATGAATAATTTTTTTATTACATGACTCAAACAACTTTAGAAGCCTAAAACCAAAAAATATACATTTCAAATCATGTTACCAAAATGTTCTTTCCCGTGAGACAAAAAAGAATGAACAAATTCCTATGTTGAAACAAAAAATCTGCACTTAAGGAAAATGAAAAACCTAAATGGTGATAGACTGTAGACACCTAGCAACATTTAGCTCTATTGATCAATAACTTCCTTCATCGTATGAAGAAAAACCCATCTACCCTTTGATTCATCCATCTTGTTTTTCCCCTATGAAAAAAAATATTCCCTTCTCGAGAAGCTTCATTCCTCATCACTCTGTTGCAGCTACAAATATCTATTTGTAGAAAAATAGAACCCCTGCATGAAAATCCTTTACTCTCCCTCATCATTTGTTGTAAAAATCCTCTTTCACCTATTCATTTTTCACTTTCACTTCCCAGCAATACAAATCCCTTTACATTTTGCACAATCCTTGTGAAATATTTTATTTCATTGCTCAATAAATAAAGTTTCTAGCTTTATTTGTAAAGGCTTTAATATTTCAATCGGGTAATAAAATAATTACCTGTGCACATCACCATTTACTTTACCGACATTAAAATTTAAAAGAATTTACTCATGGGGCTTGAATTTTATATCACCGGGAGATAAAATAATCTTCCCATGTATTTATCTGCAATTTATTCTCCAACAATTTAAAATTTCAATTTTAATTCATGTGCACATTATTCACCCACATTTAATATGTCATTAAATATTTAATAACACTACATGGGTCCCACCACTTTTTACTCAAACACTCTCATCGCACATCTCTAATGTATATGGAAAAGCTAATATTAATTAGCGACAACGGTTTTGCTGCACCTTACACAAGCTTGGATACCATCACATATCTCTAATTCATTTAGAAATGGGGACATCAATTAGAAATAGGTGAAGAGGAAATATGATATCTCCCATCGCTGATAGAATATGGAAATGAAGAAATAAAAAGTGATGGGCGATCAACATCGCATATCATAGATGCATCTAAGAGAGAAGTCATGAGAAAAATGATGGGCGAAAAGACCTCATCAAAATCCTTCATTCTTCAAGATCCATTGCACATCATAAAATTAGGGCTTTGGTCCCAACATAGGAATTTATCAAACCTATTTTTATACATTTCACTACAAGTGCAAGCTATCCTTGCAATGTAAACATGTGCTTAATTTACTCACTCCATCAAGCCTCTAAACAAATATTTTCAGCACAACCGCCTCTTGTATTTGTGTAGAAATTCCATTTGCAATATAAATTTGATCTTGTTCAACTAACTCCTCATCACCTCAGCCTGCAATCTGAAGTATTAGAGTTGAAAAAATCACTTTTTTTGCTAACAGTGTGCTCGAGCCAAGAGAAGAAAAATTAGGGTTTAAAAAAATAGAATTTCCTCAAACAATTTTGATATATTTTCATTGCCAATGTAAGTTGTCTTTATGTGAAGTAAACATGTGCTAGAATTACCCATGCACTAGGAATCTAAAATAATTCTTATGCATCAACCATTTGTACCTCTATTTAAATTAATTTTGCCACATCGATTGAATTCCCAATTTTCTTATTTAATGGTGCCCCATTAGCAGTGCAAACATTTCATAATTTTGTGCCAATAATATTCAATGCCATTATCTAGTCTATTCCAAATGCATTGACTCACTTTTTAGATCCCTGCTCTCACACATATTTCTGCCCTTAAATGATAACTGACCATCATGAATTTCACATTTAGGTGTATTCACTAAATCTATAGATCTTTCCCATAGTTTTATCCCTCCTTCATATTTTGCAGGGACCAAATTTGAATTAGAATCTCTGAAAACATCACTAGTATTTTACTAGTCCCTTAAGCATTGCAAGGCTTCCATATAAGTTAATAGGTTCAACAACATATCTCTCCAATTGCACATCTAGATTTACTTTCTGCTACTTTGAAAATTTATCTTCTCCTTCATGCCAGTTATTAGTTTTTAGTTTCACATTGCCAGCATATATAAAATATTTGATGAGTTTTTATCCATCTTCAATGTATTTCCAATAAAATAAAAACTTAATTGGATCTCATTCCAAGTCTAAGCCATGGCTGCAAGCCATGATAGGAACCCACAAAAATATGGAACCCTAACCATTTTATCCTACTTTATTATTTCATTTGCATTGAGTTATTCATCTACCTTCAATTCCAAGTTACCAAGCACAAATAAAGCAATCGATGTGTTTGTAAAACACAAAGGCTTTAGGCTCCTCTGAATATAATTATTAGAGAAATATCTTGAGCTCTTATTGTGTTCAATAATGAAATTGAACCTTCAATAATTGACATTTCTATTTGTTCTTCCCTAGAAAGTATTTCTTTAGAAAGGAGATATCCATATGCTCAGGAAACTTGAAGAGTATTAGTATGTATAAAGGATTTTATTTCTTAGTATTATGTAGCTATTCAAATAACCTTGAAAATAAAAATAGTGTTGTGACTTTATCCCATTGTGAATGGCACCATTCTCATGCATTCATTATTCCTCATCACTTGATCTTCTGAAAGTGAGATTATGCTATCAAACAAATTTCATCTTTTTAGCCTACCGGATAGAAACTTCCTCAAACTATGTGACATATGTTGGTTCCCCTTCTGGGTCCGACTATTTTGTTTTTTAAGTGGGTTGACATCAATTTTTTTTTTTTGGCATAATTGCATAGTGATCAAAACTAGCTAAGTGGGGTCTAGAATTGCCTTGGAAAACTAATCAAACGACCTCCTAACGCCACGAAAATGCATAAGCATGCAAATATTTGACCCAAGAATGTAGTGCAGCAAACATATTGACAAAAAATATTTCGAGGTGGAAGATATTCATTTTCAAAGTGGATCACTCAGACATTTCTGTAATTTCACCTATCTGAAATCAATTCGAGCACACCAAGTCACCCCCTTAAAAAAATTTCAAATCACTTTATAAGAAATTACCACTAGACACACTAAATCACTTAGGTTCATTGAGCATGTGTGCAAGAGGGATTCCCTTCAATCATCATTCTTCATGAGATATTAAGGGTCAAAGTTTACCATCTTGAAGCATTCTAAAAATGTAGATGTAAAAAGTGAACAAACTACATTTTGCTTTTGACCTAGTAAAAATATGATATATGATCATGAGGCTTTGAAACTGTACCAAGGCACATATCAATGTGGGGGGAATGTAGGGAAACAATATTTTTTTCTTGACAATCATGCAGCTATGAAATATTACCTTGAACAGGAGGCCACTTCGCAAGACAAAGAGTTTGCAAACAACAAAACAGTCTGAGAGCCCTCCATCTTTGCATTTCAAAACCTTATCAAAACTCATCACAGGGGCTTTAAATCTAACACACATGTTCACATATACCAATTAAATATGCTGACCAAGGAGTTTTGCATAAAAATCCACTGCCTCTGATTTATGACCCTCCAAAGTAGGTCACTGTTGCATATTTTTTAGGTGTGTTTCTAGGTGTACAAATCAACTTTTGTCATCATGGGCACTCAAAATTTGAAAATTTTGAAGGTACCATCACCTTGATTATTTAGTCACATTATCATCATCCTCATGTTGTTTTGGTATGTGTCCTTACCATGTCAAACAATGTTGTCATCACCATCATCACTTGTCAATTGGTTTTCAGCTTGACTAGGAGCAAGATCATGCTTTTTGTAGGATTCTTGTGCATGCTTGCTTGCTTTCTTGTAGGAATCATTCACATGCATTTTTCATGATCCTTATAGTCACCCTTCATTCATAATAAATCCATCCTCCATCATCTTCACGTCTTCCATCATAATGCTTGACATGATCTTTTCACCTTCCATAATGCCTATCCCATCCCATCCCTCTTACTTAGTCTTATACTTGATTGGGGAAATTTACTAACACTTGGCTTCATTAGATTGTACACTTTTCATTGGAGGTAAAATCATTTGAAAAAGTAAAAAAAATCAAATATTCACAAAAAATAAAAAAATTCATAAAACTTCAAAATAAAAAAATAAAACATGTTAAAACCTAAAAACATTTAGGTAACTTTGGGATAGAGTCAAATTCAGTCATGTTAGTCTTTGTCATTGTTGAGCTATGATGCCTCTATGACTAGATGTAGGCAAGGCCATATATTGATGTGCCCCTGAGGCATTAGGTCAATCCTTTAGGTGTTGTCAAATAAAATCATGATTTAGTCCTTTGTCATTGAAACAAAGTCAAGGGTCATGTCAAACTATGAGATCTTTGTGCATTGCTACGTAGGAAAGGCCATCTATCGATGAGCTCGTGAGGCCCCTTAGGCCAGTGTTTTAGGGTTCATCAGGTCAGTCAAAATAAATCAGACATTATCAACTCAGATGTGACATCATCATCTAAACTTCAAATACAAATCCTGAATCAACAAGACAAGCAAACCAACATGTCTCCAAGTCAAATTAGTCATTTATCACATCAATAAAACTAGTCAAATTGATCAAAACCAATGGTCTTATACATGGTATCTCCTTCCTGAAACTAGACTTGACATCTTATACAACATCCAAGCCTTGTCAAAATAGTCCACCCATCACTCACTTCATCCCTTAACACACTAGCAAACACATATTGAAAAATAATCTAAATGACTATTGACCTTGTTGGTTTATTTTATCTTATCTTTCAGATTTACTTTGGTCATGTTACTAGGTACCTTGAGGATGTCCCATGAAGGATTTAGAGGAGTGATGATGTCTCATGACTCATCTCTTACTTGATTGTTGTCTATAGTTTGTCTAGACAAAAAGACTAGGACAACATGACCCTTAGTATGAATCAGGACATTCCTTGTCTGTGACTGTCAGTTTTTTAGATGGATGACCTTCCACATCTTGGTCTATGTCATACCATTGTTTTTTTTGTCCATTTTTCATATTTTACTACCCAATGATGATTAAATGCAAAATCCTTGCATAGAAAAATATATATCTACAAATTATCTCAACTAGCACTATCTCAACATCCATCTTTTCTGTGCTGACATTAATATTTTCCACTCTAACATTTCTTCTCATCTGCATCTTCATCATCCTTATCTATTTTTCCTCTATCATTTTGTCCTTTATCCTCTAGTCTTCTCATCCATTTCGAGAGCACACTCGTGTGTTTTGAACCCATTGGTCCTCTTGAAGGGGCCTACCACTACCTCCTAGTCATCCTTCCTCACCCTCCTTTCACTGGGGCAGATTTTTTATTTATTTTCTTTGACACAACACAATAAACTACATTTTATCAAAGAGGGGAAAATGTAGACACCTGAAAAATAATCATTAGGCATGTGAATTAATTAAATCTCTTTTTTTCATCTCTGATAATTAAATAATTATTTAATGATTATCTAACATCGCAAAGTCTTCTATTTAATAAATAATCTAAATTATTTAATTAATTCATTTTATCTTTCTATGTCTTCTTTTGATTAATCAAATAAATTGTTATTTATTTAAACATTTGTCATTTTGCACTATAATTAAATAATTATTACAATTATTTAATTATTCACTTTTGGCATCTTCTGTCACGAATTAATTAATTTTTATTTAATTAAATAATTTATTTTTCCTCTCACTTTTTGAATTATTTTTCTATTATTTCAAAATGCAATTTCCCTCTCAAATTGAAGTGGATTTTTTTTTTAATTTCCTCTTGCTCTTTCACTCTTGATCTTATCCCATCTTGTCTCAATTAATTGCAACCATTGATTGAACTAAAAACTAGTCAATCTCGACCATCCATTTTGGATTCCCCTCTCTATAAATACCACTATCGTTTATCATTTTCAGATCTAGAGTTTATAACTGCATGTTGTTGAGATAGTACATTCTTTGATATTTTGTTATCATTTAATTTAGGTTACATTTGAATCTAAGGGAAAGCATAATTTAGTAGAAAAATGGAGAAGAGCTATGGAGATAATTCAATGAATGCATGAATGATTGAGTGATATTATTTCATTTTGTTTTATACTTTTATGCTTTCATTTTCCTCAATAGTTTTTAGGATTTTTGGTTTTTATCAAGATCTAATATGCTTTAAACTTGAAAATTGAACCCTAATTACAATGGAAAAGAAAAATAAATGACATTTGTATTTGAAATCAATATTAATATGTGATAAAAGTAATGATAGCTCCATGCCATTACTAATTTGGGTGGTTTATAATGCATCCAATATGAGGAAACAAATCATTTTCTAGATTTTTCACAATATTGTGACACTCTAATGGATTCACTTGTTTCCAATAGTATTTTAGTGCCACCAAACCTTTTCGTACCTAATGCTCCACCCAAATATACTAAGAGATAGTCACATGGTAACATTAAACATTCTCATACAAAATAAGGGGAGTGTCGCCTACACACACACAATAAATACTTAAAATACTACAAATGTATGAACACATAAAATAAAGGTCTCAACTAATCACACACATACATGATGAGAGTTTGGTATCATACCAAATAAAAATACAAACTATTAGAAGGATGAGGATTCTAGAGAAATGAAAAGGAGTGCCATCATAATATCTTAAAGTCAAGGCTATTAAAATTTACTATGAATCTAAATCACAAGGTGTGTGTACCAATGATATCCAATATTTTCAAAGTGAAGCATAACTTTTATGGCCATATCGAGCCCTTAAAATCACTTCCACTTTGAAACATAATTAATATATTATTTTATTTTAGTTATCTTATGAAATTAAAATATAACTTAATAAATAACTCTTCACTTATTGTAACCTCATATCACTTTAGATTCCAACCAATGGAGAGAAAATATTCTCCCACACTTTATACCTCAAACCATAGGTTCATTATAATAAACCAATATTAGAATGTGCCATAGGAATCAAAATTATTTTTTAGATAGAGTCTGAAAATTTTATAAATGGAAAATAGTTTATAAATGGAAAAATATTAAGGAGTCATGTTATGTCTCATTCTAAACCATTCATTTGAATTTAAAATTTGAATTTTTTTAGATAATTTTCAATGCCAAAACCATACTAATTCCCATTTGACAATTAACTTCAAAGGTATAAAACCTTTAAAAAAACCATAAATCTACAGAGAATTTTGAAAAACCAAAAAAACCCCTTAATTTTTAAATATGAACAAAAACATTCTTATCTAGTAAATTACATATTTTATGAATTCATTAAAAGAATCCATAATCATAATTAAAAATAATCTTTTTACAAATTTAAAATAAATCTATTTAAACATAGATAAATCCAATAATTAACCAAAAATTGAAAGCCATATGCATCTACTAGACAAGGCATGACAAGAATAAAATACTAATTTTAAAAAGATAAGGAAGATAAAGAAAAATACCTACAATTTTTAGAGTTATAACCATGCAAAATTCAACCACTCAAGGTGTTTGAAAAGGCACAATTAATTTCAATTCAATCTCTACCATAATGTAATCCTTTCAAGTAAAATTCCCCATTCAGCCCATCCTTCCAATCTTAATTTATTCAATTTATTTCCATTTCTCAAGGGATGGTTTGAGAGAGAACCTTTATTTTCAAGCGAGGGAATGAAGGAAAATATGTGTTTCCGTCCCCCTTATCTCTTTTCAAAATTTATATATTCTCTAAGTTTCCTTTTTTTCATTTCTTTTATTTTATTTTCCATTTTCCTTTAAAAAATAACCTTAAAGGAAATAAATTTAAAATGCATAAGTCATGTTTTCTCATTTTAAAGAATAATGAAATATTCAAATCAGTTTTTAAAGTAACAAAATATTTCTCATTTCAATTAAATAATAAAATAATTTTAATGATTTTCCCAACAAATAAAATAATTTGAAGTAAAAGCTAAACTAATTATAATAAATTAAAAATATTTTTAATGCATCTAACTAATATTTCTCTTTATTTTGTAATTCTTATTTTTCTAAATGTATCAAATATTACTGAAATTCATAAATTTACCAATAAAATGTAATTGAATATAATGGGGAAATAAAGTTCACAATCAAAATCATGCATTTATGGCTTAGCACTCAATACATGTAGACTCCAAAATCACCATCAATTTGAATCCAAATTAAAAGAAGGTCTTAGAAGACATATTTCACATTTGGTTTGAGTTTGATAGTGGTTTATAAATACATCATCCAAAAATTGAAATATAAGAATTGACAATAATAACAACAACATCCATCTATGTAAATATATATAAAGAGGTAAAATAAAGTGTAATAACTATTAACTCTACATATGAAATTATCATATACATCAAGAAGTATACAATCAAACTCTAGATTCTAATACAAATTCACATAAAGAACACCATGATGAAAGAAATAAGAAAGCATAAATGATAAATAATAGAAAGGCTAAATCCATAGGCACAACAGTAGCTAGGCTTAAATGTTAGAGGTATTGCCTCATTCCCCATGGGTCTATGATTATCTATAGTATCCTTCAAAAAGGACGGGATAAAGAGTTCTCAACTAGGTCACATCCTCCCAAATAATTGAAGCATCATCAATTATGCCACTAGATCCTCACTTGATCTAGGCATCATCCTCAAATTACTAATAGTTGATGCTATAATAGATAGACAAACTCTAAAGAAAAAAATTCACCCTCTTAACCTACAAGGCATCATCAATTATGCCACTAGATCCTCACTTGATCTAGGCATCATCCTCAAATTACTAATAGTTGATGCTATAATAGATAGACAAACTCTAAAGAAAAAAATTCACCCTCTTAACCTACAAGTAACCTCAATCAAGAACATATGTAAAATTTGCAATATACCATCTAAAAATGGATAAACAAATAAAATATTGGGAACATAAGAGATTGGGCAACAAGGAAAAAGAATAGGTGACAAGGAAAATCCTCTAAAAGTTCCAAAAATGTTCAAGATTATACCCTTTTATATAATGGATTGGGCCCTTGTGTGGTTGCAATATTAAGGAAACATAGTCACCCATCAAAAATTATAGACCTAATATTTTTTATCAACATGAGCTTCTTCTATCTATCTTAGCCAATAATCAACTACTCGCAAATATGAATCACCTATTTATCCACATCCTTGAGAATATAAGGATCCAAACCAACTCAATATTATAACATATCCTAAGTAAATGGTTTCTAACGGCTAACCATACAAGGCCTAAAATGGTTCCTTGTGAAAAAAAATATATTAAATATTATTACAAGAAAAATCAAAAAGGTACAACTAGTCCTCCCATTTAGACACTCGGTCCATAACATAAATGTGAATCATATCTTTAAGAACTCAAATTAATCTTTATCTAGTCATCTATATCATAATGAACTAGGTAAAACTTAAATTAATTTGACAAAAAAACCATGTTACAAATTAATCTCTATCTAGTCATCTATTCATACTTAGTAAGGAATTCCATCCATTAAAGTTGAAAAACATTCAATTTTAGCTATTGGAGGATATAATGAAAGCTAAATTGATTAGTATGAATCTCAAAATAATGGCCCAAAAGAGAAGCCTTCCATCACACAATTACATAGCTGATCATTTCCAACTCTAAATTATGAGAAAGTTAGCTCAACTTGTGATCCTTGAGAATTTTTGAGTCATTATATATCACTTGTAACTCCTACATAATGATCCTGCTTAAACCATCCAATAGTGCATTAGTGTAGAATAAAAAAATCTAGTATAGGATTAGGTACTACAATGATAATTGAACTAGTTAGCTATTCCTTAAGAACCTAAAAGGATAACTCACACTTATTTGACTAAATAAAATTATTCTATTTTATTTGAAGATAAGTAATTATATGTGCCACTTTAAAGAAATTCGTTTTCAATTCATTATAATATCCCACTAATCCCATGAAACTATGAGCATAGAAAATGTTCATAGGAATTTTCAATCTATAGTGGCTTGACTCTTTGATAGATCAACTAAGATACCCTCTCTTTTAAAAAATAATAATTTATTTTTTATTTTTGGTCAATAATAAGTGTTTTATTTTATTTAGAATTGAGATAAAAAGATTACAGTGCTAATTCCAATACAACAACCATGGTAGACCCTATCACACCCATCAAATCCTAGATTATGACCTAAAGAGATACCCCCAATTCTACCTTAACCATCTCATACAAAGATTTAAGATTTACATATAGCTAACAATCAAGCCTGGATTGAAAACCTCTATAATACCCATTAATAGGTCAAAGGTTTGAAGCTTTCTTTGATCTTCCTTTAATCTAAGATCATAGGACCATAGTAAAAAGTTTCTTCTTCTCCTTCTTTTCCTTCTTCCCCAAAACCATTTTCCACCCATCCTCAAACCTTATAGCTTCCTTATGCCAATCCAAAGGTAGGTCCCAATGACTCCTCCAAGCTCCATTCCCACTGCTAACTTGTTGCTGATTTTCAACTTTATGCTTTCCAACTTCTTTCATCTGAGGTCTCACTTAACCTTTCTTTTTCTTACACTCTGGTGTTGCAACCCCATTTTTGAAGGTCATCTCCTTGACACTTCCATTAAAATAAACTTTAGCACTATTTACATTCTGAGCCCCTTCTTGAGTTGGGGTGTCCTTAAACCGTTATTGCTATGTATTCTTAGCCTCCTGCACTAGCGGCTTCTCCACCCTATTTGACTCCTCTAAAGCCTGACTCTCCTCCATCATGGCTTCTTTCTAAGAGCGCCCTTGCTTCATCTCCTGTTTGTCCACTGTCTAATGTTGGGTGGTTGCATCTTTCCACCAAGAAGCTGATTTGATAGTTCTAGACTTGGCACATTTTACTTCCAAGTGCCCCATTTGATGGTAGATTCTACACATAAATTACACCCCTTCATAGTCCAGTGGCTGCACCCAAAAACCCTTTTAATGATTTAGATGAATCTCCTTTGGTGGAACCTTGGATACATTCATTTCTACTAAGATCTGGGCATAAGTTGAGTGCAAAAGATCTAAAGAAGCCTCATCCACCATTATGAAGGTTCCTAAAGAGTTCCCAATAGCTTCCAAGCATGCATTGAACCAGAACTATAGGGGGAGGTTAGGAAGTCTCACCCATTGGGGGACCCTCTCAAAAAATTCTATGGCTAGTTTGAAGGGTGGATGCCATGGCTTTAACATTAGAACACGTTTCTCTTCCCAATCCTAGTATCTTATCTCTATCCTGTAATTTTTCAAAAACAAAATTAAAGAAGCCCTTGGCCATTGGATAGATTTGAACATACCCTTCCAGCAAGGGAATCTAGTTGTTGGAAATCCACTGGTGAAGATTAGGCAATCAAGGCTAGTAACCCCTGAATCTCCCAATCAAGCCCAGCTTGGTGAAGACTTTTTCATTGAGGACTATTTCTTTCACCAGCTCTCCATCTAAATCCAATGTGAATGAATCAGAAGAAAGGTGAGAAACAGGGAACCCTCCATTCCCCCCAATGATTCTACTTGGGTGATCCACCATAACACACCTAAATTCTATTTTCTTGAGACTTTGCATCTTACAATCCTTAAAGGATCTGCCCCCACCAGAAACGACGTCACCCTACTTATGTTGTGTCTAACCTCCATTGATAAGAATCGAAACTCCACCTTCTAGTGTCTACCTTATGAAACCTTTGTGGCTTTCCTGTCCTTCAGCACTACTAGCACAGATCTTTTTTAGAGTAGCAACACCAAACCTTCCCTGTAGCAACTTTCCTTGGAGGCTCTGCTCAGGTAAAACCCTAGACACCTCCCATGTAAACTAACCGTTGGCGTCCATCGTTAGAAATGTTAATCATAAATTACATGAGGGTAAAAATTTATTGAATGACAAAGAAAGAATATAAAAATAGTCAAAATTCAACTAAGATTCCATAGAGGAACCTCAAAGAAGATCCAATTACATATTACTATCTTCCAAAATAATCTTATCCAAAATTAACACATAATTAATTCAGTGGAAAAATATCCTAGTCCCTAACATCCAACCTCTCTCCATTCTTTGAAGCCCACTTGGCCAAAAAATCAACCACTCTATTCCACTCTTTAGGAAGATAACAAAGGGAAATAAATTCCAAAGAGCAACATAGACTCAAAATCTATTTAATCATAATAGAAAATTTCCAACTAAAATCCTCCAACCATTTCTCATTTAGCATATCCATAATGATCTATGAATTGGATTCACAAATAATATTTTTACAACCAAGGGAACACCCTCATTCATTCACATATGGAATTTTATAGGCCTCCATAATGTTATTAGTATGCTACCCTTTATAAATAGAGAAAAAAATGACAATTCCTCTGTCAGAAATACCACCAATCACAGAATGTCCAAGATCCCCCTAGAAGAGCAGTCAATATTCACCTTTATAATTCCTTAAGGAGGAGACCACTTACCCTCCCAATGAAATTTCTATTTAGTTTGATGAGGACCTCTACCCATAGAATAGCTAGGGCCTCCAACAACCAAATTCAACTTCCTTATGATACCCACATCACTAGGATCCATAGTACCTAATAAATCACATTTCACCAAAATAGTCTCCTACACCGTACAGAGCATCTTTTTTTCATAACTGAGCCACCCCTATTTTAACATCATCAAATATTCTATGATTTCTCTCTAACCACAAGTGACAAATAATAAAAGTAGGGCCAATAATCTAAGGGATTTTCAGAAAAGAGGTATGAGCAGGAGGCCTACCAAAGATATCCTAGAACTCAACTAAAGATGTGGCATGAACAAAAGAATGATTTCAAGAACCCACAAAAAGTGTCAAATATCTCAAGAAAAAGGGAACTAAAAGAAGAGATGAGAAGAAAACTCCTCACTATTATTACATAGTACACAAATAAAAGGACCTTGAAAGCCTCTCTTTTGTAGATTCTCCTAGGTAGGGCATCTATTTTAGACAACCAGCCATAGGAAGAAATTACATTTAGGCCAAGAAAATTTATTCCGTACTTTCTTCCACCAAGGGACACCAACCCTCCCAAACACCTTTTCTATCTAGCTCCAAGTAACCCAAGGTAATTGAAAATTTTCCCTTTGCATCAAGGCCCCAAGCTAGAATACTCTTCCCAAAAAGGGAATTGCACATTCTACTAGCCAAAATCCTAGGTATATCCTACTCAACCTCCTTAGAACCACCTAGTGGCCACTCATGAGGATCTTTCTAGTGCATCACCATCACTTGACCCAAAACTTAAACCATTTTGAAGTCCTCCTTACTCCAACCCACTTCAAGAAAACTATTACATATGGCTATAAATGAGGGAACGTGGTAAGAATAGGGGGATATCCATCCCAAGAATTATTCCAAAAGAGGGCATCTGATCCCCTATTACAATTCCAAAAGAGACCCTCTTTGATGAGATTCACCCATTGTTTGAGAGTGCCCCAAATCATAGACCCATTTCATGAGGCTACAACAAGCCACATTAATAGAGCTCACCCCCCAAAGATACTTATGAGTAATAATTCTAGAATAATCCTAGTTCTAGAAAGTACACCAACACCAGTATAATTTGGTAGCGAAGACCATACTACTCAAACCTGTAGGCTTGAGCCCAAGACCCCTCTCTTACTTTGGTCTACAAATAGAATCCAACTAAACAAGGCTCCATTTTGAAGAGGAAAAATTTCCTACCCAAAATACCTAATGAGAAAGGGCATCAAAATACCTACCAAAGTATGAAAGGGAAACCTACACAAAACACCTATAAATAGGAAGGGCCTAAACCATTGATTTCAAAAGAATCGTCTACCCAAATGACAAAATCCACCAACAAGTCCAATGACTTACTTTCCTATGAAACTTATCAAGAACATCTTGCAAAAACACCCTAAGTTGAGGTCCCACCATGATAGGAATCCTAAGATAAGTAAGAAGAATAGAGCCAATCTAAAAATAAAGAACCCAGGAAATCCTACTCTAAATAAGATAAGGAGTGTTAAAGAAAAAAATAGAAGATTTGTTGTCATTAATCTTTTCACCAGAGGCAGCCAAGTAGATGTCCAAAATTTTCCTTAAATTTAGTGCTTCATTAATGCTAGCCATGCCCATGAAAGCTATATCATCCACAAACTGAAGGTGAGAATGAGGAGGCAAACTATTACCACAACTTCAACCTTGAATCAATCCCTAACTAAAATGTGACTTGATAAATCTTCCCAGACCTCACCCATAATAATGAATAGGTAAAGAGATAGAGGATCGCCTTGTCAAAGATCCCTGGAAGCTCTTAATAACATAGATGGCTCATCATTAATAAAAATAGAAAAGGACGTAGAAGTTATACAACTCATGATACAATCAACCCACTCTCTACCAAATTCAAATGCCAAGAGAACTTTTCACAAGAAGGCCCATTTTTCCCTATCATAAGCCTTAGCAATATAAAGTTTGATGAACATGGATTTCTCCTTAGAATTTTCCATAGAGAAAATGGCCATAATAGTAATCACAATCACATCAAGAATTTTTCTGCCAACAACAAATCCCCCTTGTTCTTCTGAAATCAAAGATTTGAGCCATGGCTTCAATATTTCAACAATCAATTTAGTAATAATTTTTTAAATCACATTGCATGGAGTGATGGGTCTAAAATGATCCAAATAATTAGCTCCTTCCTTTTTAGGAATAAGAGCCAAAAAATTAGATTTCATGGCTATTAACATTTATTTATTACTTTGCGACTCCTGGGATACCTTGAGTAGATCTAGTTTGATGATTTCCTAAAAATCCTCAAAGAATTCAATAGGAAAGCCATCAAGGCCTGGGTATTTTCATTTTTCATTTGAAACACAACCTCTTCCAATTCTAGTAGTGAGATGGGTTGAATGATGGACACATTCATTTCATTAGTAACTAAAGAGGGAATGCAATCAAAAATAGAGTTCTCATCTCCACTACTCAAAGGAGAATCCTTAGTAAACAGAGTAGAAAATAACTAAGAAGACTCCATAGAAATCACACCCAAAGAAGAAAGTTGAGCCCCCTTCAATGACATAAGAGAGCTAATAAGGTTTCCATTCCTTATAGCTTTAACATAGCTATGAAAAAAGGTTGTATTTCTATCCCCTTCCTGAAGCCAATCAGTCTAAGACTTTTTTTTTAGAATATCTCCTCACACAACTCCCATTCCTCCAGTTCCTTAACAACTATTGACTCCTCACTACAAAGATCATTTGTTAGTCCATGATCTTGTATTTGGCATGTGATTGTGTTTGATCTATCCTCAACTAATTTTTTTTTGAAGTGAAGGTTTCCAAAGCATTGCTTATTCCATTTATTAAGCCTATAATTCACATCGTGAAATCTTTTAGAAAAGGAATACATAGCCCTACCATGGGAAGACTTCCCTTGGTACCACCAAGCACACATAAGTTCTTGAAGAGAGGGATTATGCAACCACATGAGTTTAAACTTAAAGGATGGATTCTTAGGAGCTCCAAATGAGACAATAAATAGCTTAATAAAAAAGAGATTAGATGCTTTCCAATCCAAAATCTTTGAGCTAATAGTCCACCTGTCACCAACCCAATAGAAAGAGACAAGGAACTGGTCGAGCCACTTTGAT
The DNA here is from genome assembly GCA_007258455.2 of Sequoia sempervirens. NCBI lineage: Eukaryota > Viridiplantae > Streptophyta > Pinopsida > Cupressales > Cupressaceae > Sequoia > Sequoia sempervirens. Next base: position 292,440,974 of record VDFB02058242.1, on the reverse strand, counting down.
ATAGAATTTTTACCACATTTCCTATTTTTCCAAGTGAAAATTATATTATTTTTCTTCACATCAACTAAGTTTAGATGATCTATATTATCCTTGAGGAGGCTAGCTAAAGAATCATGCCTAGAAATTATCCCTTTTTCTTCCTCCAAATAAGAAACCACATTAAAGTCCCCAACCATGACCCATGGGAGCAAGGGAGCCAAAGCCTAGATATAGATCTAACTTGAGAGTTAAGCTTTACTAGTAAGATCAATAGGATCATAAACATTAGTGAAAAGGAAAGTTTCACCTCAATCCAAACTATAAGCAACCATGGACATAGAAGAGTGAATGAAGCTCCAACAAAGAGGAACAACCTTCCTTGGATCCCACAAACAAGCCACCCCTCAAGATTTACGATGATCACCAGTACATTGACAAGAGCCACAAGGCTAGACACTAGGCTCTCTATTCAACATACCATCCAATGATATTTTAGTTTCATGAACAAAAAATATCAGGACAATGACTACCAATCATCTCATGAATAGCCTTGTATTGGGGGATGTTATTCATACCCCTCACATTCCATGAAATAATAATCATTCATGAGATTGAGAGAAGTGGAAGTCAATGGTTTTCTCTAACCTTGAATCCACTATAGTTTCACCAATTAATTTAACCTTCTCCAGGTCCTTCATGCACCCGTTGGATGATTTCTTAGGAAGCCCCTTTCTAAGAGTATTTTTCTACAAACCCAAAGCATACAAAGTCCCACTATTTTTCCCAGAATCTAGTGCCTCCTTTTCTTAAGAATGCACTAGATCCACTAATTCATCAACCCTCTTCAAGACAAGAGACACACTTGGTTCTAAAATTACCAGAATCTAGGATGTTGCATTTGAAACGATCTAGCCAACCTATGTTTCTCCCAATAGTAAGGTCTATACATTATACACTCTATCTTTTGAGACAACCACTCCTAAGGCCCCAACACTAGACAACAACTCAATAGGAAACGCTTCCTCTTGAACTAATTCCTCCAAAACATCAAACTATATAAAGGCCCCATCATATTATTTGTTCTTTAGTGTTATATTCTTACCTCACTCCTTATTGCATGGCTTAATCAGAATGAAACACTTCTTTTCATCCACTCCATCGGCCATAGAAGCCTTCCCTATATCATTCTTAGGAGAAAATTTCTAGGTAGCATTAGCCACACTAGTTTCTTGATTGACAAGGGTATTTCCTTTATAGATGCCCATACTCATGAAAAAAACATCTCAAAGGAATGGTTTCATAGTCTAGTTGTTGAATCCATGAAGTATATCCAAGGAATATTTCCATAAAATTTGGAAATGTCTTATTTAAATTAATTTCAATATAGATGTGATTAAGTAATTACCTTTTGGTATAAATTTTGTTGAGATGAACCAACTAGCTTGCTGAGAAGGAGATAAATTATATGTAGAATGTCACTCCTCGAAAACTCCAATGAGAGTCATGAACGACATACCCACACAATGACCCTCATAGGAAGCTCCTCAACTGAATTGAATCCCACATGTTAGAGTTTCATAAAAATCCTAACCCGATTGTAGAAATAATTCCCACCTTCAAAAGCTCTATTTTTGTATGCCATGCGCATAAACACAACTAAATAATAATTATTGGAAGCCATCTTTATGTCCATATCACCTTTAAGATTCCATATCTTATGAGTCCAAGATTCCAAAACTAGCGAAGAGAGATAGATCCCCATCAATTTAAAAATTAATGCATGATTTCCCAGGTAAACAATAAACTCTAATTGAATCACCAAAACTGGGTGCACATACCATCTATCCAAACAACTATTTTCTTTCTTGATTATGGGAATACCTTTCTCAACAAAAGAACCTTCACTAGTCAAAAAAATATTTAGATTCTCCATGGTCTTAGCATGCAAGTAAAGAGAAGGATCTACCAAATCCATACCTCCTAGATACTCCAAACATGAGGAATCACCCCAATAGCAAAAAAAAAACTAAGAACCCACCTTCGTAGCCAAGAAGGAAGTAAAAAATCAATGAAAGAGAAGAAAAATGTAGGACTAGAAAAAATCTCCTCCCAAGCATGTCCTACTCCAAACTATGCCCAATTGCACACCACATATGTATGCACATTAGAAAAAGGAGAAGTGTAGCTAGGGTTTCCCCTAGCCCGCATAGCAAAACTTCACCAGTGTCACCATCTCAAATCGGGCCATATGATCAACTAAGATACCCTTAATATATATACTATGGGCCAATTAATTCACCTGAACCTAGAATGATTCATAATTCACCAACTTTCTATAAATTTGTTTCCCATGCAAACACTAAAGAAACTAGCACAAACGGAAAGTTTTCTCCTTTACTATACTTGATTATATCAAATTTTCAACCCAAAGTACAAGAATTTTCTTATAGGTATCTATGAAATAACCCATTCATCAAAATCATTAATATAGAAGGATCATTAATCAACCCAAATGAAACTAGAGTGAACTTATAATATCCATAATGAGTAATAAATTCACTTTGGTTAATGTCTATCTCATGAATGTGAAGTTGATGGGTTTTAGACATCAATTAAATATTAGAGGACACTATATCACTCTTTATTTGGTCAAAAAAATAATTTATTCTCAATAAGGGCTATTAATTAATCATTATAACCTTATTCAAATTCTTATAATTGATGCATAAGTGATGAGATACATCCACATTTTAAAAAATAATGAATACACCCTAATAGCATACACTGGGATTAATATTCCCCTTCTCCAAATATTTCTTCCAACTACAAACAAAGACCACTAATATCTTGATTGTTCATACAACATTCCACATAGGAGATATAATCTACTATGGTAACAACACCAATATACAAATACATATCTAACTTCATAGGCATAATAGGAGTTCATAACTTAGAAGCACAGTAGAAATTTCCCTATGGTGGGGTAATTGTCAATAGATACATAATGAAACTCACTCTTTGAAGGATCATTCACTAAGAAAAAAAATAATTGACATCTCTTCTTCATAATCATTTCTTGCTAGAAAAACTTCTGACCAATCTATACCAAGAATAATCCCATAGGATCCTGTTGGTGATTTTTTAGAACCAAACTTAATATTAGTCCTAACCTATGAATTTTCCACAACTCAATTATTAGTAAGGTTGAGGATTGGCCAACACTTAAGTAAAGAAGCTAGTACCTTACTTCTTCTCTTCGGGCTTTGTGAGATCTAGGAGGGTAATCCTATGCATGCTCATAATATCTCAAGTTTTGTCAAGAGCATTTCCTCACACAGAAACATTCCTCAAGAAACCCACTTCATCAAAGGCTTGTCATACCTTAGGTGAAAGTGCTATTTGTTTCAAGGAATGTGTTTATATACTTATGGTTGGGTCAGTGTACTTTAAAGTATGTTATGAATTCATCTTCATCTTAAATATTAGGCTATGTTCATTACAAAATCATTCAACAATAAGATAAACTAATATAAAAAATAGTGCCCTATCTGAGGAGAAAATAGAGTCACTACTTGCAATCAATTAGTAATACAATTATGGTTGAATATCAGAAATTAATGGATTATTAGCTTACCACTTTGTACCATCTAACTCATTGTGTTTTAAAATGTTTCTTCCTTACCAAATCCTATATCCCTTTCCCACAAACTAATGGCCTTATTTTAGCATTTAATCAACTCATTGAACTGAACCGTAAAAAAAGCTCATTCATTCAGTACAAATGACAAGACAAATGAAATTATGATTAACAACTTCATTCATAACTTGGAAGAAAAATATACAAGAGAGGAATTTTTTAGAACTAATATTCCCCTTCATTATTGATATTACTTTGTAAAACTATATTTAAGATCTTCATATATTATAACCTTCACCCTAGATTGGCTTTTGATATATTTACTAATGCATCTATATACATTCTAGTTTCTTCAAGAGCATAACATTCTCCTTGACCTATTCTGGACTTAAAATTCTAAACTGAAGTCTCTTAACCTCAACCATGAAATCCCCTTTATAATCATGGGAGCAACAAGCATCCGACTAAATTACAATTTCATTTTCATTTCAAAAACCTAATTTTAGTTGATTCCTCGAAGAACTCTCTAGGCGATTTCTTACAAAATCATTTGGGAATAGGGGAGGACAAACAACAAAACACATGTGCAGGATACCATTAGTTTCTATGACTGCATTCATTGTGAAATGAAAAAGACTGCATATCGTATCATCCAAAGGACCTCCACATCAATATGGAAGAACAAAAGACAAACCATGGACACATAAAAACAAATACCTCCTATGCAAATACCATGGTGTCATAAAAAATAGAAAAAAATCAAGGTGACCCTATTCAGAGTTGTCAACATTTGAGAGTTCCCAACCACTCCTTTTCCTCAATGAAATTGGAGGGACCATCACCATGTCATCATTAGAGCTCCCATATGGCAACAGTTAAAGGAGGTACTAGAAATATCATGAGTTAGTATTCCCTTCAATGTCTGAAGGACTGTCAGAGAGCACAATACGAGAATTATGTTTTCCTAGGTAGACCCTATGACTTTTATCTTTCTTCCTGGACCTCTTCACTAGATGAGCTAGTTCCTTTCCTTTGAACTTGACCACTTGACCACTTCTTCCACAATGGTCTTGTTTCTCAAGCTATATGTACTCTGCATAATTGATTTCTTCTTCTAACCTCTAGCCCTCCTTTTACCCTTTGAAACCTCAAGAGAAGCCTGAGCTTCATGCTCAGTCATATCCTCATGGTACTCAAATACATTAAGTTGGCTAGACCTTCTAACAGGTTGAATTGTCACACCAGTTTTCCCCATCTCCAGAACAAGCAGAATTTAACAAATTAAGATGAAGCTACAGGGAGACACACTTACAAACCTAGACAATTGTAACCAACCCAAAAAAAAAATTCCTAACTAGACCAAAGACCCCAATTTAAAACCAACTTACTCATGGAAAGAACACTCAATATTCAGCTCAGGAAAATAGACAACCTATCACTCTTCTTCACACTACACCTTTCATTTACTGAAAACTAGAAGATGGTGAAAATGAACAATGATCAACCTGCATTAAATAGATAATTTGAGCATGCAGAATTAATGATTCAATAACTCCTCACACGAGCAAGTTGATAACTTAACATCTCGACTTTAAATCTTGGCCATTGATCTTAAAATAATTAAAACTTCATCTATGGTGACCATAAGTATCATTTTTCGACCATTAGCAACTTGTTCCTAGAAAAAAATGATTCCATCTCAAATGTTGCCATGCTTTCCTTTAATCTTGATTAATCATAAGCGAACTAACAATTAGCATGTATCGCCAACCTAATATGTGCTCCTTCATTAATATTGTGAAGCACGAGACTAGTGTTTCTTAGAGAGAATATTTCCTTATACACTTCATCGCTCGTCGTTGATTTTCCCTAAATCTTTGGGTGCAATCAACGATGAAAATATTGTCATGATGAAGTTTATTTTGTTGGATCATCCTGTTTTAAAAATACATCAATGGTTCTCCATTCATCTTGCCACTTTCTTTCTTGCTTTACACGTTGTCCTTAAGATCTTGTCACGTTGCCCATTCTAATAATATCCATCACCTATCATGGATGCATCTCATCCTTCATCAACCTCATCAACAATGTAGACATCCCCATGATAAAATCTTAGCTGTCAGATCTGTGGCCCATCCTTGATCACACTTATCATTCCATCACTTATCACACTGAGCTAAAATTTGTACCTTGGCTCCTATCAACAACATGAGATGTAGTGAAGAAATTAGATTTGGACACATAAACCTACATGAAAATTAATGGTACAAAAGACATCACACGTAAGATGCTATCATATTAGCAAAAAATACCTTTTAGAGAATATCATCACTCCTCGTAGTTTTGAAACTTAGGCTCAAGAATGAATCCACGACAAGTGATAAAACATCAGAAAAGCACTCATCACTAATTCTCCTCATATAGTTTGCAAGAAATTAGCGATGAGAAGGTTGACATGGTGAAAATGTGTATCGCGTATAGCTAATGCAGAATTTAGCACTTAAAACATATTTTTGATTCGTGATGCAAGGGAATTCCATCATATCACTCATAGCTAATCTTAAATTTATCATTTATGACCATCCATGATTAAATGAGAAGAAAATAAGGTCGAAGGACACTGATTATCGCTATTACAATGTTGAAGGCTCAAAAGCCATTAACGATAAATGATTCCTTTATAATACATGGAACATTGCTCATCGTGGATTCAAATTAAGATCTTTGGAAGCTATTAGTGATGAGTGATATCAAAGAAATACAACATCATCACTCGTCTCCAATTAGAACATACACTTAAAAAAATAGTCAGCGATGAGCGATAAAGATATAATGGTCGTCGGGACTTAAGTGAAAACTTTAAGCTTGTGCACTTAAGTTGTTCTAATGAAAAGGGACCCTTTAGGATGATGTGAGAGAAGGGGTTTAGATATTTCTAAGTCATGGAATGCAAAGGATGTAAAGGCCAAAAGGACTTCTACTTAACCTTATAAAAATATAAGACCCAGACTTAGGCTTGAGGGACCGGTTACCAGATGATAATGAATGACATAAGACATTTTAAAGTGACCGAAAATGGGAAATAAGGAGTGAATGACCAAATAAAATATTACAATCATTTCTAATGAATAAAACCCTAAACCCTTAGATATCATCCCTACATCCAAATGTGACAAGGGTTGGAGATAGAACAAAAAAAATTGAGGGTTCCATCAATGGCTCTGACTAGGGATGTATGCTCCTTGTGGGCATAGCAAGGATTCAAATCCTTTGGGGAAGCAGACTGGGTGCCTACTTCATTGGTTGGTAGAGTCAAAAAGTCATCTATGTCCCCCACTACTCTGGTTTGACAAGTCAAACCATATATGATGGCCCCAGGCCACAAAAAACTATAGGTTTCTAATTACCTCTTTCATAGAAAAATTTCTCATCACATTTCACTGAAACCAATCCAATAATATCACTACAACATGTCTGATTAAACATGCTAGCATCTCTCAATAACTCAACATATACAATATTATCAACAAATTCACAATTACCAAGCATTTGAAATTTAGGCATATCTCAAAATATTGATTTTCACGTGGCAACAACTCATAATATTTATCATATGAATCATCTCAAGCAAAAAACAACATTCTTCAATGTTTTGCATGTTATCACAGTTCATGAGAACTTCATCCAGCTAAAAAAAATGGTACTCATATTCTGCCATATGCCTGGTACTATCAAGCTCAATCTGATTATTAGTTTTCATTTCAAAGGTGAAACAATCATAGGTACTAATCAAAATATTATGCAAATCATGCAAACTATCTCCAAGTGTATGTAAAGAGATACACTCATACATTGGCATATACTGATTTTTTGCCCCAACATGCTGGTGTAGAGAATCATCAAGAATCTCTAACATATCCTCATGCTTACTCACTTTGATATCTTCTGAACATAACATACTAGCATCATCAACACTCACAACTTGTTCAAAAGTGAGAAATTCTGGTTCAAAAAAGATAATATGATTTTTCTTTGAAATCAGCCTCCACATCCACATGAAAAGACTCATAACTAGGCTTATCTAAATTAGGAAACAAATACTTATCCAAATTTTCATTAAAATTCTCAAATTTTGGCTTATTAGATATACAAAATTCATGGTTATCTATTTTTTCTAACTCATCAAAACAAATTTCTTAACTTACATCAACCTGCACACTTTCATGCTCATCATACAATGCATTATTAAAATAAAATGGATGTTTTTCATTACCCACATTATCACCATGTTGACCAACAGGTTCATAATTGGAAGGAAAATTAGATACCCATGCCTCATAGCTTGCATAGTAAAGGTTATCATCACTGTCAAAATCAATATGGGCAATAAACAACTAAGGATTACTCACATGTGCATATCTCTGATATTCAGTGGTCAACAGATTTGAAATTTGTTCACTGCACAATAGATCATTGTTTTGATTCATTCTTTCAACCAATTCTTCTTCTTAACCTCCACTAGAATTGCATGCATTACCAAGTTGTAAATCAAGGTATACCATGATATCACCAACGTCAAAGTCTGAAAACTCAATGGAATGATCACAAACTAGGTTTTCCCAATCATAGGAGATTGAATTTCTGAAAACCTTGTCAAAAGAATGGTCACAATCTATCATAGAGGATAGGTTGTCCATTTGTTCATTCTTGCTTACTCTTGGGCTGTCATGATAACAATCTACATCTTTCTTCATTTCAACATTAGACTAGGTGTCATCATTGAGTTGGTCATTTACATTTTAAGGATAGAGACAAACATTTTTACTATCATGAACATCAATGGCAGACATTACATCACTCTTAACTTATTTCTTCTCAAATATGCACTTTCTTATATCTAAAATTAAAAATATATGATCATTTGTATTCACACAACTACTAATTTTATCAACATGTTTACCAACAACTAAATACATCAGATTTTGCACATATTCATTCCTCATTTTTTCCATTTTGTCTAAACATGTGTAAGCCATTTTCATACTCAATATTTTAAAATCCTTTAGCAATGCACTAGATCCTTCCTCAAAAGCTTCAAAATACATATGAATGCAATCTAAGGTACTACGCATACAACTTTCAGGGATTAGTGAAAGAGAAATAGGAATCTATGATTGAAATCAATGCCTGATTCATCATATTGTTTTTTAATATGCTTTAAATTTGTGACAAGGTTAGAAGGTTATTTTTCAAATTATTCTCTATGAGAATTCACTAGTTTATCCAAGCAAGGAAAAGACTTCTCAAGAAAACTTAACTACCAATCCTTAGCTCTAGCTTCAAGAGATCTTACAAAAAATCTCATCCACATATCCTAATCTTCAAATGAATGTTTCACCATGAAGCTATAAAAACATTGGATATGTACATCTCCTTCACAAACATCATATCCATTAAATCTAGGCATTTTCTTATAGAATTGAGATGACATACTTTTAACCTTGTAATTAATCCATGACAAGTATAATTGGTCATACAATGAATCAAAAGAATTGAAAAAAGGTGCATCAATTTGGCTAATAGATCTAGTATGATTATCTCTTAACTGGGCTTGTATAGCCATCAGGTACCTTTGGTTCATCTCTTTAATTCCCCTTTTAAACACAACTTTCCATTCCAACCTTAGCCTATGCTTGTTCACACTTGGGTTCCTATACATTGAGGTTTCAACTATTTGAAGACTATCAGACTTCTGAAGCTTCTTGAAAATAAGCATTAAAGTTTCTAATGGCATGGTTATTTCCCTTTGGTAATCCATAGATGTATGAAAATCTGGTTTAACTAATTGTGCATAATCATAACCATGACAATATGAAGGATCACAAGGATAGTTGCTAATATGGTGGTAACCTAGGCTTGAAACACATGATAATGAAAATGGACGAAAATTCCTAGGATATACAACTTCATTCTAACCATCCATACTAGAAAATTTTTGAATAGTTAGACAAACACTTTTAAAGGAACAACAATTGCATTCAATATGACAGGTGCAACAAATGAAAGTATGCAAAGAACCATGTACCTTCACACCTCCAACTACTGCAACTTTGAATAGAGCATTTTCAGGTCCCAATATTAAACAACAACCCTTTATGTGTATAACTTGTAGATCAGAGTTGCCAACTCTTCAACAAGAGGAAAACCTTTGAAGCAAGGATATCTTTCTACGAGTTCTTCCAGCAGAGTCACTTTACAGTATTTTGAATTTGGGGCTGCCACGAATCAATTTGTAGATTTGGAACTTCTACAACTTTTGAACTAGTAATTTATTCTTTCCTTCCAAATGGACTTCAACAAATTCGCACCAGAGATTCAAAGTCCTCCCCAATGGAGTTGCCCTTTTTGTTGGTGACTCAGATGGGAAAATGAGATTCAATAATTTTCAAATCTTTGGCTACAAAATATTTTAAAACTTCAATGACTCCTAAGGTAAGATGATCTTCAAGTAAGTCCCCAGTGGAGTCACCATTTTTGTTGGTGATTTTTTAGAACCAAACTTAATCTCAGTCTTAACCTATGAATTTTCCACAACTCAATTATTAGTAAGGTTGGAGATTGGCCAACACTTAAGTAAAGTAGTTAGTGCCTTACTTATTCTCTTCAGGTTTTGTGAGATCCAGGAGGGTAATCCTATGTATTCTCATAATATCTCAAAATTTTTGAAGATAATTTCCTCACACCGAAGCATTCCTAGAGAAACCCATTTCATCGAAGGCTTGGCAGACCTCGGGTGAAAGTGTTATTTGTTTAAAGGAATGAGTTTGTATACTTAAGGTTGGGGTAGTGTACTTTAGAGTATGTTATGAATTCATCTTTATCTTGAATCTTAGGCCATGTTCAGTACCAAATCATTCAATAGTAACATAAACTAATATAAAAAATAGTGCCCTTTCTGAGAGAAAAAATGGAGTCACTACTTTCAATCAATCAGTAATACAATTATGGTTGAATGTCAAAAATTAATGGATTATTAGCATGCCACTTTGTACCATCTAACTCATTGTGTTTTAAAATTTTGCTTCCTTACCAAATCCTATATCCCTTTCCCATAAACTAATGGCCTTATTTTAGTATTTAATCAACTCATTGAACTAAAGCATAAAAAAAGCTCATTCATTCGGTGCAAATGATAGAAGACAAATGAAATTATGATTAACAAATTCATTCATAATTTGGAAGAAAAATATATAGGAGAGCAAAATTTTAGAACTAATCTTCCCCTTCATTACTGATATTACTTTGTAAAACTATATTTTAGATATTCATATAGTATAACCTTCACCCTAGATTGGCTTCTGATATATTTACTAATGCATCTATTTACATTCTACTTGCTTTGAGAGCATAGCATTCTCGTTGACCTATTCTAGACTCAAAATTTTGAATTGAACTCTCTTAACCTCAACCATGAAATACCCTTTATAATCATGGGAGCAACAAGCATCCAGCTGAATTACAATTTCATTTTCATTTCAGTTCATTTCAAAAACCTAATTTCAACTGATTCCTTGAAGAACTCCCTAGGCAGTTTCTTAAGTAATCATTTGGGAATAGGGGAGGACAAACAACAAAACAAATGTGCAGGATACCACTAATTGTTGTCACCACATTCATTGTTGAAAAAAAAAACATTGCATATCATATCATCCAGAGGACCTCCACATCAACATGGAAGAATAAAAGAAAAATCATGGACACATAAAAACAAATAACTCCTATGCAAAGACCATGCTATCATAAAAAAGGAAAACAAGGTGGTGACCCTACTCAGAGTCATCGGCATCTGAGAGTTCCCAACCACTCCTTGTCCTCGATGAAATTGGAGGGGCCATCACCACATTGTCATCAGAGCTCCCATATGGCACTAGAGAAAGGAGGTAAGGGCCATATCTTGAGTCAGTACCATGTTTAGTGTCTGAATAACTATTAGAGAGCATAATAGGAGAATTATGTTTGCCCAGGTAGGCCCTATGACTTTTATCTTTCTTCCTGGCCCTTTTCACTCTCTGAGCTAGTTCCTTGCCTTTGAACTTGACCACTTCTTTTGGATTGGTCCTGTTTCTTAAGCTATACATACTCTGTACAATTAATTTCTTCTTATGACCTCTAGCCCTCCTTTTAACCTCAGGAGAAGCCTGGGCTTCAAGCTTATTCTTATCCTTGTGACACTCAAATACATTGAGTCGGCTAGACCTTCTTATAGGCTGAATTGTCACACCCATTTTCCCCATCTCCAAAATAAGGATAATTTAACAAATTAAGATGAAGCTATAGGGAGACACACTTACAAGCCCAAACAATTGTAACCAACCTAGCATAGAAATTCCTAACCAGACCAGAGAACCCAATTTAAAACCAACTTACTCATGACAAGAACACTCAATATTCAGCTCAGGAAAACAAACAACCTCTCACTCTTCTTAACACTACACATTTCATTTACTGTAGACTTGAAGATGGTGAAAATGATGTTCAGTGATCAACCTGCATTAAATAGAGAATTTGAGCATGCATAATTAATGATTCAAGAACTCCTCACGCGAGTGAGTTGATAACTTAATAGCTCGGCTTTGATTCTAGGTTGTTGATCTTAAAACAATTAAAAATTCATCTATGGTGACCATAGGCATCATTTTTTGACCATTAGCAACTTGTTCCTAGAAAATAGTGATGCCATCTCAAATGTTGCCATGTTTTCCTTTAATCTTGATTAATCATAAGAGATCTGAGAATTAGCATGTATCACCAACCTAATATGTGCTCCTTCATTAATATTAGTGAAGTACATGAGACTAGTGTTTTTTAGAGAGAATATTTCCTTATACACTCTATCACTCATCATTGACTTTCCCTAAATATTTGGGTGCAATGAAAGTATTGCTGCGATGAAGTTTAGTTTGTTGGATCATCCTGTTTTGAAAGTACATCAATGGTTCTACATTCATCTTTCTACTTTCTTTCATTCTTTACATGTTGTCCTTAGGATTCTACCACATTGCTCATTCCGGTAATAGCCATAGCCTGTCGTGGATGCATCTCATCCTTCATTGACCTCATCAGCGATGTAGACATCCCTATGATAAAATCTCAGCTGTCGGATTTGTTTTCCCATCCTTGATCATGATTATCCTTCCATCGCTCATCGTTGATCTAAAATTTTCACCTTGGATCCTATCAGCGATAGGAGATGTAGTGAAGAAATCAGATTTGGACATGTACACCTACATGAAAATAAATGATACAAAAGAAATAACACATAAGATCTTATCATATTAGTGAAAGAAAACTTTTAGAGAATATCATCACTCCTTGTGGTTTTGAAACTTAGGCTCAAGAATGAATCTATGATGAATGATAAAACATCAAACCATCACTCATCACTAATTCTCCTCATATAGTTTGCAACCAATTAGCAATGAGAAGGTTTACATGGTGACAATCCATATCACGTATCATTAATACAAAATTTAGCACATAAAACATATCCATTATACTCAATGTAAGGGAATCCTATCGTATCACTCATCTCTAATCCTAAATTTATCATTTATGACCATTTATGATTGAGCGAGAAGAACATAAGGCCAAAGGACATTGCTTATGACTATTACAATGTTGAAGGCTCAAAATCCATTAGCAATAAATGATTCCTTTATAATACACATAACATCTCTCATCACACATTCAAATTAAGAGCTCTGGCAGCTATTAGTGATGAGTGATATCAAAGAAATACTACACCATTGCTCATGACCAATTAGAACATACACTTAAAAAAAAATCAATGATAAGTGATAAAGATATAATGGCCATCGAGACTTAAGTGAAAACTGTAAGCACGTGCACTTAAGTTTTTCTAATGAAAGGGGACCCTCTAAGATGATGTGAGACCTTGGAAAATTATCCTATTATCCACAAGTGAAATATAGTCACCTAACTCATGTCAAAGCTAATTATGGTATACTTAACTAGTCAAAGATTGAGTAATTGAACCTAGTTTGACAAATATATGATAGATGTTTGGAATAGAAGTTCCTAATATACTACATGATTTTATCCTTGTGATTAATTTTTAGAAAACCTTAACCACTTTAAGGGATATATAGAGGATTATTCCTTTGTTATTATGTTGCAAGGTGTGTGCCCTTGGTATCCTTGTGTTGTGCAGTGTAGTGCTCAGGTTCGTGATATGGCTTAACCATCTCCTATGGATTCATTAACTCTGGCAGTTGTATCAGACATTAACAGGTCGATATTTTGGTGTAACATAAACCATTTGTGCAATAATTGGTATCATAGTTTAGGTCATGGGTTTGAACCCCTCACTTGTGCTAGGGGGGATTGTTAGAAGGTGTGTGCCCTTGGTCTCCTTATCTTATGCAATGCAGTGCTTCAATTCATGGCATGGCTTAACCACCTCCTATGGATTCATTAACCCTGGCGATTGTATTGAGAATTCATAGGTCAATCTTTTGGTGTGATGACAATTGTTTTTGCAACATATTGTTCATTAAAATGTCCTTAGAGGTGGTAAACGTGTCTTAAAGGATACCATGGTTTCAGTTTGAGAAGCCTTGACCAAAAATATTAACTAAGAGGGAACTACTATTTACACCTACCTAACCACTATATCCTCTAGTTAAATTCTCCTTGATCAATTTGGATTTTTTAATGAAAAATTCAAAGGTATCTAGTTTAAGCATATGAACTCGATCTCTAATATGAGAATACAAAATTCTCAATAATAGAAACAAAAGGTAGGTTGATGATCTCAAAGAAGGTCTCTCACCAATCTCACCAACATAGTATCCTTAGACCGACTACCTACATATCTCCTCAATGGTGTAAATCATTAAAGGGTACATCCTCCACACTATAATGATGAGTAATTATAGAGTTTTCTCTCTCCATATCAAGGATACTCTTCTCTCCTTTATTTGGAAGGATGTGAATTCACTAAATATGTTACTTGTTGATAAATACCCAACCTCACTAAAATGATGTGAATAAGAAATACAACTTGTGGTACAGAAAAAGGATCTAAAGGTTGGAGTTGTTTAGCCATAGGTGAGTTCTCACCAATAATATTAAGTGATTAACAATTAGTATTTTAATAAATCCTAGGAGGAATCCTTACTTTACAAACAAGTTGTATTGATTATCACACACATAACCATTGATAATACCACAATAAGGAATACACAAAAATAAATCAACTACAAATTGTTGTGGGGATTCAAAAAACCTTGGAGAAAAATTTGAGATCTACCAGTAAGAGTTGGGTCTCTTTAATGAATTAGGTAGCAATGCTCCTGGGAAAAATTTATAGCTAGAGGGGGTTTTAGGGTATTAAAAACCTTGGAAACTAACCTCAAGAAGAGGATAGATGATCTCTCTCCTTAGGAAGCATGAAGGTCTTACCTTGCAATGTTAGGGTCTTAAATGCCACTAAAAAATTATGCTTGATTCAGCATCAAATTAAAAATCTTTAGTTTGACTTTTTTCTTCTACAAGAAACTAAACTCTCTGAGTAATTGTATTCTTTAGTCTTTAGTTCTTGGGTCAAATGGAAGTATTTTTTTGTGCCCTCAAGAGGGGCTTCTAGGGGTCTTGTAGTGCTTTGGGATCCTATAAATGTGGTTGTTGATTCTTTCTTTTCTTCGGATAACTAGATGGGAGTTTATGTCACCTATCTCTCTTCCTCCCATTCCTTTTGGTTATTTAATCTATATGGGCCTACATTGTCAAGTCAAAAAAGAAGCTTTGGGATCAAGTATCCTTTCCTTCCTCTTAGCTTCTGCCATGTTATAAATTTTTTATTGGTGATTTCAATGTGATGTTAGATGTGTTAGAGAAACATGGTGGCATTATTCCTCTAAATAGGGTGGTAGAAGATTTATGATAGCTTGTAAGGAGTAATAATTTACATGATTGTGTACCAAGTAATGGTACCTTTACTTGGACTAATAAGAGGAAGGACTTTTGTTAGATTCTTGAACATCTAGATTGATTTCTTCTATCTAGTAATCGATTGTCAAATTATTAGGCCTTCCTTTCTATGATGTATACTCTTCTTGGTTTAGATCTCTTTTCAATCTCATAGTTTTTTTTCTATGTAAATCCATAGAAAAAGAATTCTTTTAAATTTGAGGCAATGTGGTTTAGGGATGGGAACTTTGTTCCTCTTCTTAAATCCTATTAGTTGTTAGGGAATTTTGTTGAAGGTTCAAGAATGTTCCAACTCTATGTTAAAATAAAGTTTCTAAAGGATAAAATAAAATATTGGAGTGCCAATAATTTCAAAAACATTTTCAATGAAAGGTTGAGGTTAGGGAAATAAATTTTTGATATTTATGCCATAGTAATAAAATATGGTATGTATGTGTCTTTGTTTGAGAAAGAAAAAGATTTGGAATTTTAATTAGAGGAATTTTTATGCGAAGAAGAATCATATTGGAGGAAGAAATATAGGGATCTCTAGCTAAGGGATGGTGATAGAAACACAAGATTTTTTAATGCTTCTAAAAAGTTGAGAAGGAAAGATAATAGTATTTTATCAATTAAGGGAGATGGGGGTGTGTCTCTCTCTTCTCCCTGGGAGATTGAATTGGAAGCAGTGATTTTTTTAGGAATCTTCATGCCCCTTATTTTGTGAAGAGGGGTTTTGATGCCTCAATACTGGACAACATTCGTTTTCTTATCTTTGAGTAACAAAATAAGATTCTCATGAGTGAATTCATGTTGGAATGGGTTAAAAAAGTTGTTTTCTTTATGGATCCAAATAAGCCCCCTGGTCCAAATAGGTACACAACTATCTTCATTTAGAAATGTTGGGATTTTATTAGCGAGATGTTCTTCTTGATCTGGAAGAATCGAACAAAAATTGTAAGGTCCTAGGTGAAATGAATTCTTCTTTCATCTCCTTGATCCAAAAAAATATTTTCTTATTTCTTTATTAGATTTCAGGGCCATTTATCTCTTGACACTTTGTATAAAATATTTGCAAATGCTATTTCCATTAGGTTGGCCACTCTCATTCCCTTGATTGTGTCAAAAGAGAAATGGGAATTTTTTCTTTGGAATAAAACTATTGATGGTGCTTGTGGCATAGAAAAATGGACATTTCTTGCTTTACATCGGAATAATTCATGATAAATTGGACTTCACGAGGCCTTGATTTAGTGTTGTGATAATTTTTTCACATCCATACTAGGTCTTGGGCCCTTTCAAATTCATTTAATGATGTCTTGTAAAGGTTTTGTAAAATAATTTCACACCTCTCTAGACTTAATGAAACCATTCTTCCTTAATTCAACATTATAAAATGTATTTAATGAAGTCTTGTAAAATAAAATTAATGTTAATCTAGTTTTGTAATGTGTCCTACACATTTACATTGGATGTTGTGCCTTTCTAGGCTATGTGGACCTCATTTTAATGTTGTAAAGTGTATCTAATCGCACTCAAAATGAATTTTGTGTCCCAAGCCCTAATTGACCTTTACATCATCACTAATAGGCCCCTATTACCCCATATTGTGCATCCAGATGTATAATTTGATGAACTAACTGACAAATTCATCAGATAAACCTAATTTATACATTCCCCAACAACCGAGCTAGCAAATGGACCCCTTCATGATTAATTCACCATCTATGGTGAATGAGTCTTTGCCAAGTGGGACTGATTCACCTAAGGTGGAGAATGAGTCCCATTTGGGTCAATTTTGAGTTTAATTTTTCTTCATGTCAGCCTTGGGGATCCAATTTATAGGAAACTAAGGAGAATTTCCTATAAAATCAAGTCTCTAAACCCTAATTTATATCTAATATCTCATATGCACATCTCTTATCATTCATTCATCATTTATCTTCTATCTCAAGTCAAACAAGTTAGGGTTTCATTCTTGCAAGTCTCCAAGATAGCTTCCTAAGAAATTCAAGGGTAGATTCTTCATGTTTTGTTGTAGATATTCAAAATAAATCTTCATGGAAAGGTAATAACTCCACTATTTCATGCTTCATTACATTATTTTCTCATTTTGGTTTAATTATCTACAAAGGGGTTTGACCAAGGCAAACCCCCATGCCCTAACATTCAACATTTCTCCTTCTCTTCTTGTGTGTTTGTAGATTTAGGAATATAGAGTCTTGGAAATCATTAAAGATCAAGTTGCAAAGTTGTTCAAGTCATCTCTTCATTGGATAGGGAAAAACATCATCAAAAAGTCACCTTCAGGCCTGAATTTGACAGTTTTAGAACCAGACACCAAGAGAAGTAGAAAGTGTAGACCGAAGGTTCCTGTTTCCACCTTTGAATCTTTAAAAATTCAAAAGTGGACTCATTAACCATGGGCAGAAAATGATTCCCACTTCCAGGCCTATTTTTGGTTTTTTCCAGTTTTGGATACCCATTTGTCCGAAACGGGCTCTAAAATAGTTTCACAGATCTAGGACTAATTCGCCCAGAATGGTGAATGAGTCACACCAGGCCTAAAAATTAGGATCTCCAACATTCCAAAAGTCATTTCTAATCTTCATCAAGATATCAGGTGCATGCTTTCAGTTTCATCCATTTTTGTTACAATTTGCATTCATTTCTAGGTGTTTTCTGCATATCATAATGTGTTTTCAAAAAATCTACATTTCATTGGTTTTTCATTAATAATCAATCCTTTTTATCATTTTATTGCACTTAGATCATTGAATTTTGGCATAATTCCATCATACATACATTAATTTGAGTGAGCCACCACAATTTTTGGGTCTATCTCTCTCCTTTTAGGTGAAAAACCCTAAGAGTGCAAGAGAAGTATATAGCCCCAAAAATATTTGTTACATTTTGGTGAACCTACTTTTTGAATACCTTCTTATCTTATTTGCAGTCCTTCATCATAGATATATCCTCACATTTATCTTTCATTAGGGTTTGCATGCTAGGTTTCAAATTTTGCATTCATGAAAAGTGCATTTAGGTTGCATTTTTGGCATCTAAAATCATTAAAATTTTATGAAATTTTCTATTTTCATCTTAGGTATTCATCTTACAGCACAAAAAACACAAAAATACCTCAGAATATTTTAAAAAATCTCAAAAAAATCCCCATTGGGACTCATTCACCACCTTGGACGAATCAGTCCCTTTTGAACCCTAAAACAACCTTTTATAGACCTAAAAACCTTGTTTTTATGCTTATGTTTGCTACCATAAGTTATCTGTATCAGTTGGCTGATTTTTTTTATCATTCATTTCATTAGATTTACTCTACATTATCTCATTTCCTGCATTGTTAAAATTCCCACTTGCACTTCCAATCTTTCATCTTTTAGCTTATTGCATAGTGTCATCGGTAAATTACTTTGTTTGAAATTTGAAAAGTTTCTTTTCATCCTATGTCTTTATATTGCATTTTAAGTTTGCATAGCTTCTCCTACATTTAAATCATTAGAAATAAGCTTTATTTACATTCATGACACTTATAATTTTTCAATTTTCATTTTTAGCATTAGTTCCTAGTTCATTTAGATCAGAATCATTAGCAAATGAAAATAAAAAACAAAAAAAATCAAATGATCCAATTCAAATAATGATTCAATTTAAAAAAACCATAACATCCAAGCCCTTTAGTAGTGATGATTTAGACATGTTATATGAATCCCTTAATAAATTCCTCTTACTAAGATCATCCACTAAAGATTTGACACAAAAGGATGCATGCATCGATAATCATGATAGCCATAATTGTTCTTCTCCTCATATCTCTCCCATTGGTGATGAAAATATTTTGATGAAATAAGAGACAAACATTGAAGACCATGAAATTCTTGCTTGTATTCCTTCTCCTCCCCCTTGCAAAGAAATTATGACACAAAAAGTTGAAATCATTTCCACTACATTATCAAGTCCTCATTGATCTCCCAACACCTCCCTTACTTGTGCAAAACCTTTAGTGAATAAGGATAAACTCATGAACGATCATGACAAACACATTTGTGTGGAGGATATGATTGAGCTATGAAAATCCTACCTCTCCTACTCAAAATGACATTCTAGGACATGAGGATGTAGGCATAAATAATCATGACATTCAACCCTTTTCTTCTCCTAATATCTTCTCTACACATGAATAAGATAGTTTAGTGTTAGAAGATATCATGATGGAAGATCTATTTGAAAAAAAAAGTCCAATCATTGGTAACCATGAAACTCCTAGTTATCCTTCTCTTGATGCCTCTCTTATGAGTAATGAAGCTATCTTGCTAAATCCAATTATGACATGTGAGGAACATATTAGCTCTCCTCCAAGGGTCAATATTATGGCACATAATAATGATGCCTTAGAGAAAGTAGACAACCAAATAAAGCCTTTTTCCCATATCACCAATACTCATGTTGGATGTTGTGGATGGGTTGCTGATATGTGGTTGTCATTGATGTCAACACTATTAACATTTGGTGTATTGAAGGTTGTATATGTTGAAGATATTGAGAAAATTATTAAAAGAAGTGTTATAGGTTCCCCGTGGAACTATGAAGGTCATGAAGGTTTCTTTTTTTGTATGTTGAATATTAGTTGTTGTGGATTAAAGGGATTTTTGATGAGTGTATGTAGTCCAACCTCCAGAAGTTTTAGAGGTCCATGTGAATATTTTATCGTGCTATGAACAATTGTGTTCTGACAGTATTTTGTGGGTTCTGTCAGTGTTCTTGAGTGAATTTTGTGTGTTTTTGTTGCTATAGATGCTTCTTTGTTGTTTCTTGGTCCTCGTGGATGATTCTAGATCATGCTCTATCTTTTTGGTACATCCACATTGATCGGTGTGCTCATGGTCAAAGATTTTTCTTTGTATGTTTGGTTTTTCATGTTCCTAGCTGACATGATGGTAGTAGCGTGTTGTGGATCTTCGAGGTGAAATTAATTAAAGTATTTTTGTGTTGGAGTTGTTAATTTGGGTCTCCACTATGTTCTGGCTAACCTTGGTGGATTCACATTGAAAATTTACTTGTAAATTTGGGCCAACATTGAAAATGTGTTTTATATTTCTGGTCGACTAAGTTGGTGATATAATCTCATGTTATAGATATATAAGAGCAATTATTTCATCGGTGTAAAGTGTGCTAAGTATGGTTAGAGTGCTCGTTGTGCTCCTATTTGTGTATGTGAAAATGTTATTCAATTGCAGAGCAAAGTGTGAAGGAGATTGAGAAAAGTGTGAAGAAGTTAGAGAAAAGAGTGAAGAAGGTTTATTGTGCTTAATTGGAACTATAATCAGGCTTGTGTAGAAGCAATTTTCTTCATTCATAATTTGGATGGTTTTAATCCAAAATTTTCTTTGGCCAGTGAGTCCTCTTTTGTATTTGAGCAGTGAGCTCTAGGAAGTGTGCCTGAATGCATGTGAATTCCCATTATTTTTATACTTTTAACAAGGTATAATATTATGGACTAACATCCACCATGATTTTTCCCCTAACAGGGTTTCCACATAAAAATATTGGTGTTCTTTGTGTTTTTGATGTGTTGATTGCTTATGGTTTATTGTTCATTCATCAGATCTAAGATTAAGTTAAGTAAATATTAAAAAATTTAAAATATTCTATGACAAATGATTCAACCCCCCCTCTCAATTGTTTGTCTTTGTTTTTGCCAACAATAGGTATCAGAGTTGATTCCTCTGAAGAAGTTTAAAAGCCTCAGGTGACCCAAGATGGCATCATACAAGGACAATCCTAGATTTGATGGAACAAACTACTAATTGTGGAAAGCTAGGATGGATTGTCATTTGAAGTGTATTGGTGAACCTTTCTTGAAAATTATAAATGAAAAATGTGTTATTCCTATGAATGGTCCCTCCACTACTAATGAGATCAAAGAAGCTGAGAATAATGTCTAGGCTATGGAAGCTTTGCTGAGTGCTATAAAAGATTCATAAATGACAAATGTGTTAAGTCTGAAGAAATCTCATGAGATGTGGAAGAAGCTAGAAACTTTGTATGAAGGAGATGTACATGTGAAGATGACTAAGCTATAGAGTTTGAAATGAAAGTTTAAAAATTGAAGATGGGTGAAGATGATAATATTTCTTCTTTTATGCAAAAAGTAAATGAACTAGTGATGGGCATTAGATGTGTTGGTGGTATTCTGGAAGAGGAATAAATTATGGTCAAGGTGCTCAGATCATTGCCTCCCTCCTACAAATCAAAGGGTCATGCTATTGAAGAAACCATATCATTGACAAATGTGACAAGGGACACACTGATTGGTAAAATTGTTGCCTTTGAGCTAAATGAATTTGGTGATTCTATTCTCAAGACTAAAACTACATTTAAGGCTACTACATCTGGAAGAAACAAGCAAAGATATGATCTAGGAGAAATTTATAGGAAGAAATTCAAGTATTAGGAAGAAATGAAACAACTTGAAGATGAAGAAAGAGAAGTAGAAGAGCTAGAAGCACTGATTTTGAAGAAAGAAGGTAGAGGACAAGGTAAGTATAAAGGAAAGCTTCCTATCAAATGTTTTTCTTGCAGTAAAATAGGTCATTTTACATCAAGGTGTCTTGAAAGAGTCCCTAGATCTAAGCCTTACAAACCTAAATTTCAAAATAAATGCTATTTTCCTGAAGGATTGATTAATGATGAGTTTGATAAAGAGAATGGAAATGAAGATGATTGGATTTTCATTGCTATCGAGGAAAATAGTCCTAAGGCTACTGAATCTACTAAAGTAGAGAAAGCTCTTGTAGCCCGAATTGAAGATAATGATGAGTGTGTCATTGAAATTGGACTCTCACATCATATGACTGGTGAGAAAATAAAATTTGTAAGTCTAGAGAAGTATGACAGTGGAGTTATGAGATTTGGTGATAACAATGCTTGTGTGATTCATGGTAGAGTACCTATTTGTCTTGGTGGTAAGCATAACACTAATGATGTTCTTTATGTTGAAGGCTTAAAGAACAATATGTTGAGTGTTGGATAGATGGTAGACAAGGGTTATGATCTTCAGTTCAAAGATGGAAGATGTAGGATATATGGAAGCTCTGGAAATGTAATTGCTTTAGGTAAATAGACAAAAGGTAATATTTTTCACCTGAATGCTGCTAGTGAAAGTTGTTTAATTGCTCAAGTAGATGAAAGTTGGCTATGGAATAGAAGTTTGTGTCATGTGAATTTTGATAACATAGTCAAAATAAGTTCCACTCAAGTAGTAAGATATATACCTAAGCTAGTAAAGCCTGCTAGCACAATTTGCAAGGAGTGTTAGATGGGAAAACAGACTAGAGTTTCCTTTTAGAGAAGACAACATAATTCAAATGGATTATTAGAGTTGATACATACTAATCTATGTGGTCCCTCCAGATTTAAAAGTCTCCACGGTGAAAGGTACTTTATGCTAATTATTGATGATTATTCTAGGATGATATGCATTGCTTTCTTAAGAGAAAAATGTGAAGAATTAGAAAAGTTCAAAAGTTTCAAATCTATGGTAGAGAATGAAAAACATTTGGAAATCAAATGTTTAAGGTCAGACAAAGGTGGAGAGTTCACCTCTGGGGAGTTTAATTCTTTCTGTGAAGAGCATGGAATCATAAGACAATTATCTACTCCCCGAACCCCTCAACAAAATGGTGTTGTAGAGAGGAATAACATAACAGTTCTAGATGTTGCTAGAATAATGATGGTTGAAGGAAATGTACCTCATATCTGTTGGAGTGAAGTTGTAAGAACTGCTATGTACACTTTGAACTAGGTAAATGTAAATGGTAATTCTAGTAAGACTCCTTTTGAACTATGGTTTGGTTATAAACCTACTGTTAAATACTTCAAGATCTTTGGAAGAAAATGCTACATCAAGAGAGATGATGATATAGCCAAGTTTGATTCAAGTAGTGATGAAGGAATATTTCTAGGATAGTCTACTAAGAGTAAGGCCTACCAATGCTATAACAAAAGGTTGAGAAAAATGGTCTAGAGTGCAAATGCCAGAGTTGATGAAGATTCTACTAAATCATCCAGATATTGTGGATATGATTCAAATGAAAACAATACAAACAAAGGGAAGAATTTTCAGGCACAAAATCAACTTCAAATTGTGCCATATGTTCCATATGTTCCATGTGTTCTGGTAAATCAAGGCAGTCAAGAAATAGAGACAAGTGTAAGTGCAGAAAAAAAATTAAAAGAATCAGAAGTTCTAGAGAAACCTAAAACTCTGAGGTATGTAAAGTTAAATCTCTATGAAAATAAAATTATAGGAGACAAAAATAAAGGTGTACAAACCAGAAGAAATATTGCAGAAGAGTATTGCCTGATGTCCAAGATTAAACCTAAAGATGTCAGTGAAGCTTGTAATGATGCACACTAGATGGAAGCTATGAAGGAAGAATTAATGCAAATTGAAAATAATAATACATGGATACTTGTTCCTAGACCTAAAAGAAAAAATGTGAATGGCACTCAATGGGTGTTTCGGAATAAGCTGAATGAACAAGGTGAAGTGCTCTGAAATAAAGAAAGATTGGTATGTAAAGGGTACTCACAAATAGAAGGTGTTGATTTTGAAGAAACCTTTGCCCCTATTGCTAGAATTGAAGCTGTAAGATTATTTCTTGCTTATGCTACATATAAGAACTACAAAATCTATCAAATGGATGTAAAGTCTTCTTTTCTGAATGGTGAGCTAGTAGAATAGGTTTACATTGAGTAGTCAGATGAATTTCAACTAACTGACAAGGAAAACATGATCTTCCGATTGAAGAAAGCTCTATATGGAGTCAAGCAAGCCCCCAAAGCTTGGTATGCTAGACTAGACAAATATTTACTGAAGCTTGGATTCAATAAAGGTACTGCTGATAGAAACTTATAGTTCAATTTGGATCATGACAAAGAGATAATTATTGATTTCTTTGTTGATGACATTATTTTTGGAGGAGATGATAATTCATTTATGAAGTTTTCTAATGAAATGAAGAATGAATTTGAAATGAGTATGATTGGAGAGATGAAATTATTTTTCGGATTGCAAGTTGCTTAGTTAGACATGGGGATCTTTATATCTCAGTCCAAATATGTGAGAGAGTTGTTGAAGAATTTTGGTATAGAAGAATCAAAACTTGTTGGTACTCCCATGGTAACTAGATGCAAATTAACACAAAATGATGATTCTCCTAAGGAAAATCAAACAAGGTACAAATCAATGATTGGTGGATTACTCTACTTAACTCAAACTAGACTAGACATTATGAATGTTGTGTGTATGGTTGCTAGATTTTAGGCTGATCGAAAAGAGTCTCATGTGACTGTTGTAAAGAGAATCTTCAAATATTTGAAAGGAACAATTGATTTTGGACTTTGGTATCCTAAGGATGATGATTTTAATTTGAATGCATATACTGAGGCAGATTGTGCAAGATATGTAGATGATATGAAGAGTACTAGTAGTGGTGCCTTCTTCCTAGGGAAGAAGCTAGTGTCTTGGTTAAGCAAAAGGCAGAATTCCATCTCTCTATCTACTGTTGAGGCAGAGTATATTGTTGCTACAAACAACTACACTCAAGTGATGTGGATGAAACAAATGTTGAAAGATATCAAAGTAGTATATGATGAACCTATTTCCATATACTATGACAACTCAAGTGCAATAAATATATCAAATAATTCAGTGCTACACTCTAATACCAAGCATATATCAATCAAGTTCCACTTTCTCAGGGAGAAAGTGAGTGAGAAAGAAGTTAGAATGGAGTATGTGCCTACCAAAGAGCAGATTGCAGATATTTTCACTAAACTATTGCCAAAGGATACTTTTGAGTATCTCAGAGGGATGATAGGGGTGATTACCCCTCCTGATATAAACTAGGATGCATTAATTTTCATCAATTTGTGCATTTCATGATCATATTCTGATTCAGATTGATGTTTCCATGGCTGCTACTCAAGGGGAGTAGTCAGATGTGCAGATATGTGGTTCAGAGCTTGTATGTGGAAAGATAATGCTTATATTTTCCATTGATGTCAAAGAGGGAGAAGAGTAATGTGCAAAACTATTGCTTACCTAGAGTAAAGATTCTTTTAGGGATAAGGTCATGTAGAAGAGGTCAAGGAAAAAGAGTCAGAATCTAAGTAGTAAGTGTTGATTGAAAGTTGGGATGATGGTGTTTTTCACATCATGTGTTTCCATCAATGCAAAAGGGGGATATTGTTGGATGATTTGGATGTGTTGCTAATATGTGGTTGTCATTGATGTCAAAACTATTAGCATTTGGTGTATTGAAGACTTTATATGTGGAGGATATTGAGAAAATTATTAAAATAAGTGTTGCAGGTTCCCTGTGGAACTGTGAAGGTCATAAAGGTGTCTTGTTTTGTACGTTGAAGATCAGCTATTGTGGATTAATGGTTTTATGTTTAGAGTGTATCTAGTCCATCCTTTGAAATTTTTATAGGTCTATGTGAATATTTGGTCGTGTTTTGAACAACTGTGTTCTTACAGTATTTTTGTGAGTTATGTCAGTGTTCCTGAGTGAATTTTATGTGTTTTTGTTGCTTTGGATGCTTCTCTATTGTTTCTTGGTGCTTGTGGATGCTTCTAGATCATGCTCTATCTTTGTGGTATGTCTCCATTGATTGGTGTGCTCTTGGTCGAAGATGTTTCTTTGTATGTTCAATTTTTCAAGTTCTTGGCTAACATGATGGTGGTAGCGTGTTGTGTTTCTTTGAGGTGAAATTAATTAAAGTATTTTTGTGTTGAAGTTGTTAATTTAGGTCTCCACTATGTTGTGACCAACCTTGGTGGATTCACATTGCAAATTTACCTCCAAATCTGGGCTGACATTGAAAATGTGTTTTATATTTTTGTCTGACTAAGTTGGTGATGTAATATCATGTTGTGGATATATAAGAGTGATTTCTTCATCGGTGTAAAGTGTGCTAAGTATGCTCAAAGTGATCAGTGTGATCCTATGTGTATATGTGTGAATATCATCTGATTGTAGAGCAAAGTGTGAAGGAGATTGAGTAAAGTGTGAAGAAGTTTGAGCAAAGAGTGATGAAGGTTTTTTGTGCTTAACTGGAACTATAATCAGACTTGTGTAGAAGCTATTTTCTTCATTCACAATTTGGATGGTTTTAATCCAAACTTTTCTTTGGATAGTGAGTCCTATTTTATATTTGAGTAATGACCTCTAGGTAGTGTGCTTGAATGCATGTGCATTTCCATTATTCTTGTACTTTTAATAGGGTATAATATTGTGGACTAACATCCACCATGGTTTTTCCCCCAACAGGGTTTCCACATAAAAATATTGGTGTTCTTTGTGTTTCTAATGTATTGATTGTGTATGGTTTATTGTTCATTTGATAGATCTTAGATTAAGTTAAGTAAAGATTGAAAATTTTAAAATATTCTATGACAACTGATGTACCCCCCCTCTTAGTTGTTTGTACTTGTTTTTCCAACAACTCAAAAAAAACAACACTTAATCATCCCCATATGTGTGCTAAGAAACTAGCTCACAATACACCCAACCTCATTCTTCCAAATCATGATCTTCATGATTTTCCTTTCATAGAAATCAACCCATCCAATAAACCTACACTCAACATCCATAATATCACACAAGATTCTTCCAAGAAAATTCTACCCTTGGTACATCCTAAATTGATAGACATTTCATTCAACATGTATCAAGAAAAAAATTTGTTTCCTTATCCAAATAAATAACATTAGTTGTTGCTCCTTGCTATGTAATAGTTATAGGTTCATATCATACTCACTATTGCATGTTTTGCATCCATCACAAGGGGAAGCATACCATCATCCATTCTAGGCTCACCCTTTTCCTACACTTAGTTGGGAAAAAGTGTTTGAAAGCCTTATCCTTGTATGTCACTTGTCCTTGTCTCTTTTGGCTAATCATTAACCTTTCATGAATGTCTAAGAGAAAGCTTGGGATGTGGATGACATGTCTTAAGATTGACTCACATGTGACATACACCTTTCTTCATGACACGACTTATCGAAAACATATGAATTGGCATAGGGATTTTCAAATAAGCTATCATACCTTCTTCTCCTTTAAATCAATTACTCATAGTAATGGTGTTAACAACCACTTTAAAGTGTGGTCATACCTAGAAAACGCCTTTGTGCAAATTTCATGGTGCGATTAAATTTTCCTTGTGATGTTTCCTCTCCTTGGTGGTGTCATTGGGTTTGATGCCTTTCAAGAGTGTGCGATCAACTGAAGTGGCCTGATGCGAACAAAGCATCCCATGGATAATGATCTAACACCCTAATTGGTACTCTCTTGGAGAAATTAGGAACAATGCTCCCTAAGAAGAAGATCTTACATGAAAAAAGAGAAATCCCCTTTAGCAAAATTCTTTACATGACATTCAAAAAATTTGCAAAAGCAACTTCATTATAGCACCTTATCAATGTTATTAGAAGCATAACTTAGGTATGGTTAGTATAATGGGAATTTGACACACTGGCATGACTTTCTCATTATACTGTGGGAAGTTGACACACTGACATGACTTTCTCACTAAAACCACTTCTTTGGGAAAACTCACCCCACATACAACCTTATCTCCTGTGGCCCCAAAGTGAGCACATTATTTTCACCTCATTTTGCTTTCTTTCCATTGTATGATTATGTATCTTGTTGGGTTGACTTAGGATCTTGGATCCTATGGGCTTGATTTTATTTTTGATCTTTGTCATCCTTTGTCATCTGCATCTATACACTTAGATTTTTCTTGAATGTCTACTTTAGTGTGAGTTTGAAGCACGTTCATCCTCTCACTAAAGTGGGGGATAAATGTGGCATAGAAAAATGGACATTTCTTGCTTGACATGAGAATAACTCATGATAAATTGATCTTAATGAGGCCTTGATTTAGTATTGTGAGGTTTTCTTCGCATCCACATTAGGTCTTGGACCCTTTCAAATGCATTTAATGATGTCTTGTAAAGGTGTTGTAAAATACTTTCACACCTCTCTAGACTTAATGAACTCATTCTCCCTTAATTCAACATTATAAAATGTATTTAATGACGTCTTATAAAATAAACTTAATGTTAATCTAGTGTTGTAATGTGTCCTACAAATTCACATTGGATGTTGTGCCTTTCTAAGCTATGTAGACCTCATTTTAATGTTGTAAATTGTATCTAATCACACTTTCAAATTGAATTTTGTGTACCAAGCCCTAATTGACCTTTACATCATCACTAGTAGGCCCCTATTACCCCATATTGTGCATCTAGAGGTATAATTTGATGAACTAACTGACAAAGTCATCATATAAACCTAATTTATACATTCCCCAACAACCCAGCTAGCAAATGAACCCCTTTGGGACTAATTTTCCATCTATAGTGAATGAGTCCTTTCCAGGTGGGACTAATTCACCCAAGGTGGCGAATGAGTCCCATTTGGGTCAATTTTGACTTTTGAGCAGAAAAAATAGGTTTTAATTTTAATTCTTCCTCATGTTGGCCTTGGGGATCCAATTTATGGGTAAATAAGGAGAATTTCCTATAAAATAAAGTCTCTAAACCCTAATTTATATCTAACAGCTCATACACACATCTCTTATCATTCATTCATCATTTATCTTCTATCTCAAGTCAAGAAAGTTAGGGTTTCATCATTGTAAGTCTTTAAGATAGCTTCCTAGGACATTCAAGGGTAGATTCTTCATTTTTGTTGTAGAAATTCAATATAAATCTTCATGGAAAGGTAATAACTCCATTATTGCATGCTTCAATACATTATTTTCTCATTTTAGTTTAATTACCTTCAAAGGGGTTTGACCACGGCAAAACCCCCCATGCCCTAACATTCAACATTTCGCCTTATCTTCTTGTGTGTTTGTATATTTAGGTATCTTAGAGGCTTGGAAATCATTGAAGATCAAGTTGAAAAGTTGTTCAAGTCATTTCTTCATTGGATAAGGAAAAACTTCAACAAAAAGTCACCTTTAGGCCCGAATTTGATAGTTTCAGAACCAGACACCTAGAGAAGCAAAAGGTGTAGACCGAAGGCTCCTGTTTCCACCTTTGAATCTTTAGAAATTGAAAAGTGGATTCACTCATCATGGGTGTCGAATGAGTCCCATTTCTAGGCCTGATTTTTGTTTTCTATAGTTTTGGATACCCATTT
Organism: Sequoia sempervirens; assembly: GCA_007258455.2. Classification (NCBI taxonomy): domain Eukaryota; kingdom Viridiplantae; phylum Streptophyta; class Pinopsida; order Cupressales; family Cupressaceae; genus Sequoia; species Sequoia sempervirens. The sequence continues at coordinate 292,411,121 of VDFB02058242.1, read as the reverse complement.
GTCTCAAACAAGCTCCAAAATAGTTTCACGGATCTAGGACTAATTCACCCAAAATGGCGAATGAGTCCCACTAGGCCTAAAAATAAGGATCAGGTGCACACTTTAAGTTTCATCCATTTTTGTTGTGATTCTCATTTATTTCTAGGTGTTTTTTGCATATCACAATGTGTTATCAAAAAATCTACATTTCATTCATTTTGCGTTAATAGTCAGTCCATTTTATCAGTTTATTGTGCTTATATCATTGCATTTAGGCATAATTCAATCATACATACATTAATTTGAGTGAACCACCATAATTTTTGGGTCTATCTCTCTCCTTTTAGGTGAAAAAACCTAAGAGTGCAAGAGAAGTACATAGATCACAACCTTAAAATTGATGGTTTAGTGCTATATTCACACATGAGGTCCTTTATTCCATCATGTTGGAAGAGATTTATGTTGTTCTTTTAAAACTTGACATGATGAAATCCTGGGATAAAGTTAGCTTGGAATTCGTATTGACAATTCTGGGAAAATTTAGCTTCTTTAATAGATGGTGCAAATGAATTTCCTCTTGTATTCCTAGGGAATTTTTTTGTGTACTTGTGGATAGGGATCCATGTGGTTTTTTTTACTACTTAAGGGACTAGGCAGGGGGATGCCCTATCTACTTTTCTTTTTATCCTCATGGTGGAGGGTCTCAATAGGGTAATTTTTTGTAGCTAACTATAGAAATATCTAGAAGGGGATTAGGATTAATCATTATCCTTGTCATATCACTCACTCATTATTCATGGATGAAACCCTAATATTTGGTCATGTTAGCTTATTTGAGGCTAAAGCTATGCAAAATATGCTTTCTATTTACTCTGCTTGCTCTAGTCAATAGATAAATAAGGATAAATCTAAGATATTTTTCCTAAATGTGTGCCCTTTGGTTATGGGTAAGCTCATCCATTTCTAGGGTTTTAAGTAGGTTTGATTTCTTGTAGATACCTTGGGGTGCCCTTTTTCTCTAGTACAAAAAATCATAGCTTTTGGGATCAAATCATCTCCTCTATGTCAAATAGGATATCCTTGTGAAAATCAAAGTGGCTCTCTTTGGCTGATAAGCTGGTAATGATTAGGTTTCTTCTTCAATCCCTTCAAATTTACCTAATGTCTATCCTTAATTTTCCTAAAGGTAAGTTAGATGCACTCTTTAGAATGCTTTTAGGGATTTTCATTGGGCTGAAAATGTTACAATAAAGAAGAAAATTCTCTTATGGATTGGGAAAAAGTGTCTCCCAAAAAATATGGGTGGATCTAGTTTAAGGGACATGACTTTTCAAAAAAAGGCACTAGGGGTGAAGCTTTTTTGGATGTTATATTCTGACTTAGATTCAAAGTGATGTCAAATAAAGTGATACAAATTTCTCAACTCCCTTGAAAAGGAAAGGATTTTCACCTTCATAAGTCCCCATCAAGGTTCTAAGGTTGGAACTTTATTTAATCTTGCAAATCTATCATCTTTCCTCATTTGTCCTCAGTAATTCACAATGGCAAAAAACTTTATTTTGGGAGGATGCATTGAATAGACATAAACCTCTTAGGTCTTTAAGGAAGTGGAATTTAATTGTCGTTACTCTCAAACATTTGTGGGGTTACAATGTTCTGGAAGTATTTTAAGTTCCTTCCCATTTCCCAAGACTTGAAGGTGTCTTTGTTGAAGGAATTGGCATAGAGCCAAATTTTGGTTTCCAATAAGGATGATGAAATTCTCTAGGTCAAGTCTTAAATAGGATCCTATAATGTTAAGGATGGATACAAGATCCTAGTTAGTCCTCATTAGTCTTTCAATTGTCCTTCTATATGTTGGGGTCCTGCTATTCTACCAAAATCTAGAGCATTCACATGGCTAGCTCTCAAAGACACAACTTTATCTAGTATGAGGCTAGTTCATCTTGGCATAACACCTCTTTCTCCTTGTGTTTTGTGTGGTATGGGAAAAAAAATTACTGATCATCTATTCTTATCATGTGATTTTACAAACAATTGTTGGGTTGGGATTTAGAAGAAACTTGGATGGTTTGGTCTACTTCATTGTTCTCTCTTGCAACATTTTAAATGTTATCCCTCTCTATATAAATCTTCTCTTTTGGTTGCATTTGGGAGTTGATTCCATCAATTATCATCTGAATTTTTTTACGAGAGATTTATAAGAGGATCATTAGAAAGAAAGTGTTGGATATAAATAAGGTTCTATTGAAGATTAAATCAACAATTTCTAAGGTATTTATGTCCTTTGTATTGAGGAGTTTGAACTTGAAGTATTATTTCTCTTCTTGGTATAGTTTAGGGGATGGTAAAACTAAATTTTGATGGTGCTAGGTTTGTTTTAATAGATCAAGAGGGAAAATTTCTTAGGTCATTGAATAATTGATGGTGTAATTGGTCACTGAATATTGGTACTAATAAAATTGCAGAATTCAATGCTTTGGTCCTTGACTTGCAACTCACAATTTATCTCAAAATATCTCATATTATTATTGAGGGGAATTAACAAGTGGTGATTGAGGAACTTTCATGAAAGTTTTTAAATACTTGGAACTTGAATTACATGCTTAATCACATCACTTCCTTGCTTCAAAATTTCACATATTTTTGATTTCATCATTGTTACGAGGAAGCTAATGGTTTGGAATATGTATTGGCTAATAGGGCTATTGATTGTTCACTCCCATTTTTTGTCTTCTCACATGAGGACATGGCTACATGGTTCTACAACACAACTTATAATGGTTTTGTGGTGGCTCTTCCATTATTGTACTATGCTTCATGAAATATTTCTTTTTTGTCTCATGGCTTGTTTGGTTCTATTTGATGTAGCTATATTTTTTTAAGAAAATTACCATTGGTTTTGATGATGTGGATTCTAATATTTTTCATGACATTTCTCCACTTGTTCTTGTCTGGACGATGGTTCCCATGATGTCACTTAACTATGCAAATGGTTATTATTAAACTATATTGTGTCTTATATTTTTACTTCCTCTATCTTCTTGGCCCATGTTGAACCTTCCACATATAGATGGTTGAGGTAGAGTAGGATTACGTTTCCACACAAAATCTATTGGAAAAGGATCATAAATGTTGGCATACATGAGATTGCAGTTGGTTGGAAATGAAATCCTATTTGGCTATCAAGTTTTCTCTCCAACTTAAATTATTTTTCCTCTCCTTCACCTCCTAGTGGGTATTGACCCCTACTCACCGACCGATGTGGAGAGGGTAGTACCATTATTTTTATCTTACTCTTTCTAATTATCACTTAAATATTGGGTGATGATGATGATTTTTTTTATGAGACTACTAGATTTTCATCGAGGCACAAGTCCTTCCACTACTGCATTGCTTCACTTGGGACTTTCAATATGTCCTTTCATTGTCATCTTTCATGCCAGCATCTTTTGGAATCCTTGAGGTTTTATCCTTTGGTGAATAGATGGAAATTCACATCATTTTTTATGGTATTAGCATGCTTAAATTTATTTAATATAATGGTTTTGTGCCAGTCACATGTGTGGGTGCATTTAGTTCCTCCCTACGAATTTGTACTTGAGATACAATATGAATCTTCAAGAAATTCTTTCAAGATTTCAACATTAATTTGGCATGTGTTTGCTTTATAAGCATGGCTTTCTTTGATTTTCTTCAATTGTAATTTGTGGTGTCACTACTCCTTTTTTTAGCTCTAGTTCCTACTATTGGATAGGATGGAGGAGATTTTCAATGTGTTTAACCAACCTACATTTTGGTAAGCATGGGACCTTGGGATCACTACAAATAATTTCCATAAAACTTTCATGTTCCATTATAAAAAGGTGGATAATTCTCTATGGTTGGTTATTGGTTTTGATTGGTTTAGGAACTTTCCTTTAGCATGGACTAAGGATTTGTCTTCTATATTTATTTCTAATTTCATGTATCTCTCTTGGTCGCTAGCTTTGGTAAAATTTCTAGCTAGCTCTTATATCCTACCGACATCGTTCTCTTTCTCCTCCCTCTTAGAGGATTTGGATAATTACTATATTTGTAGGTGCCCTTCCATTGTGGTAGAAATTTTAGAAAAAAAAAATAGTCTTTAATGAATAGGCCACCATATCTTTGTGGAAACTTATGGTCTCTTCATTGGTTCATGATAATCCTCATGTTTTTTGCTCATAGATATCTTCTCTTCAACCTCATCTTGGTGCTTCAATTCCGTGCAAGGAAATGTCTATGTCTGATGCAATTCACCTCCTAATTAAGCATGAAAATTTTGACCCTCACTCAATGATGTTATTCCCTCCTATATTTAAGATGGCATCTTCCTCACAGAGTTGCACTGATGGTTAATCTTCTTTCTCCCACTTATGGGTGTTGGTTTTTGTTACTATTGTATATTTTGCACTTCTTCTAGTTCTAATTTGTGTTTACTTTTTAATTTTCTAAATTACTCATGAATAATCTTGTATCTACTCGATGTAGATCTAATATAAAATTTTATGATTATTAATATAATTTTATAGTAGATTTATTACTTTTTCTTTAAGAAAACATGGGATTTGTGTTGATAAACCATGCCATTCAAAAACACAAGTCCTTGTAACTAGTACACTAATAATGTTTGAGACAAGTAAAAGAATCAAAATTTATGCGATGAAGTCATGATGATGATCATATGAGAGATTAAAGCTTCACCATAGAGATGATTAGGTTTTAACCTTGAATTTTTTCTCTCAAAAAATAACACAAGGGTAGAATGGTGGAATCATCTACCTTGAATCAAATCCCTAAATACATCCAAGAATTCTCACAAAATCAAGGGAAACATATGTAAGAGGTGGGATTCCTAAGATATATCATACATTAAATTAGTAAAAAACACTATTTGTTTCTTGCATGTAGGGAACACTTTTCCAATTAATAACTAGGAATATCTACCATAAAAGGACACCTATCAACCAAGAGTTAACATGATGAGACTCAATAAACATAGAATAACAAGTTATATATACAAATTTTCATTAGAAATTTATTGGAAGTACTTACTATTTGATTAATGGATGACTATAGTGTGTGTGAAGAACACAATCATATCAGAAGGACTCCAACACAATATGTTGTAGCTTATAAATTAATTGTATTCCTAACCTTGCATTATGGTATAGGAAAACAACTAGTTTCAAGAGGTAGAGGTTGAAAAAATTATAGGAGCTGCACTCATGAACTGATCTTGAACACTTTAATAATTTTATTCAACATGGGAAACAACTAGAAAAAACCTAAATTAAAGTGGAAATACATGGTGAAATATTACAAATTTACATCTAATCACATAGTGTTAGTGTAAATAGAGCCATTATTTACCTAGTTAGCTAATCACCTTTTTAGTATTGACCTTTAACACTCATAGCTTAAGTTTACTTACATTTATTTTTTATTTTTCACACTATTTAGCATCAAGACATGCATTTTCATCACTTGAGACACTTATTACATGCAAACTTGCCACTTTCTCAACCTCATGTCAAGTGATCTCACAAGTGTCCAACCATTAGAGGGGTAGTGAGAGTTTCACTCATACCTTCTCACATCCTAATCATTTCCTATATATGCAAGGTTGATGATTGTATTTATAAAACTCTGTATATATTGATAGAAATTCTATTGTTCTTATTTTGTTCACTTGTGGAAGTTTGTTTTATACTTTTGATCTTGGAATTCTCCAACATTGTATTACAGTCATAAGATAATGTCCCTTCATGCATTGAGGTGGCTCCTACACATATCCCTATCAACAATGTTCCATAGAGCCAAATAAAGACCATAATTTTGTTTAAAAGACTTGGGAAATGAAAAAAATACCTTTCATTTTATCATATTTGGAGAAGGAGGTTGAAAAGTCTTGCAAACCTTTGTGAAGTAGCACTCGAAAGGGAAGGAGAAACATCAATCCTAAATGGGCTCAGTTGAGGAGTGCAACCATAATAATACACATTATATACATAATTCAATAGAGTGGCCAATGATTGATCATACAACAATGTGGAAAAAATGGGATCTTCCACATACATTCTAGCATTCTTATCATAGCATTTCTCCATGATACTAAACAACCTTATTATGCATCATGATTTTCAAAATCCCTTGGCCCTCATTTATCACTAGACCTTATAATTAAACAAAATGCTTGTTCACCCCCTCATGCTTGACTTTCTTAGGAAATAAAACACAATATCAAAACTATACCATTGTCAAATTGTGCATATTGTTCACTTGTAAAGTGGGTGGTCTATAGTGCAAAGAATCACATTACTCATGGGTATTTTGTTGGAAACTTTTCATAAGCATTGAATTCCATTTTTTTCTTGATATTCTATGATGTTGATGACATTTTTGAGAAATCTACATCAGATTAGCTTATTTTGGTGTCTAAAGGAAACTTGTTGGAGGTATTTTTTGTTGAAATGAATAAGAAAACTGAGAGGGGGGTGAATCAGTTGTAGAAAATTAATCCTTCAAAACCCTCAACAGTAAATAGATCCACAAGAATTCATTAAACCCTTATTTTATTAAGTTGATTAAACATGAAATGCAGATAACAAAAATTGATATCACACCACCATAAACATGATAACACTAGATTTATGTAGAAAACCGAATGAGGAAAAAACCATGGTGAGGATGATCTCACAATATAAGTAATAGAAATATCGATACAAAGGGGCTCACTACCAAAATAGGACACATTATCCAAAAAGGCACACAGCTAGGGATCATTTCCACAAAAATAATACAATAAGATAGAAGAAGAAAGTAACATAGAGAAAACAATTCTCAATGCAACAAGGAGTCCACTACAATTTCTCACACACTTTCATAGTCTCACATGAAATATTTTCAATGCCTTTAGCTCATTGCTTCAGGAACCCTAACATGAATTTTACATTGATCTACTTAATTTTGCATCACACACATCACTTGCAACAATCTTTCATCTATCTTGATTCTTAATCTTTCCACACCCATTTGCATCAAAACCATACATATTTATATCAAGCTCTACTTTAAAAACTTTCTCCAATGTCAGCCAGTAGTTGTTATACATTCAAATTTGAAATAGGTCAGCACTTAAACATTCTTGCGGTGGAAAGAAATGAAAGGAGACCTACATAAATCCTTAATTAGGACCCAAATAGATCCCAACAAAATTCCACATGCCAAAATGTAGTGTTTAACACAAGGTCAACCAACACTCATTCTAAACACCATAGACATTAAGTACATGCTTCCTTAGATCAAGCTAGAAGTTTTGGACAACATAATTCACTTGAAATCAATCCAAAACAATCAATGAACTACTTAAGATTAATCAAACACTTCACCTGAACTCGCATCAACCAATACTTTAGCTTGGGACAACTCATAACCCTTAATTGAATATTGATAAATGAAACTCACACTGTACTACACCAAATCAAGTAGAAACTTGAATACAAAAATATAAAAAAACATTATAATCATCTTCTCAAATCTACACATGCTAGTACATAAACAACAATAAATGATTAAGGTATGTGTAGGATCATGATGGGCCAGAAACTGGTGATATGATGGGTATGTGTAGGGTATGTGGCTGATGACTTTCTTTTTACCCAAAATTGATGAAACAAAAAGGGTTTTTAAAGGAGATTCTCATCTTTCCACAAATATAAATTATGCTTTACTTTGAATTTAATAAATAATTATTATTCATTTTCTATTTGAATTATGACTAAAGTCCTGATTGATAGGCTGATTGAAAAACATCTATAGATTTCAAATGGTATCACATTTTTGAATCTGAAACATATATCATTCTATACTTCACATACTATAGGATTAAAAATTTAATTTAATTTCATGAAGTTATGACCAAGTTAAGGTGGTTAGACATACACATTTTTATATTTTTTAAAAGTTGTAATAAAAAATCATAATTAATTATTTACTTTAAAAAAAAAAAAATATGCATCACATCGAGACATGGGTCCTCTACTTATATCTAAAATCTTATAAGAAAATATTATCATTTTATTGTGGTTAGGGTTGTCAGACAGACACCTACTTATTTTTTCCCAAAATTTAAGTACTACTGCATTGAAATTTCAAATTTTCACCAAATAGATTTTTTTTTAAATAAACCTAGTAGTTTAGAACCTACATTCAATTTTCAGCAAATTATATTCTTACATATTTTTTAAATAATATAGATAACTTATTCAAATTTTTACACCAAGTTTCCTAACTCTGATTTTTTTGAATTTCATCGCCACTTAAGGGCCTGCTTTTTCCATGATGATCCTGCACATACCCATTAAAAAAATTACTAAAAAATACATATAAATGACCAAACACGATCATGTGACCATTAGTAGTTTATTTCCAATCATTTATAATGTGACCGAATTGATGACTAAACTATTTTTAGTCATTTACTAGTTGTTTTGATTGATTGATTTGGTAGTATATTTAGTTATTGATTTAGTTATTGATTGTTGTAATATGGTCACTTATTTAGTCATTTTTTATTCACTGATATATTTAGTAGTTGATTTAGTCATTGATTTCTATAATTTGGTCACTTATTTAGTCATTTTTATTTATTCATTTTTTTCCATTAGTAGTTGAACCAAATATTTTTGTGTTAGGATACTATGACTCTTTTGCTCAATTAGGGTTTTTCACCTAAAGGAGAGAGATAGATCCCACACAAAGTCTAGGTGGTTCACTCAAACTAATGCAAGTACAATGAAATTATGTCTAAATGCAACAAACTGATGAAATAGATTGATTATTTATGCAAAACCTACGAAATATGATGTGTTTGAAAACATTGTGTTGTTTTCAAAAGACCTAAGAAGATGAAAAAAAATGAAAATAGAACCAAAAAAAGTTAGAAGAATGAATTTGTGCACCTGTAAACCTGATGAAGACTGAAAAATACTCTGAAAAACTAGAAATGTTGACTTTTTGACTGACTAGGACTCATTCGCCACCCTAGACGAATCAATCTCAAACCAAGATTTTTTCCCAGAATCCTATTTATGCCAAAAGGGTACCAGAATTTTCACTCTATTTTGTCAAGCACCTTCAGTGGGACTCATTTACAGTCCATGGATAGTCAGTCCTTTTTTTTTATTTATGGGAATTCAAGTTTCTGATAGGCACTTTGTCACATGCACAACACTTCTTGATGGAAAACTGGATCTAAATCTCTGAAAACACCTGCAAAACAACTTTATATTTGTTTTCTAATGGGGTTTTTCCTTGGTCAAACCCCTAATTTGGTTGTTAAACCTTGAATAGATAAAATCTGCATAAAACCCTAGCCCTAAGTGTATCTAAGACTAGGAAAATCTAAAGCAAGATAAAACCCTGTTCTAATGTGCTAGAATAAGATAAGTAAATGTGATTTGAATGATGCAAGACTTCAATCGAGGAAACCCTACAACATTTCAACTCAGTGTCATTGACATACAAAACCTTAAATTTGAAGATAGAGGGAACATGAAAGATGGAATCACTTTGAAAATAAGTCATAAGGTGTGATTTGATGGCTAGTTGCATCTCCTGAACCTAGATTTCTCCATGATTCTCCATAGGAATCCATGATCAACTCTTGGAAATTTTGGATATTGAATGAGAAGTGAGCTTTCAAAGACTTGCAAAAACCCTATCTTGTTGTCCAAAAGCTTCAACTTTGTTGTAGAAATTCTAATGAAACTTCTTGTGGAAGATTTTGAATACTTGACTTTTGAAATTTCTTTGTAAAAGTGACTAGAAGATCTAAATAATGACCTAAAATGTGTATTTGTATGCATCAATACCTAATTTTCCCATTATTAAGACATAAGAGGTTGACATCCATTAAAATTTTGAATTAAGTCGGTGAAATTCCCACTCAAAATTGAAATTTGACCCAAAAGGGACTCATTCGCCACCCTTGGCGAATGGGTCCCACCAGAGGGGATTCATTCGTCCAAGGTGGTGAATGGGTGCCACTAGTGGTTTTTGGAGGTGGGTTTTCGAGATATGAATGAATTAAGTATTGTTTGTCAGGATTTATATGATTTTTAAGTGGAATGGGCCTCTAGATAAAAAAATAATGGATCTTAGGGGCCTATAAATGTTATTTTGAAGAATGATTAATGCAATGGTACTAAAAATTAGGTCCAAATTAAGCATGAAATTGTCTCTTTTTCCAAGAGAATCCAATTTTCTAGGCCACATTTATCCCCCACTTTAGTGCCCATATGACTCTACCTGCATATGTAAGCTAAATGACTCTCAATAGTATAATTTATTGCACAAAAGGATACTCATTCAAAAGATGGGAGAATGAAGCCCCCAATGTAGTTATCTACAAAACCACATCATGCAACACAAATTCATTAATTTTACAAAAACAATCCTTTTATCTAGCTTCTAGGAATTGAATTTGAGGGTAGATGTATGCCTCCCTTGATTTTGATTTCCTTACACAGGTGGAATCAAGGTAGCAATATAGTAACATTGAAGAAAGAATAATCATATTGTAAGGCATTTCCAAGTACCATGCCGCATAACGATAGATGTTTCATGATTCTAGGTACAAAATCATGATTCCAACGCATTGAACGACATTGAAAACAAAGTTCCCTAGCTACCATTATGTTGTTTTCAAGAAAAAGTACTTTATTAACTCTTAAGATAGAAAATAACCCTATTGTAATGAATAAGAGTAAAAGGGATGAAAATAGTTAGAAGAGATGAAAGTAGAGTAATTTTTCACTTACTATTGCATTTTACCTTCTTGTAGCTTTGAGAGTGATAGGTGAGACAAGAAGATGCCGAGTAGATGGGATTATAGGCCTTCACGAAAGGATGTGCTTCGAGACCAAGTGGCATGAGGTAAGTTGTATCACAAGGTGAAATTCTACAACCTTCACTTAGTGATTTTGTAATGATTGAATATTTTTATGCATATATAGGTTAATTTAGGATCTTGGAAAAAAAGTTCACAAAGTGCCCTTTTTTTGCGAAGTGTCCCATTTGTTTGAAAAGTGTTCCTTTTGTTTGCAAAGGTCTTATTTTTTCGCAAAGTGTCCCATTTCTTTGCGAAGTGTCTCATTTCTTTGTGAAGTATCCCAAAAGGGTCCTAAATTGTCTAGGACCTTTAGGAAAGCACACTAGATGAAATTTAGTACACTTGCATGATCAATAATGCAAAAATTAAAGATATTAGATGAATTTTTAGAGCATATTGTTGTGATTTTGATAGTGTTGTGTAGTTTTCACACACACACCCCGCTAAAAGTAGGGACCCTCTTTCACTTTGGTTTTGGTTTCTTGGCCCTTTCATTTTGAGGTTTTATCTTAGTATGACATGTGCTAAAATTTTTATGTTGATTTACTTAGTGATTCCCCTAAGTTATTCATTGAAGATCTGTTGTTTTGAGCTAAGTTAGGGTTTTTGCTGAAGTTCTTGACTTTCCACCCCGGTTGGATTTTCTCGGATCTTGCTTGGACTTCGGCTATGCACTGTGATTCAGAGATTTTCTATCTTTGCGGATTTTTGCGTGGGCCAGATTTTTTCGAGTTCCATCCTGTTGTCGAATTCTCAGGTTTTCTGACTATGTTGTCGATTGCATTTAATGTCATATGTACTGCTGGCGAACGAGGTATTTAACCACTTTTCAAGGTCTTTTGTGTCATTATGCTATTGTTTGCTATTGATTGAGCTACGTGCATTCTTGCGAGTGTTGGATTTGGATTTGAGGCGTTGATTTTGTGAATTGTGGATTTGAGTGGCGATTTCTTGTGCATTCCTACCTTTGTTCTTTGTGGATGCCATTGAATTTCGCATTTACTATTTTTGAGATCGATTTTCACTTCACAATGGTATGTTTTCATTTTCCTTGCTTTTAACTGATGATTATGGATAACACATTGATGTTATAAGAACTTTTGGGTTTGAATTCTTCTGTATTTGATCACTTCATGCAAGGGTTGTCCAACATTGCTTTATTTTTCATCTCCCAAGTGAGTTTTCAGCTCATTTGTCTATTTGCATTTTGATGTATCTTGCTTGATAGTTGTTAGTAATCCCCTAGTTGAGCAGTCAAAATGTTTAAATTCTGAGCTCGCCTATACGCTAATGGTGGATGTATGGGGTTTGAAACTTAGGGCATCACCATTTATCTTTAGTATGCTCTCGAATTGGCTTAGAGTGCTAGGAGAATCCATAGAAGGCTCATATTAAACTTGCCCTAGGCTTAAATCTTTGAGGTTCATGATTTATCTGGTGTTCTGAGCGTAATCATGATTTAACACTGATATTCGGGTTTCGTCCTCAGTTCAGGATTTTTCGTTCCCTCGGGACAATCTATCTCTGGTGGATTTTCCTGATTTCCTCTGCTTTTCTGGAATTTGCTATCACTTTTGGAGTTTCATATATTCTGTAGATTTCCATTGACCCTAGATTTTCCCGATCTCCTTCGTTTTCTTGATTTCCTTTGAGTTCCCGGAATCTGCATGCTTTCAGATTTTTTCCTTATCCGTGGATTTCCGTCGACTCCATATTTTCTTGAGGTCTTTGGTACCCTATTTTTTTCCAGATTTGCAAAGTGTCTCTGCCTTCGCAAAAATTCATCTATGGTGGATTTTCCCAAAATTTTGTGAAATGTAAAAAAGTATTGAATAGCATGATGTGTTGGTGATTTTTATTGCATTTTATGATTTATTCATGCTATCTTGTGATCTCCTATGTGGTTTACTGATTGAAAATTATCATATTTAATTGTTAGTAGGTGTTTCATGATTATTTCACTGGAATCCGTCTGGCTCGGAATTCCTCAAAATTCCTCTCTGGTTCAGATTCTGCGGATGGGTCTGAAACCCAAAATTTGTTGTGATCATTTTATGTGAGATTTAATAATACCTTGGTTATATGATGATCATTCTAATGGTGTTTTGATGGATTAACATTCCCTTCCTATGGTTTTTACTATGATTTCCATGTTGGGTGCATGCTGGGTCAAGCAAGGCAGTGGAGGGATCCTTAGTATCTAAAGTAGAAAGGATCAAAATGGACATCAAAATTAGAATTCCTAAGAGTAAGATTACTTCTATTTGGTTAGAAGTAACAGATACAAATGTTGGCCTCTTAGACTATGAGGAATTTAAAGAAAGAATGGCAGCATATGACCTTCCTCTGGTGGCTAAGAGGATGATGGAATCGGGCTTGTCACATGTAGCTGGTTTCCCTTCCATGGTGCAGTGTTATGAGCTGGTCCTTGAGTGTACCAGCCACTATGATCAGGACACACAAAGAATAATTGGTCCTCAAGGGAGGATTGTGGCGAATATCAACCCTGTTTCCATTGCCCAGAGTTTTGATATGCCAGACAGATCTCATGTGGTGGCATTCTACATGAAAGCGGCTCAGGAGTTCTATGATGAACAAACTGTGAAGTCATAACAGCTTATCAATTCTTGGCTAAAGAAGCCCAAGTCCCACTATTCCAAGCTACCCAAGTAGCTATACAGGGTGAAGTTTATGAAAGAATATTATGATGCCATCACATTACTTAGTAGGGTGGTTGGATTGAAGAATGCTGGCATGTTTGAGAATTGGATGTGCCATGTGATTGTGAGGATGGAGCAGGAGAAGACTAACTACCATTGGGTAGGAGTCATGAGTAGAATAATCCACGAGCAGTTGTCCAATGTGTTGCGAACAAAGACCTTCACAATGACCTCATATTTGGTCTATGCACTTGCAAGGTTCCACCCCTACAAAGGATTGAGTACAAGGGGTACCTTTGGATAGGATATTATTTATGAGGTTTTCCCTTAGTTGCATTTGGGGAGCTCGAACTATAGGAGGGTGAATGATGCATTCACCATGCACATCACTAGCTTGCTTCAAGGTGCGAAGCATGTAAGGATTTCAGATCAAGCAAACAAACTCATCAAGAAATATGGGGCATGGTTTATTCAGTTCCCAACTTTATCCTACATTCAAATTGATGGCTTCCAGAGGGCTCCTTATAGAGTTCCAAGATACCCTACTAATCACATTCTATTGTTGGTGGTCACTAGACAGATTTGTGACTTTGATGCCATTGTAAAGAGGGATAAGCATAAGACTAGTTTTGGTGGAGACTTCCCCTTGAGTATCGGTACTGGAGAGGATTTTCCTTCCATTGGTTCTACCCAGGTTTCAGAAGAAGAAATGAGTACTCTTGGCTTATCTTTCCATTCCAAGAGATCCATATTTGACATCACAGGAGAAGCTCAAAAGAAGGACAGTAGGGAGTATAGCCATAAGGTTGATTTGGAGGACTATTGGGCCAACTGCAGTGCTGAATTTGATGTTAGGAAGAAGAAGTTCTCTCGGCTCCCAATTGAATCAGTCCATTTATACAATGTGAGGGCAGTTCCAGACCAACTTGACGATGATGGAAACTTGATCCAAGATCATGCGTATGAGGCAATAAAAGATAGACCAATTGGTGATGTGGATTGGATAGAAGTGGAAAAAATAGAATCAAAATAGCTAATGGGTCCAATTATCAAATTTAGCAAGATGTGGCTAAGGCATAAGCTATGGGGGTTGGAAAATGAAGGTGTGAAATGTACCTATGAGTTGATGGGAGATATGGACCCTCACTCCACTTCTGAGGAGTCAACTGAGTAGGATCCTAAGTTTAAAGGTAAGCTAGATTCTCCTTTCAAAATCAAGATAAAAGGTGTTCAAGAAACGGAAGCCCAGGAAGTAGAAAAGTAGAGAAAGCCAAAGGCTAAGAAGAGGACAAGGACTAAGAAGTCTGGGTAGAAGGAAACTAAAGGGAAGAATCCTGAGGTCGATGATCCTGTACCCAAAAGGAGAAGAGTCATAAAATTTTCAGAGAAGGCAAGCTCCAAGGTAGGGGAGGAAGAGGTTACCCCACCCATTGTAAATGTTGAAAGCTCAGAAGAGAAGGCCAAGGTGTATACAAGGAGGTCTAGGACTCCTTCTCTGAAGGATAGTGTGCCCAAGGCAGATCTTCCTCCAGTGGATTCTCATGAGGAGGAGCACGATGATGTACCTTCTGCTCATGAAGCTCAAAGCAAACCAGGTGAGTCAGAAAACATTGAGGAACATCCAGATACCGAAGGAGAGGAATTTCATGAGGGAGATCTTTATGGTGCAGAGGAAGAAATCGATAAGGTAATGCAGTCTCCTTTGGTAGCTTATGCAGAGTCACCTGTTGGAACTGAAGAGGTTAATTCACCTCCGGTAGAAGAAGAAAAGGTGAAGGTTCCATCACCTGAGCATAAGGAAGAACATACTAAAGAAAAGGAAAGCAAGGTGGATGAAACTCATGAGAAACAAAATTTGAGTGAAGAAGTGCCTAAGGAACAGCAGGAAGAAAAATAGGATGAAGTGCAATTGAAATCCACTATCCCTGGTTGGTTGGACAAGGAGATAAAGAGAAAAAAAGTTGTTGTGGAAGATAGTCCACTGAATTGGGATGAGCTACTAGCCAAGATTGGAAAAGAAAAAGGTAAGAAGAAGGCTAGGGTGATCTCAAGTATTGAAAGGGATGAAGCTCATAACAAATATTTTCACATTGCAACCCCTGCCCCAGATAAAAACACAGATAATGTGGCTATAAAGGATTATAATGTTCAAACCTTCAATTTAGGGCCTACATCCATTGAATAGGATATTGAAGATTATTAGTGTTCAAGTGCAGTCATCTTGGGAAAATTAAGGAAGGAAAGAAAGACCAAGTAGGAGCTAAAGAAGGAAAATGAGAATCTAAGGAAATTCTAGGAAGATTTAGTGAAGCCCCTACAATCTATTAACCCCTCGGTTTCTGTTGCAAATCCTTTACCACAGGAAACCATCACTGAGCTAGAAAAGATGAAGGCTTCCAATCTTGCCACGGAAAATTGGCTGCAGGGAGTGTGAACCAAAGGTAATGAGGTCATTAAGGATATTTTGTCAACTAGGAAGGATGTTGTAAGGGCAGTTGATTGGTTGAAGGAAGTATTAGCACATGATAAGGAAGATATAGATCTCCTACTGCAAAAAACCAAGACTATCATGGAGTACACTAGTGATAGGATAGTAACTGATAAAATTCTTCCATCCTCCAGAGTTGGTGAACCTTGGGAGTGGTTTGAAGCATTGCAGATTAGGCAGAAGGTTTTGAAGAAGATCTAGAAATAGAGGAGGCAGATTGATGATACCCTAGCTAGTGTGTACAATGGCTCCATTGCCTTTTTTGAGATTATTACAAGGAGAAGGATGATTACTCCCAAATATTTGAGTTTGGAACAGTTGAGGAAGTGGTGGCATGATTTTTATGCCCCAATTAATGATGATTCTATTTCTGAGCATCAGTTGGATGATGCGGCCACATACATTGCTGTCATTGATTACTACCTAACTGATGGGGTTGATTGGGATAAGTCGGTAAAACAGTCAAGGGAATAAATTGTATCAATTGAGAGATGACTTAGGGTTTTTCTTTTACCAACTATGGCCGACTTGGATAGGGTGATTTTGAAGGTTCATGAAATGCTAGATTAGAATAAGGATAAAGGGAAAGGTAGTTAATGATTGGCTACATCGATATTTGTGCTTCCCTATTATTTGGCCATGCATTGGTCTGAGTTGCATTGGAGATCCTAGGCCGGCCTGGATGAAGTTCATGCATTTAATGCATATTTGATTTTATTTTTAATTTCACTTGGTTGACTTGTTGTGCCTAATTATTATTGTAAAATCCTATCTAGGCCGACATGTTTTGGGGGTTCTATAAATTTAGAATTTTTCCTCTTTTGTAAGGGTTAAGAAGTTTTAGACATAGACAAATAGAGAGATAGTTAGATCGAATTAAGTAGAGTAGGAGTTAGCAAGTAGTTGTTCTCAAGAAAATATTGTAACAGAACGCTGGAATTGTTGCTACAGTGGATAATTTGATGCAAGTAATGACATTGTGATTTGGTTCCATACTTGTGTTCTTTTTATCTTGCATGGTTCTTGTTATTCTATCTTTAAAATTTCTTTGAGGAGGTTAATATTTAGATTAGATTTGATTCAATAATGTTTATGGTTTGATATTTGAAGTGTTGCAGCAATCCCTGGTCCATGTTTTTTGCAACCAACTGATTGTTAGTTGCTTTGCAAAGTTAGTATGGACTTTTATATTCATTGTGCTTAGTTCAATTGTGAGGGTTTATTCATTTCAATTGTGATAGGGTTGTTTGAATGAATGTTCATGATTTGAAAATCTTAACACCTTAGAAGATTGCACTATTTCTATAAGATTGTTGATCCATCTGGGTCAAGTAGAAATTAGTTTTGAGGGATTGGTCCATTTCGAGCATTGATCATTTGCATTGTTAATCTTAGGTTAAATATTAAGTTTAGAAATCTCTTTGAAACCATTATCTTTAGTTATTTCTTTGATTATTAGGTTAAATTTAGGATTGAAGTATCATTACATTGTTAGATCTGATAAATTGAGATTCAGTATTTTGCTTGTAGTAAGGTCCCATTGTGATTAACAACATTTTCACATTTATCACTGAGTTGTTTATGCATTGTCAAGACCTGGCATTAGAGACCTTGGGGTTATCTCATGAGGCTTGCTGATAGAGATTTACCTTTCAAGTGAGATAAGATATTATATTTTTTCTGAGTTGTTGTACAGAAAATATCATCAATAGATTGGTGCTAGAAGGAGGGCCTGAATAAGCAAGCTGGATGAATTTTTTAACGCCATCTCTCCTGAAAGATTCAGAAGAAGAACAAGATCTACTCCAAGAGAGGAGGAATTTCAGGAATTACTAGACCCCACTAGGTCTAGAAGGACCAACAGAAGGGGAGAATCATCATCATCTCATCCACCTCCATCATCTCCATCATCCCCATCTTCATTAGGTTCATTTGAGTCTAAGGGCATTCCCATCCCACAGCCTCAGCCAGTCATAAATCAGCCATTACCACCCCCACCTCCACCAATGGCTTTCCTAGCAACCAACCCATCTCCATTGAGTTTTTTTGTTTACAATATCATGCACAAAAACCATGAACACTTTTGTTCAAAATTCCATGTCAATGATCCCAATAGAATAGCTGAGGAACACATTGGGATCTTTCAGACTAGCCTTAAGGATAGAGGGATAAACCATGAGGATGTAGCATGTAAACTATTTCCTTATTCATTGGGAGAAGATGCATTCTATTGGTACAACTATTTTCCTATTGGGTCTATTGAGCATTGGATTGAGCTAGAGGCTACTTTTTTGTAGAAGTTTTGAATCCCCATTAGTTCCAATGAGTTGTACCAACAATTCACTAATGTTAAGAGAGAGGTCAGTGAGCCTATAGGGTCTTTCAACAATAGTTTTCATTGTGCTTATACCAGACTACATGCCCCTTATGTTGTTGATGAGCCCACTGCTTTAGAAGTTTATTATGAGGGACTTGATAGTTTGACAACTACCTTTATGAAGTGGAGTAATAACCCTCCTCCTAGTCTGCTTGATGCATATGCAGAGGCTGTGAAAGTTAGCACTAATCTAAGGCAACATCTGTCTAGACCTGTACGCTCATTAGGACCCATTGCTCACCATGGACAAGTTCTAGCTCTCAACCACGCTCTAGAAAACCATACTCCAATCATGAATCTAGTACCTTAGTTTCCTTTGGTCCCTCACCCAAGACCTCCCGTGGGACAAGTTTCATGTACAATTAGTTACCCTCAGGAAAATGTGAATCAACCTCTGCATATCGAGCCTCATGCTAGTTATCCTTCATACCTATAGAATTATGAAGTTTTGAATTAATCACTGAATTCCAATGTTGCAGTAGGGTATTCCCAGAATAATGTGAATCAGCCTCCATACAGTAATCCTGACAAGGATAGACTAGATGAATTGTCTGAACAAATAAAGAAGCTGAATATGGAGGTGACTTACTTGAGGAACCAGAACAATAAGTTGCAAGCTACTCAGAGAAATATGCAGTCTAATCAGAATAGAGAGAATCCACAAGGACAACACTTTGATAGAGGGAAATGTCATGATCGAGGATACAATAATGAAAGAGGATACAATAATGAAAGAGGATATAACCAAGATAGAGGATACAACAATGACAGGGGATTTAATAATGACAGAGGGTATAATAATGACAGAAGATAGAACTATGCTAAAGGGATATCCTCAAGTCAGAACTTTCATAGAGGGAAAGGTGGTGGACAAGGATTTGAGAGGAGGCAACCACCAGGATAGAACATGACTTGGAACATAGGGCCCAGCAATGGAGGAGTTCCCACCCCATTAGATCAACCAGTTAATCAACCTATCAATCAGTCTATCAATCAGCCAGTTAATCAGGAGAAGCCTCCTAGCGGTGTATATCTAGCTGATGCAGCTTTATCAAGATGGTGTAGGCTCCACAAAATGAGTCAACATTCTAAGTTAGATTGTCAAGAATTCCAAACAGCAGCCTCAATCTTTCAGTATGAAGTGGAGAACAATGTAGGTAGTCAGGAAATAGTACCATCTAATCCTTACAATTCACCAGTGTTGGTGCTGAATCATGCTCCTTTTCCACGAAGTAAGGAGAATGAACCTGAAGAGGAATCTGACTAGTTGGAGGAAGAGGTAGACCAGGTATGCAATGGAGATGAAATGACATAGTTATTTAATGAGATTTCAGTGAATGATAATGGTCCCAGAGATGAAGAAGAGGTTTATGTTGAAGAAGTTCAAACTTTCCACAGGCCTGCCAAGAAGTATGATTTGAGGGAACTACCACATAGATGCCCACAGGCGGGAGGCCCATTCACTACTTCCATTCCACCAAACAATTTCAACACACTTCTAGACCCTAATGCTAGCAATAATCCATCACTACCTCAGGTGTCCAAGCAATATTTATCTCAAGATTCAGGACATGCTGATGTGCCAAAAGGGAGAAATGTTGATGCAAACAAAGACAGAGTGATCGAATATCCAAGGGAGACCCCTACTAATTTGAGTGAGGAACAATTGGCCCTGTATGTTGCTAAAGAACTCAGAAAATTAAAGGTAAGCTTATCTTCATTTGAGTTATTAAGAGTTCCAACCATTAGGAATGCAGTCTTAGGAGTTTATAATGCAAATTCCATGTCACAAGATAAATCAGTTAGCGAAAGTGTTAATAGAGTATCTAGTTCTCAATCAGTAGGAAGACAAAATTAGACTCATAATCAAGTCCATATGGCCCCTGGAGATACTAGGAAAGAGAAGGACAAATCTCAAGTTGCTCAAGTAGATACTCCCTTAACTCTGTTTCAAGGGAAAATAGACACACTTCCATTCTTGATTTATGTTTCAATATTTGGTAAGAATTTGTATATTTGTTTGCTGGATTCTAGTGCATCAACCAATGTTATGCTTTTCAATGTATGTAGAGCTATGGGTATTACTCTTGCTGAATCACAAAAGAAATTCACACAATTGGATAGGACTAAAGTCAATATTGTAGGAGAGTAAATATGATTCATATAAAGATTGCTTTTGATCCTAGAATTCAACAGATTATCAATATACAGGTGGTTGACATACCTGACGCTTATGGCCTAATCTTGGGAAGAGACTTTACCAGGGCCTTGAATGGATATGTTTTGACTAATCACTCCCATATGTGGCTTCCATAGAAGGGAGTACCAAACCAAATTAGAATTGAAAGAGAACCTAGAATGAAGTACATGATTACAGAATATCAGAAAACCTCTAACAAAATTCTGATATCAGAAGTAAGTATGGGCAACTATGTGCTTGCATCTCCTTTTGAAGAGCCAAATGTGGAGGAATTTCTTATGTTCCACAAAACACCTGTTGACCTTAAAGTAGAATCTAGTGGTACTGAAGTCCTAATCGAACCAGCTGAAAATGATGATGATCTGGAAGATAGTCAGATTGGTTTGCTAGATAATTTTCAAGAGTTCATTCAGAAGTGCATTGAAGATCAAGTTCAGTTGGGAAGAGGAATGAACTTTGGAGAACTACTCTTTCCCAATTAGTGCAGGGTGCATAATGCTTCTCATTCAGAACTAGACTATTGCTTATGCCAGGCTGCAGTAGAACAAATACAAAAATATATCAACCCCACTCCTACAGTCAAAATTGATATCCTAAATGTCCAAGAAAATCCTAAAAGAAAAGGAGTGATGCCTTCTGAAGAGCCATCCAGTAGTAACAGTGCAAGTGAAAAAGCAAGAAAGTCTGCAGTTGCTGGTTGCTAGTTGTTGGACTTCAAGATTCGATGGGTCCAAATCAAAGCAAGGAGCTGGGGAAGGTTTCAAGCTAATTAGTCCAAGAGGTAAGACATTTTTTTCTACTCATAGACTTCAATTTCACTGTACGAATAATGTAGTAGAATATGAGGCTTTGGTACATGGACTGCTAATGGCGTTGAAGAAAAAGGTTAGGATCTTGCAAGTTTTTGGAGATTCTGAGCTAGTAGCCAAGCAAGTTAGGAGACAATACTCTTGTCATGATAGGAGAATGACTAACTATAGACACAGAGTGTGGGACCTCATTGAAGGATTTGATGCCTTCAAGATTCAGTTGATTCCATGAAATAAGAACCAGACAGTTGACTCTCTTGCTTAGGTAGCTAGTACCTAGTAGCCTCTGTCTCTTTCCGGACTAAAGAAGTTTACTATGGAGCTGACTCAGTACCCTCAGTACTTGATAATATCACCAACTTCTAGGTATTTGAAGATGACAAGCATATCCTAGATTTCATTACTAGTATAGATGTCTTTGCTTATCAAATCATTGATGAAACTGAACTCCAAGAAGCTAAGATGGACTTGGAAGGGGTAATTAATCTGAAGACCAACACAATTCCTAGGTGAATGGTGCAATTAGAAAGGATCTTTGATTTGGACAAGGTTAAGGAGCAAGAATAGGATACCAGGAAAGAGTCCATTAGTGGACAGTGTGACAAATATAATATGGGAACTCAGGATGAAGTAAAAACTATTTTTATTGGTAAAGTATGCACTCCAGAAGAAAGGAAAGGTATCATCGATGCACTACATAGATATCCAGATGTGATAGCCTGGAGTTATGAGGAATTGAAGACTTATGATACATCAATCATAACCCATACTATCCCTCTCAATCCAGGAGTAAAGCTTTTCAGACAGAGGCAAAGGCCCATCAATGCTTTACTGGAACCCATAATATAGAAGGAAGTGCAAAAAATGTTGTCTACAAGGATAATATTTCCAGTCAGACACTCAACTTGGGTTACAAACTTGGTTCTAGTGTGAAAGAAAAATGGTGAAATCAAGCTATGTGTGCATTTCAGGAACCTAAATAGAGCATCAAAGAAAGATAATTATCCAGTACCCTCACTGGATGAAGTGCTCCAGATTGTCAATAGATCTCAGATGATTTCTTTCTTGGATGGTTATTCACGATACAACCAGGTCATGGTGTAGTATGAGGACATGCACATGACTGCTTTCACCACCAAGTGGGGCACTTTTTCCTACAGAAGGATTCCTTTTGGCTTAATTAATGTTGGAACCACATTCCAAAGAGCCATGGACATTGCCTTTAAAGACATAATTGGTAAGTGCATAATCATTTATATGGATGATCTAACAGTCTTTTCCAAGAAGAGAGGTGATCATATCTCAAATTTGTGCAAAGTATTTTAGAAATGTAGAGAGTTTGGGATATCACTCAACCCAAAGAAATGCATCTTTAGAGTCACAGAGGGTAAATTGTTGGGGCATGTTCTTTCTGAGAGAGGAATTTCCATTGATTCAGAATGAATAGAAGCCATTCTTAAGATCCCACCGCCTACCAGTAAGAAGGAAATGAAATCATTCTTTGGTAAGATCAACTTCATGAGGAAATTAATCATTGGGTTCACAGAAATAGTTAAACCACTAAATGCAATGTTGAAGCAGGAGGCCAAGGTTGAGTGGAATGCAAAAGAAAAGGAAGCATTTACAGAGATAAAAATGGTTATTGCTGAACCTCCAATTTTGGTAAGTCCAGACTATGCTAAACCATTCTATATATATTAATTAGCCTCTGATCATTCTTGTCCTACTATGTTGACTCAAAAACTAGACCAAGGAAATGAACATCCTATCACATTCATGAGTGCACCATTGAAGGATGTAGAGCTGAGATACCCAAGTGTTGAAAAGTAGGCCTATGCCTTAGTCACAGTTGTAAAGAAATTCAGGCATTATATCCTCATAAACAAAATCTTTGCAATAGTTCTTGATCCTATAGTTAAGCTGTTATTGATGCAAAATGAGCTAGGAGAACGTTGAGCCAAGTGGGTAACTATGTTACAAGAGTATGATATGGAAATTCAACCCATGAAGGTTGTAAGAGGGCAAGGGCTTAAACAAAAAATGGCAGAAACAAGCCCCGATCTTACAGCTCAGAGTTATAATTTAGAGGATGTTTCTCCTGGCGAATGGTATGATGGTATTGTTCATTACCTCCTAATTCAGAGATGCCCTAATCATCTTAATTCAGTACAAAGAAGGGCATTGTGCTTAAAGAGTGATAGTTTCATATTGAAAGGATTTTTCATATACAAGAAGAATCATGAGGGTGTTTATTTGAGGTGCCTAGGAAAGGCAGAGTCTAAAAGAGTGATGTTGGAATTTCACAACAGATATGGTACATGCCATGGATAAACACCTTCTATAGAAAACCATATTTTGAGAGCTGGTTACTATTGGCCTACACTATTCAAGGATACACACAACCATGTCAGAACTTTTCATGTGTGTTAGACTGCCGCCACCAAAGAGAATTATGAAGCACTCCCACTCCAGCCGGTCTTCAAGGTAAAACCTTTTGCACAATGGGGAATGGACTTCATAGGTCCAATCAATCTGCCTTCCTCTTCAAGACACAGGTATAGCCTTACTATCATTGATTATTTTACAAAATGGACTGAGGCCCTTGCTTGCAAGAAATGCACTTCAGAGGTAGTTATTAACTTCATTGAATCAGATATCATTAATCATTTTGGATGTCCTATGTCTTTGGTTTGTGATAATGGTCCTGCATTTTCATCGTTGAAATTTTCTAATTGGGCTTTTGATCATGGGTTTTTCATTAAGTTTGCATCCAACTATTACCCTCAAGGTAATGGTTTGGCTGAGTCATCCAACAAAAAATCTTTTGACTATTATCTGCAAACTGTTAGAAAGAAATCCGAAGGATTGGCATACCAAACATAGATTTTCTCTTTGGGCAAATCGTACAAGACATAAGACTTCCATAGGAATATCACCTTATCACCTAGTTTATGGATTAGAGCCTGTGTTTCCCATTCAATTAAAGATCCCCACCTTGTAGTTCATTAATGAATATTATGAGGGAGATAAACATAAGGCCACACTTGCTAAATTATTACACCTTGAGGAAAAAATAGACGAAGCCACTAAAAACTTTGCTAAACATCAGGGGGTTGTCAAGAGATGATTTGATAAAAGAGCCAAGGTTAAAGCTTTTACGATTTTTGATTTGGTTCTTTATTGGGATAAAGCCCATGACCGTAAGGGGGAGCATGGAAAATTTGATAAAATTTGGCTTGGTCCTTACTAGATTTCAAAAATTATGGGAGATAATGCTTTCCGTTTGAAAACTCTCACTGGAGAGGATATCCCACTGCCTGTTAATGGGCAGTATTTGAAGCATTATTTCCAGTCTTGAGCTATTTTCAGCTCTTGTCTTGTATATAGTTAGATTAGGTTTCCTTTATGTTTTGTTTGCTTTGCTTTGCTTTGGTTAGATTAGGTTTCCCTTTCTGCTTTACTTTTGTTTGTTTTGGTTAGTGTAGGTTTGTTTTTGTTTTTTTTTGTTTTTTGCTTTGCTCTTGCTTTGGAGGTTTCTCTATTTTCACCTGGATGTGTTGCACCTGCATGATAGATATATCATTATCTAGAATTTTTCTAAGTATTTCATTGGGGGACTGTAGTCTTGTATCTTGGAAAGGGTGGTTGAAGTCTTTGCTATTTCCAACTGTCTTAATGTTTGATTTATAGAAGATGGGTCACTGATTTTTATTTGAATTTGAATTATTCTAAAATCTTATATCTCTCATATATCTTAAGAATCCTGATGTTACTATAGGAATCCTTGTGAAGTTTTGTCAGGTGAAAAATTCTATTTATACTTCAGTGCCACTGTGGTTCTCAGCTCTAAGTGTGAACTTCATTGTTCACAGGTTGAAATGAAAAGTGACACATAAAAGAATATCAAAAGAAAGAAAAGTGAAATATTGAAAATCGGAAGAGTCAATTCAACTTATCAGGGGTATCTGAATATCTCTATCAGGGCTATAAATGCCTAGCTAGCAATAGAGCTATGTTCAGGAAAGTCACAACGATAACCTCATCGGGGCTACAGACGCCTGACTAGCAGAGAGGCTCTATCTAGGTTGATTTTGAAGTTAGAATCCTTACATAGCCTAACTTCACTGAGCTTGGTTAGTACAATAGCTTAAGGAGGGGAATGAACTCATATGCACGTACTTGGATTTTCAATTTATGGAAGGTTCGGTCTATCCTTTGGTTCTGATTCATTAAATCTTTACATTCTGAATGGTTTGTTTGATGGTGAGATTGAAACCAGAGATTTTAGGTTCTCGATTCCTATTCGTCATCAAATGCTTTGGAGTATTTTCCTAGCAGAAGTTGTCATTTGTTGTACAGTTTTTGCACATAGGCCCCGCTGAAAAGCAGGGACCCTCTTTCACTTTGGTTTTGGTTTCTTCACCCTTTCATTTTGAGGTTTTATCTTACTTTGGCATGTGCTAAAATTTTTATTTTGATTTCCTTAGTGATTCCCCTAAGTTATTCATTGAAGATCTGTGGTTTTAAGCTAAGTTTGGGTTTTCACTGAAGTTCGAGACTTTCCACCCCTGTTGGATTTTCCCATATCTTACTTGGACTCTGGCTATGCACTGTGATTCAGAGATTTTCATTCTTCACAGATTTTTGTGTGGGCCAGAATTTTCTAGATTTCGTCCTATCGTCAAATTCCCAGGTTTTTTGACTGTCTTGTTGATTGCATTTAATGTCATCTATACCACTAGAAAATGAGGTATTTAACCACTTTTTGAGGTCTTTTGTGCCATTATGCTATTGTTTTCTATTGATTGAGCTTTGGAGTGCATTCTTGCAATTGTTGGATTTGGATTTGAGGCGTTGAGTTTGTGAATTGTGGATTCGAGTGGCGATTTCTTGTGCATTCTTGCCCCTGTTCTTTGTGGATGCCATTGAATTTTTTATTTACTATTTCTGAGATCGATTTTTGCTTCACAATGGTATGTTTTCGATTGCCTTGCTTTTAATTGATGATTATGGATAGCATGTTTATGTTATAAGAACTTTTGGGTTTGAATTCCTACGTATTTGATCATTTCATGCTAGGGTTGTTCAACATTGCTTTATTTGTCATCTCCCAAGTGATTTTTGAGCTCCTTTGTCTATTTTCATTTTGATGTATCTTGCTTGAGAGTTGTTAGTAATCCCCTAGTGGATAATTAGTAGTTGAAATGTTTAAATTTTGAGCTCGCCTATACGCGAATGGTAGATGTATGGGGTTTGAAACTTAGGGCATCACCATTTATCTTTAGTATGCTCTCAAATTGGCTTAGAGTGCTAGGAGAATCCATAGAAGGCTCATATTAAACTTTCCTAGGCTTAAATATTTGAAATTCATGATTGATCTGGTGTTCTGAGCATAATCGTGATTTAATGTCGATGTTCGGGTTTTGTCCTCAATCCGGGATTTTTTGTTCCCTTGGGACAATCCGTCTTTGGCAGATTTTCTTGATTTCCTCTGCTTTTCTAGAATCCACTATCATTTTTGGAGTTTCATATATTCTGTAGATTTCTGTTGACCCTAGATTTTCCCGATCTCCTCCGTTTTCCCTATTTTCTTTGAGTTCCCAGAATTTGCATGCTTTCAGAGTTTTTCCTTATCTGCGGATTTTCGTCGACTCCGGATTTTCCTTAGGTCTTTGGTTCCCTATTTTTTCTAGATTTACAAAGTGTCTCTGCCTTCACAAAAATCCGTCTCTAGCGGATTTTCCCAAAATTTCTTGAAATGTAAAGAAGTATGGAATAACATGATGTGTTGGTGATTTTTATTGTGTTTTATGATTTATTCATGCTATCTTGTGATCTCCTATGTGGTTTATTGATTGAAAATGATCATATTTAATTCTTAGTAGGTGTTTCATGATTATTCCGCTGGAATCCATCTGGCCCAGAATTCCACAAAATTCCTCTCTGGCTCAGATTCCACGAATGGTTCCGAAACCTAAAATTTGTTGTGATCATTTTATGTGAGATTTAATAACACCTTGGTTATATGAGGATCATTCTAATGGTGTTTTTATGGATTAAAATTCCCTTCTTGTGGTTTTTACTATGATCTCCATGTTGGGTGCAGGCTGAGTCAAGCAAGGCAGTGGAGGGATCCTCAGTATTTGAAGCAGAAAGGATCAAAATGGACATCTAAAGAAGAATTCCAGAGAGTAAGATCACTTCTGTCTGGTCAGAAGTAACAGATACAAATTTTGGCCTCTTAGACTATAAGGAGTTTAAAGAAAGAATGGCAGCATATGACCTTCCTCTAGTGACTAAGAGGATGATGGAATCAGGCTTGTCACATGTAGCTAGTTTCCCTTCCATGGTGTAGTGTTATGAGCTTGTCCTTGAGTGTGTCAAGCACTATGATTAGGACACACAGAGAATAATTGGTCCTCAAGGGAGGATTGTTGTGAATCTCAACCCTGTTTGCATTGCCTAGACTTTTGATATGCCCGACACATCTCATGTGGTGTCATTCAACATGAAAGCAGCTTAGGAGTTCTATGATGAAAAAACTATGAAGTCATAATAGCTTATCAATTCTTGGTTGGAGAATCCCAAGTCCCACTATTCCAAGCTACACAACCAACTATATAGGGTGAAGTTCAAGAAAGAATATTATGACGCCATCACATTACTCAACAGGGTGGTTGGATTGAAAAATGCTGGCATGTTTGAGAATTGAATGTGCCATGTGATTGTGAGGATGGAGTAGGAGAAGACTAACTACCATTGGGTAGGAGTCATTAGGAGAATAATCGATGAGTAGTTGTCCAATGTGTTGCTAACAAAGACCTTCACAGTGACCTCATATTTGGTCTATGCACTTGCAAGGTTCCACCCCTACAAAGGATTGAGTACAAGGGGCACCTTTGGATAGGATATTATTTATGAGTTTTTCCTTCAGTTGCATTTGGGGAGCTTGAACTATAGGAGGGTGAATGATGAATTCACCGTGCACATCACCAGATTGCTTCAGGGTGCTGAGCATGTAAGGATTTTAGATCAAGTAAAAGAACTCATCAAGAAATATGGGGCATGGTTTATTCAGTTCCCAAATTTCTCCTACATTCATACTGATGGTTGTAAGAGGGCTCCTTATAGAGTTCCAAGATACCCTACTGATCACATTTTACTGTTGGAGGTCACTAGACAGATCTATGACTTTGATGCCATTGTCAAGAGGGATAACTGTAAGACTAGTTCTGGTGGAGACTTCCCCTTGAGGATTGGTACTAGAGAGGCTTGTCCTTCCATTGGTTCTGCTCAAGATTTAGAAGAAGAAATGAGTACTCTTGGCTTATCTTTCCATTCCAAGAGATCTAGCTTTGACATCACAGGAGAAGCTCAAAAGAAGGCCAGTAGGGAGTATAGCCATAAGGTTAATTTGGAGGACTATTGGGCGAACTGCAGTGATGAATTTGAGGTCAAGAACAAGAAGTTATCTCGGCTCTTAGTTGAATCAATTTTTTTATACAATGTGATGGCAGTCCCATACCAACTTGACAATGATGGAAACTTGATCCAAGATCATGTGTATGAGGCAATAAAAGATAGACCAATTGGTGATGTGGATTGGTTAGAAGAGGAAAAAAAAAGAATCAAAATAGTTAATGGATCCAATTATCAAATTTTCCAAGATGTGGCTAAGGCATAAGCTATGGGGGTTGGAAAATGAAGGTGTGAAATGTACCTATGAGCTGATGGGAGATATGGACCCTCACTCCACTTCTGAAGAGTCAACTGAGCAGGATCCTAAGGGAAAACTTAAGCTGGATTCTCCTTTCAAAATTAGGATAAAAGGTGTTCAAGAAACTGAAGCCCAGGAAGCAGAAAAGTAGAGAAAGCCAAAGGCTAAGAAGAGGACAAGGACTAAGAAGTCTGGGCAGAAGGAAACTGAAGGGAAGAATCCTGAGGTTGATGATCCTACACCCAAAAGGAGAAGAGTCATAAAATTTTCAGAGAAGGCAAGCTCCAAGGTAGGGGAGGAAGAGGTTACCCCACCCATTGTAAATGTTGAAAGCTCAAAAGAGAAGGCCAAGGTGTATACAAGGAGGTGTAGGAATCCTTCTCCCAAGGATAGTGTTCCTAAGGTAGATCTTCCTCCAGTGGTTTCTCATGAGGAGAAGCATGATGATGTGCCTTCACCTCATGAAGCTCAAAGAAAACCAGGTGAATAAAAAAAAAATTAGGAACATCTAGATACCCAAGGAGAGGAATTTCAGGAGGGATATCTTTATGGTGCAAAGGCAGAAATTGATAAGGTTATGCAGTCTCCTTTAGTAGCTTATGCAGAGTCACCTATTGGAACTGAAGAGGTTAATTAACCTCTGGTAGAAGAAGAAATAATGAAGGTTCCATCACCTGAGAATAAGGAAGAACATGCTGAAGAAAAGGAAAGCAAGGCAGATGAAACTCCTAAGAAACAAAATTTGAGTGAAAAAGTGCCTATGGAACAACAGGAAGAAAAATAGGTTGAAGTGAAATTGGAATCCACATTCCTTGGTTCATTGGACAGGGAGATAAAGAGAAAACAAGTTGTTGTGGAAGATAGTCTACTGAATTGGGATGAGTTGCTAGCCAAGATTGGAAAATACAAAGGTAAGAAGAAGGCTAGGGTGATCTCAAGTATTGAAAGGGATGAAGCTCATAACAAATTTGTTCACATTACAACCCCTGCCCTTGATAAAAATAGAGACGATGTGGCTAGAAAGGATTATAATGTTTAGACCTTCAATTTAGGGCCTACATCCATTGAACAGGATATTGAAGATTATCAGGGTTCAAGTGCAGTCATCTTGGGAAGATTGAGGAAGGAAATAAAGACCAAGCAGGAGCTAAAGAAGGAAAATGAGAATCTCAGGAAATGCTTGGAAGATTTAATGAAGCCCCTGCAATCTATTAACCCCTTGGCTTCTGCTACAAAGCCTTTACCTCAAGAAACCATCATCAAGCTAGAAAAGATGAAGGCTTCCAATCTTGCCATGGTAAATTGGCTGCAGGGAGTGCGAACCAAAGGTAATGAGGCCATTACATAGATTTTGTCAACTAGGAAGGATGTTGGAAGGGTAGTTGATTGGTTGAAGGAAGTATTAGCATAGGATAAGGAACATACAGATCTCCTACTGCAGAAAACCAAGACTATCATGGAGTACACCAGGGATAGGCTAGTAACTGATAAAATTCTTCCTTCCTCCAAAGCTGCTGAACCTTGGGAGTGGTTTGAAGCATTGGTGATTAGGCAGAAGGTTTTGAAGAAGATCTACAAATAGAGGAGGCAGATTGATGATACCCTAGCTGGTGTGTACAATGGATCCATTTCCTTTTTTGAGATTATGACAGGGAGAAGGAAGATTACTCCCAAATATTTGAGTTTGGAATAGTTGAGAAGTGGTGGCATGATTTTTATGCCCCAATTAATGATGATTTCATTTATGAGCATTAGTTGGATGATGCAGCCTCATACATTGTTGTCATTGATAAATACCTAACCTATGGGGTTGATTGGGATAAGTCGATAAAAAAGTCAAGGGAAGAAATTGCATCAATTGAGAGATGACTTAGGGTTTTTCCTTTACCACCTGTGGCCGACTTGGATAGGGTGATTTTGAAGGTTCAGGAAATGCTGGATCGGAATAAGGACAAAGGGGAAGGTAGTTAATGATTGGCTACATCGATATTTGTGCTTCCCTATTATTTTTCCATGCATTGGTCTGAGTTACATTGGAGATCCCAAGCTGACTTGGATGAAATTCATACATTTAATGCATATTTGATTTTGAATTTCTCTTGGCTGACTTGTTGTGCCTAATTATTATTGTAAAATCCTATCTAGGCCAACATGTTTGGGGGTTCTATAAATTTGGAATTTTTCCTCTTTTGTAAGGGTTAAGAAGTTTTATACATAGACAAATAGAGAGATAGAGTGAATTAAGTAGAGCAAGAGTTAGCAAGTAGTTGTTCTCAAGAAAATATTGTAATAGAAAGCTGGAATTGTTGCTACAGTGGATAATTTGATGCAAGTAATGACATTGTAATTTTGTGCCATACTTGTGTTCTTCTTATCTTGCATGGTTTTTGTTATTCTATCTTTAAAATTTCTTTGAGGAGGTTAATATTTAGATTAGATTTGATTCAATAATGTTTATGGTTTGATATTTGAAGTGTTGTAGCAATCCCTAGTCCGTACTTTTCACAACCAACTGATTGTTAGTTGCTTTGCAAAGTTAGCCTAGACTTTTATATTCATTGTGCTTAGTTCAATTGTGAGGGTTTATTCATTTCAATTGTGATAGGGTTGTTTGAATGAATGTTCATGATTTGAAAATCTTAACACCTTAGAAGATTGCATTATTTTTATAAGATTGCAGATCCATCTGAGTCAAGTAGAAATTAGTTTTGAGGGATTGGTCCATTTCAAGTATTGATCATTTGAATTGTTAATCTTAGGTTTAATATTAAGTTTAGAAATCTCTTTGAAACCCTTATCTTTTGTTATTTCTTTGATTATTATGCTAAATTTAGGATTGAAGTATCATTACATTGTTAGATCTGATAAATTGAGATCAGTATTTTTCTTGTAGTAATGTCCCATTGTGATTACCAGAATTTTCACATTTATCATTGAGTTGTTTATGCATTATCAGGACCTGACATTAGAGACCTTGGGGTTATCTCTTGAGGCTTGCTAATAGAGATTTACCTTTCAAGTGAGATAGGATATTATATTATATCTAAGTTGTTGATGTGCAGAAAACATCATCAACAGATAGGTACCTACTCGATCACGAAAATGGCTTGGGGGAGACATTTAAGATTTTTGAGAGACTTAGCTCCATCACTATCGGCCGAGGAGACAAAGCATCTTCAGGAAATAGGGATGTACTAGGAATACCTTATGCCTCCTATGAGATACCATGATGCCATGCTAATGGTCATATGCGAGCGTTGGAATGTTGATACATGTACATTTCATCTCCTGACTGGGGAGATGACCATTACCTTAGAGGATCTACACTGGATTCTTTGAGTTCCTATTCGAGAAGAATGTGTACACTTCTGAGAAGATCAGTCATTTCATGAGCAAAAGGCTGACATGCAGTACTACTTTGATAGACTAGTTCATGATCAGTGTATGAGGGTGTGAATCGAGCTGTCGATGCTATTATATTCATGAGCCCCTATAGTGAAACAGATTATGATGCACATAGTGGTACTGGTACTTAATCTAGATGGAAAAGAGACACACCTTGATGGAGGATTAGTTCACTTGATTCACAAGATGGTAGAGTACAAGATGGTCTATGCTTGGTGACCCTACATCCTAGCACATTTGTATTATGATTTGCATCGATTTGTTTTTCAAGAGATAGATAGTATGGTGCATTGTATGCTACTTCAAGTTTGGGGCCTTGAGCATATCACATGTACTAGGCATGTCGGTTTCCCATGTGCAATAGTCACAGGGTAACCACAAGCCTTTGACTATCTTTTATGGTGCTTATGGAAATACAAAGACTTGAATTTTTGGAGACTCAGGTTTGACCGGCTAGAGGAGGATGAGATCCTTTGGAGACCTTATTAGTTGACACTGCAGTGGCTAAATCATACCAGATAGTTAAGGAGGATGCAGATAGATAGATTTTTGGTTGGCTGACATGACTATGTAGTACATCCTTTCTACTATGGTCGATTAGTGTGGAGTTCCTTAAGGCTAGGTGATACCATACGACTCACTATAGACCATGTAGTCCAGAGTGACTCTGATTACTCAAATCACGATCGGGTGCCAATCTTCAATGTTGATAATGTAGGTAGCATTGATGATCATGAGGAGTGGTGGTCAGTGACATGACCAAATTCCATGTTTTTGATGGATTTCCCTATAGGTGATGTAGAACTAGTGCCAGATGAGGTAGAGGATAGGGTCAAGGATGTATGATACAGGGCTACAGATATATTCATAGATGTTATAGATGATGAGTATGATTTGGATGTTGATCCTTACTATGAGGGCCAAGATGAAGTAGATGAGAATATGGATGAGGAGGAGGATGAGGAGGAGGAGCCACCCCTAAGTGAGGATGATGAGGTAGTAGCTAAGGATCAGCATGATTTGGGAGAGTCCTCCCACATTCATGTGACCAAATCATGTGCAATAGCCACAACAAGCATCAATACCCATGCTCACGGAGAGGCTAGCACATCCTCCATACCCCCTAGAGAGGATGAGGTTGATATCCCTCAACCTGTTGGAGATATAGGTGATGATATTTAATTTATGTATTTACTTTAGTTCTTATGCTTTATATATATTGTAACATCATGAAAACAAGAAAGATTAAAGTGATAACAATAGCAATAAAACTCTAATGTAATCTAAAGCTAAACAACAAAGCAGAAAGAAAGCATAAACATAAAACAATCTCACCAAAGATTGATGTAACTCCATGGATAACCTTTGTTGTCCTTCTCCATTTCGCTGTGATGGTATTCTTGCCCTAATATTTTTAGTAAGTGTGAAAGTATAGCCTTGATAGATGTGATTATAGCAAAACATTGAAGATTAAACAAGTGCTCCAAAATTCATACAATTTCGAGAGGAGAGATAATGATGAAACCCATATCTATTTATAGAGAATTGATCATTCGAATGAGAGATTAAGATTGAAAGGTAGACTGATGATTTAGATTAAAGGATTCTACATGCATTGATATAAGTGTTAGTACTGACGTGAGTGATAAAACATAAGAATAGAGATAAATATTAAATAATGATTTAATCTTAGGTTGAGAGTATTTGAAAGTAGAAGAATAATGTTTTCATGAAAATGATAAAGATAGAATAACAAAAATGATATGTTCAAACAAACACATAAATTAATTAATTAAATAAAGATATTTAATTAATAAATGGCTACATTCATAAGCATCTTAACTAGATAATTGACTAATTATGATAGAGAGTTTATTTGTGAAAGACACTCAGACATTAAATCAGGAGATAACTGACCGATCCAAATAGATCTTGAGTCAAGTGGAAATGAATACCTAGATAACTTAAACATTTATACAAATATAGAAGAATATGTCAAAAAT
Source organism: Sequoia sempervirens (assembly GCA_007258455.2). Taxonomy (NCBI): domain Eukaryota; kingdom Viridiplantae; phylum Streptophyta; class Pinopsida; order Cupressales; family Cupressaceae; genus Sequoia; species Sequoia sempervirens. The sequence goes on along the minus strand of VDFB02058242.1, from coordinate 292,376,568 downwards.
AGGATTTTATTAATTAAATTATTATTTAATTCAAGATTCGACATTTTAAGGACTAATTAAATAAATAAGATTTATTTAATTAAGTGAAGAAAAGGTTAAATGAATAATCAAATAATTAAATTATTTATTTAATTATAGTCAAAAATATGATAAAGATAAATTAAATAAGAATTTATTTAATTTAAGAAAGAGAATAAAGTTAATTAGTGACGTAATTAAATAATTAACATTATTTAATCATGACTATGAATATATGAATTATGAAGAAATTGAAGTCACAGGCTTAGACCAAATTTCAGTGTCTACATATATATATATATATCATGATGATGTTTACTAATTGTATATTGTTTGTACCTTGTAGGAGTGATGAGAGACTGGTGAGATTTTTATTGTCATGTAGTTGCAGAGATAGTGCATGCATCCATCGACGAGGAGGAGATGGACCCTGATTATATGCCCCCACCGATCATGGAGGAGGAGCCAGAGTCCCTTAGACCATTCACGAGGATACAATAAGTGTATGAGAGTGTGAGGAAATGACTCTATCAAACTAATACTACAAGACATTCATCCCAAACTCCAACAAAGGTGGAGAGGCTGTGGGAAGAGGTATCATGGCTACAAGTAGAGAGGGATCAGATAACAGAGGAGCATCATGTGGCTCTTGGGTGGATATAGGGATTAGAGTTTTCACTCAGGGTTGGCAGATTATGATCACAATCACATACGAACATCACCTGACATCCTAGTACCGAGTCATGAGGACTAGAGCTTGAGGGATCTAGTTCCCATAGACCTTAGTGATATTATATATTGTGATGAGATGTACATAAAACTTTGGTTATATATATATAAGCTTTTGATGTTTTGTGATACGTCTTAATGTGTTTGAATGTTAAATGGCAATGTGATTAATTAAATAATCTTGATGTAAAATTATTTTATTAAAGTCTACATGATTTAACATGATTGATGTGATCTAATGTAAAACATATTTCAGTGTCAGTTTAGATACAACATTGTTATTTTGAGGTATGTTAGATTAAACACCTATAATTCATATAAAGATCTAACTAAAAATAACACGAGGGTGAATAGTATGAAACCTAAAGGAATTATAAAAATAATTAAATAATCACCTTAGTGTTCAAGACATACACATGATTGTTTGTTGAGAATGAAGCAATGTGAAATTATTTATGATTTAACCAAATAACTTTAGACAACAATGCTTTATTATTCATACCATTCAAACAAACTAGAGATAATACAAATGTAGATGCATGACATTAATAGGTTCCTTAAGGGGTGTTCCATCGAGCTCTATTAAGACTTAAGTGCTAGACCCATAACTTGTATCAATTATGTAAGGTCTCAACCAATTAGGGCTAAATTTACCTTTGTCTTCATAGTCAACATGGGTATTGTGTTGATTCTCATAGAGAATGAAATCACCTTTATTAAATGTCCTAGGAATGATGTGATTATTGTGCTTTCATTGTAATTGTTTAAAGTAAGCTTGGAGATGCTCAAGAGCATTGATGCGCTTTTCATCGAGCATCTCAAGCTAGTAAAATATTTGTTCTTTATAAGTGGGATCATCAATAAGGTCTTTAAGGGAAATTCAGAGGGTAGGAATTTCTAACTCCAAGGGCATGATCGCTTTGGTACCATAAACAAGGTTATAGGGTGTAGTTCCTTTCAATAATCTAACTCTTGTTCGATAAGCCCAAAGGGCATAATGTAACTACGTATGCCAATCCTTATGATTTTTGTGGACTATTTTCTTTAAGATTTGTTCGAGAATCTTATTATTGCTTTCAACTTGTCCATTGGATTGTGGATAGTATGTTGTGGAAAATCAATGTTGAATGTTGAATGTTTCAAGAAATTTCCTTATGTCATTATTCTTAAAGGGGGTTCCATTGTCTGAAACTATTGCAGATGGAAGTCCAAAGTGAGAAGTTATGTGTTCCAATATGAATCAAGAAATTACTTCAACATTTTTAGATCGAAGAGGAATTGCTTCCACCCATTTTGTGAAGTAGTCTATTGTTGTAAGGATAAATGTATGTCCAACAGAGGAGGGTGGTGAAATTTTTCCAATGAGATCAATCCTCATACTGAAAATGGCCAAATGGGAATTTAGGAATGGAGCTTAGAAGCAAGGGCATGAATTGGATTGCTATGTTCATGACATTTGTGACATCATTTAACATAAGAAAAGCAGTCTTTGTCCATGTCTCCAATAATATCCCATACAGATGAGTTTTTGCACTAGTGCCCATCCTCCAAAATGACCTCCATAGGCACCAACATGAGCCTGGTCAAGGGATATAGGAATTTTAGAGTCCCTAAGACACCACAGTAAGAGACCATTGAAGGATCTTCTATATAACACATTGATGAGGATTATGTATTTGGCTTCTAGTTTTGCGTAAACAATTTCAAGTATTTTTCATTGTGGGTTCGGGAATGGTACCATCTTTTAAATAATTATATATTGTATCATACCATTCTCGCAATTCTTCTTGATTTGTTGGTAAAAATATTCTAATCGATTATCAATCGAAGGTTTCATGATTGGATGAATAACAAAGGTGAATTTTGTTGAAGGATCTTGTGGGGATATAAGAGAAGTTGCACTCACCATTGCATCTGCATGTCAATTTTCTTTTCATGGGATGTTATCAATGGTGAAGGATTCAAACTTCACTAATAATTCCATTGTAAGATCCTTTTATTTTGATAATTTGTATGTTTAGTTTGATATATCCCATTTATTTGTTTGATCACTAATTGTGAATCACCAAATATCTTGATATATTTGGAACCCATAGTTAAAGCAACTCACAATCCAACAATTAATTCCTCATACTCAGTTGTGTTATTTTTACATAGGAAATTTAATTGATAGGACAAGGGAATAGGATTTCCTTCAGGAAGAATTAATACCACTCCAGCACTAGAACCTGTTCTACACTTAGATCTATCGAAATACAATTCCCATGTTTTCACATCTATTTTCAAGACATTATCATCAAGAAAAGAGTCATGATTAGGTAAAGCGAGAGGGGAAGGAGCATCAACTAAGTGATCAGTCAAGGTTTTTCCTTTGATTTCTTTTTGTGAAACAAAATTAAGGTCAAACTCAGTTAACAACATCACCCGCTTAGCTAATCATCCCGAGAGATCTGTTTTATTGAAAAGGTTTTTAAGAGGATCAAATTTTGTCATGACTTGTATTTCATCTTTTAGTAAATAATGTCGTAACTTACTAGTAGTGAATACAAGAGTCAAACATTGTTTTTCGATTGGTTTGTATCAGGTATAATAATAGATTAAAGTTCAACTAATGTAATAAACAATATTTTCTTTTCCCTTATCATCTTGTTGAGCCAACAATGCTACAAGAGCATGGGTTGATGCGGCTATGTAAAGGATAAATGGTTTGTTTGGCATAGTGGGTTGTAAAATGGGTGGAGTTGCAAGGTATTCCTTCAAACTCTCAAAGGCCTATTTACAATCCTCATTCCAATCAAAATGCACATCATTTTTGAGAAGATATGTGAAGGGTAATGTGAAATCAACTAAAGATGCAATGAAATGAAAGATAGCTTGAATTCGTCCTTGTAATGTGCGGAATTGAGAAATGTTCTTAGGAGGTGGCATGTTAATAATCGCATCAATTTGATTTGTGTCCACCTCAATGCCTCTATGAGATATGATAAACCCTAAAAGTTTTCCATTATCTACACCAAATACACACCTTTTTGGATTTAATCACATGTTATATTTATGTATTTGTTCAAAGATCTTTCGAAGGACATTTACATTGTCTTGTCTTGTTAAGGATTTAGCAAGGATGTCATCAACATAATCTTCTAAGATTTTATGCATGTAATCATGAAAGATCAATGTCATAGCTCGTTGATAAGTTGCACCAGCATTCTTTAATCCAAAAGGAATCATAACCCAACAAAACATTCCCCAAATAGTTGTAAATGAGGTTTTGTATTGATCTTGTGGGTTGATAAAGATTTTATTATAACCATAAAATCCATCCATGAATGACAACAAAGCATGTCCAATAGTTGAATCCATAATCATGTCAATATTAGGCCGCAAAAAATCATCCTTTAAAGAGGCTTTATTCAAGTCTCGAAAGTCTATGCATATCCTAATACAATTATTAGGTTTAGCAACTATGAAAATTTTTGAGATCCAAGGAGAATAATCAATAGGTCAAATAAAACCTACGTCAAGGAGTTTTTCAAGCTCTCCTTTAACATGCAAGGCTATGTTAGGGTACATTGTTCGTATCTTTTGGTGAAAAGGTTTAGCATTTTCAGCAAGAACGATGTTGTGTGTTACAATTTTTGGGTCAATTCTTGGCATATCAAAATATTTCCAAGCCAAAATTTTAGAAAAATCATGAAGTAAAGTTGTAGTGTCCTCTTGTTCTTCATCATCAAGGCACTTCCCAATCTTAATAACTTTTTCTTTATCATCTATATCCATTGGTATATCAATTATATCTCTTAAGGAGAGTGCATTAGACTTAGGAATTTTAGGATCATATGGTTTGTTAGTAATATCACTATCTTTTTTCTTGGTACTTATCATAGCACAAGTAACTTTTTTCATGGGTGGAGTAGAGTAGAGGATGTGTTAACATAAACTCCTAACATTTGTTTTAAAGCTTCATCACTTTTAATGTACTCCCATGATGGTGGTAAGTCTATATCAAGTAGTTCAAGATTTTTGATTATGAGATTGTGTCTTGGTTGACATGTAATAGTGTTGATATTCAAAGATGGTCATTGAGTGGCTTTTGTCATCTTAGAAAGAGAATATCCCAACCCAGTTTTTGTATTTTGTGTATTAGGTTCTATAGGGACACAAATACCTTGTTCATTCTTTCCACATCCTTTTCTGGTATATCCCAAATGTTTCACAAGTTCATAGCCTTTCCCATAAATTATTTCCATTTCCTTCGGATTAGGCAGATGTTGATAATATATCTCATCAAAATTTGTTATGTACATTGTAGTTTCTTCCGAAGTAAAGGAGATAGATGTTTGAGAATATTTTTTTGAATTTTGAGTTGACATAACGATTGGTTGATCTTGTTTTTCATCCTCTTTTCATGTGATTATATATTCACCCATAATTGAAGGTGTGAATTATAAGGATCCCCAATCATCACTGAATAATTTAGAAACTGAATTCTCATCTTGTTTTTCAATTTCAAGAGGTTCGATATGAGATGTTGGAATTGATGTGTTTAGAGGACTTGTGGTTCCTTTTTCAAGGTGTAAAAAAATTTCAAGCTCGGGGTCTAAATTTCAACTTGATAAATTTTGTTGTTATAGAAATATTTCATTATACAATGAAGAGTCAAAGGTATCACATTCATCTCATGAATCCACAGTCTTCCTAAAAGAAGATTATATGAAAGATCATAGGGCATGACATGAATAGGAGTTTGCATAGTAGCCATGCCAACTATAATAGGCAAAGTGATTACACCAAGTGGTTGCTTTGTTGTATTTTAAAATTCTCGAATGGATAAGGAATTAGGTTTTATTTGTGATTGAAACACACAATCTATTGAGGAGGTTCACACTACACACATTAAGGATAGAACCATTATCAACAAGGGTCCTTTTGATACCTATTTGATTGAATTGAGAAATTATCATAAAGGCTTCATTTTGTTTTTGTAACTCTGAAGAATGGAGCTCATGTTAATGAAAATTAATGTCTATATTAACTCTATTAATCCCATGTATTAAAGTTGCCACATCATTTAGAGTTGTACCAGGAGGAACTACTCTATGTTGCAATGTTGTCTGAAGGATAGTGTGATAATTTGGTGAATTCTGAAGTAAATCCCAAAGAGAAATCTTTGTAGGAGCATTCTTGAGTTGTTCAACAAAATCACACTCCTTTGTGTGTGAGGTAAAATGAGGACCACTAGGTGGATTAGGTAAAGGTAAAGAGGGTGGGGTTGGGTGTTGTGGTTGTAGATTGTCTTGGGTATTATATGTATGAGCAATAGTAGTATTATTGGATTGTTGCAACACATCAGTTTTAGGTGGGTAATGAGTAAATTTAGGTTTATTTGGAGGGTGAAGTTTATGCAAAGGTGGGTAAAGGATGAGCTGAGGCTGAATCACATTAACGTCCTTTGTTTTAGGTTGTTCACAACAAACCTTAGTCGAGATGAAGTCCTGAAGGGATTCATCTAACATTTCAAATTCATCACAAATAGAAGGTTTGAGAGGTAAGTTACCATCAATTGGTTTAAGCTTCTCATGGAAATCCTTAGAGGATGAAGTGAGTGAGAGGAAGTCCTGAAGGGATTCATCTAACTTGTTTAAATCATCACTACTAAGTGGATTTTATGAGATGTTTCTAAATTGAAGAATTTTATGTAAGGGTTGATTTGATGTTTTTGGTTTTTTGTTTTCATTTACTAATGAATCTAATCTAAAAGGACTAGGAACTAATTCTAAAAACAAAACTTGCAAAAGTCTAATGCTATCCATGAATGCCATGAAAGGAAAAGATGCTTATGCAAATGATTTAAATATAATAGAAAATAACCAAACTGAAACAAAAATGTAACTATGGCTAACAAAAAGTGGAAAATAAGACACTGAATTATGAAAATAATGATGCAGAAAGTGTACTAGGATTGATTCACCTAGGGTGGTGAATGAGTCCTAGTAGGGGTTTTTTGAGATTTTTCTAATTTTTTTGACTTTTTTCTATGTGTTTAGGTCTGTACAATGCACAAAAGTAATGGAAATGCAGAATTTTATGATGACTTGATAGAATGAAATGCAATAATGACATCTATATGATAGTTTCACTAATGCAATTTTGTAAACCCTAGGATGCAAAAAAAAATAGAAAACGTAATAGTATAGTGATGCAAAGTAATTCCTAGGATGAAAATGTAATGGAAATCATAAAGAAAATGTTTAGTATGTAGGTTCACCAAAATGAACCAAAGATTTTTGTGGTTTAGGATACTATGACTTTCTTGGTAATGTAAACCAAGATAAAACCCTATTCTAATGTGCTAGAATAAGATAAGTAAATGTGATTTGAATGATGCGAGACTTCAATCCAAGAAACCCTAAAAAAATTCAAATAAGTGTAATTGACATACAAAACCTTAAATTTGAACATAGAGAGTAAATGGAAGATGGAATCACTTTGAAAACAAGTCATAAGGTGTGATTTGATGGCTAGTTGCATCTCCTCAACCTAGATTTATCCATGATTCTCCATAGGCATCCATGATCAACTCTTGGCAATGTTGGATCTTGAATGAGAAGTGAGCTTGAAGACTTGCTAAAACCCTATCTTGTTGTCCAAAAGCTTCAACTTTGCTGTAGAAATGGATCTTGAATGAGAAGTGAGCTTGAAGACTTGCAAAAACCCTATCTTGTTGTCCAAAAGCTTCAACTTTGCTATAGAAATTCTAATGAAACTTCTTTTGGAAGATTCTCAATAGTTGTATTTTGAAATTGCTTTGTAAAAATGACTTGAAGATCTAAAAAATTACCTAGAATGTGTATTTATAGGCATCAATACCTAATTTCCTGTTATTAAGACCTAAGAGGCAGACATCCACTAAAAAATTGAATTAAGTCAGTGAAATTCCTACTCAAAATTGAATTTTTTCCCAAAAGGGACTCATTTGTCACCCTTTGAAAATGGGTCCCACCAGAGGAGGCTCATTCGCCTAAGGTGGTGAATGGGTCCCACTAGTGGTTTTTAGAAGTGGGTTTTTGAGATATGAATGAATTAAGTATCGTTTGTCAGGATTTATATTATTTTTAAGTGAAATGGGCCTCTAGATAAAAAATAATGGGTCTTGGGGGCCTATAAATGTAGTTTTGAAGAATGATTAATGCAAGGCTACTCAAAATTAGGTCTAAATTAAGTGTGAAATTGTCTTTTTTTCCAAGAGCATTCAATTTTCTATGCCACAGTAGTGTATTTAGTCATTAAATGTAATCATCACTTTGATTGATTTGGTAGTTTATTCAATTATTTTTGGTCTCTAATTTCAATCAACTAGTAGTATATTGGTACATTTTTTATTAATTGCATAATCATTATATTTAGTCATATTTATTCACTAATTTCTGTCAATTAGTAGTATTTTTAGTCAATTAGTAGTTTATTTTTATTTATTTTGTTAACCGATTTCTTCTTAAAAGTGCTGAAAATGAGACAATGCTTTTGAGGTTTAAACATAAAACATAGAAAACATAATCAATCTTTCATTTGCACATAATGAAATTTATCTATTTAGAAGGAAAATACTAAAATTTAATTGAGAAAAGGTGTTCTTCCAGTAGATACAAGACATAAATATGTGTCTTTTCTTTGAAAAATGTGTTAGAAAGTGTGTTTCTCAATGCTATGACTGAGAAAACTGAGTTACAATGCATTTTTTTCTTATATAGATTGGAAAAAGACAAAAAATGCTAAGATCCTTGAACAACACATTCAAAATGTTGCATAAAATAGTGGGCCAAGCTATCTAACAACTAGTACATGATAAACATCAACTATGCCATTTTTTTCAAATATTTATGTGACCAAAATGTGAGGGTCCCTTCTTTCTCTTTCAGATGAACAACTCCATCTATTTTTTCTTCATAAGCAAGGGGTATGTTACTTGTGACCTTGAAAATATTTACATTTTCATTTCCTATTATTTTCAATTTAACTCCATTTATAATAGATAGTGAGTGAATCCACTCAATTCCCACAACATCACCATCAAACAGATCCAACACCTCAACTTTATTCCCTTCTTGGAGTTTACCAATAAATGTCTACAAAAACAAAAAAAATACACACTATATTGAGATATTAAAAACACATGTATTACTTTTTTTTTGACAACTATATGTAATGTCTTATGTCTTGGAAAAAAATAGTTTTTGTATGTTCTTTTTTTATTCTATTTAATAACAAAGAAGAAACTTTTTACTCTAAGAAAAAAACTAATGCATTGTGAGGTACAAACAAATGGAGGGAAAGAATACAATTTTGATAGACGGTATGAGTACTCTAGAAAGATACATGGATATGCAATGAAGTCCCCCCAACTAAGGACCATGACATCCCCAAACACAATGCACTAATGCATTTTCAAAATCTATGTATGTGCTCTATTACAACTAATATCTAAGCTTCCATATGTAAGTTATATGTTCTCCCTTATTTCCATAATCTATGTATACTAGCTAATTACACTTCACTAATATCCTAACCAACTTCTATCAAATAGGTAATGATTACCCTTATTTACATAATAAAACAACAATTACTTACTTGAATAGTACTTACTTGCATTGGTTTCATAGCACTCAGCTCGAGTTAAACACGACTAATACTATGAATACCATGTGCATGCTCATCGAGTTCATCATCATATCACTACCAATGCCATAATTGACATGAAGTTGTATAGCTTTGTAGAGAGTTCTATTGATAGGGCCATTTTCTTTTCATTCTACTTTCATATAATTACTTTGCACGTGGTTTAATCATCATGTAAAAATTAATATAATTCAAGTAAAGAATGCAAAAGCTATAAATTTGTGTCCAAAAGTACATTTTAAGCATGAATGTTAGAGTAAAGGTTTTTAACTTAATTATGTTAATTAAGTTACCTTTATTCCTCTCTTAAGATTTCACTTTAGTTTTCATATTGTGACATTTAATAATTATATTAATTATTAAATTCCTACCTATTAGGGTCTCTTTAGGGTTGAAAAATATCCTTTTATAAGGATTGATCATTGTATTTTATCACTCTCTAATTAATACATTTTCAACTTTTAGAGCACCTTTTCCTTTTGTCTCGAATGTCTTCTTTATGTGACAGGTTATTTGCATGCAGGTGATCTTCGGGGACTGTGAAGTTGGATTTATCAACTTCAACATGGTATCAAAGCTCTATACCTATGGTTGCCTACTCATGATTTGAAGATATTCTCTCACAACATCTTTTTCTATGCAAGGGTTTGAAGCTAGGCTATTTTTTTGTAGATCTGGGGGTAGTCTAACTTTCTGTGCATTTTTGGGCCAAACGGACATCGCCATCGCAATTAGAGCATCCAAAAACCCTAGAAATGTCTTTCATTTCGTTGATTTCGGTAAAAGTTGAAAAAAAGGCAAAAAAAATTTAGCCCCAAGGCCGTATGACCCTAGGGCAAATAGATCGAGGCCAAAAATTGCAAAAGAAAAAGAAAAAACCAAAAAAACAAAGGTTTTTTTTTTAAAATTGTGCCTCCCATTGAAAAGTTAGCACCACTGAATGGCAACTCGATGACCACCTATGGGCCACCAATACTTTTCATGTTGCTCGCATCACCACCCATGGACCACTCCGCAAGCCCCCGCAGGCTCTAAAGCTTTGACCACAGTTCTATTACGAACCGGGTGCTACACACTTGCCCCCGACCCATTCGCCACATGTGACCCAGTCACGCGGGTGACCGTAGGCTTAACCTATAGCCCAACCCCCTAGTTTTTGAGCAAACCAGGGGCTTATTTTTTTTAAGCCCCAGGTGCTGTAGGGGGTCTCATTGTGCATTTTTTAGGTGTTTTCACTAAATCGGGCATAAAATGGGTATACGGTCTCCATTTTCTGAAAATGAGATACCATTGGAAAGCTAACTCTGGCACCAATCTGATGGAGTAGGTGTGGTTACCTTATTTTTCCATTTTGATTCTTTTTTCTTTAGTCAAATTCAGATCATGGTTTTTGCACTCTCGGGGGCGTAACCTTTGCGTCCGAGCTTTGTTTTGCACAAATTAATAGGAATTGGAAAGCTGGTTCAGTGCTCTACACAATTATTAGACTTATTTTCTCAGATTCTACCCCAAGTATATTTTATTCAACATTTTTTTTTCACAGTTTGCTTAATTACGTGGATGTTTGGGCACTTGGGAGCTTCTTGTTTGCATCATTAGGCTCTATTTCATTTGATCTACATGATGTAAGGTCAGTTTTCTTAGATTTTTTAATTTGAAGAGTTATCATGGGTTTTTCTACTCACCCTTCAGTTGGAATTCTGGAACGGGGTAATTATGATTCATGGGAAAAGGGAATACTTACACATTGTAGGTGGCTTAATATTTTTCCTTATTTGTATGATCTCATACCTCAACCAACCACTTTAGAGGGAAAACTAGCTTGGGATATCATTAGAGATCACATAGTAGACTTAAATTGTCTAGTGTTGATGATGACACTGTGTGGGCTATATCGGACATTAATTGTCCTCACCAACTTTGGACACATCTTTGGGAGATCTATGGAGACCCCAATCTCTCTCCATTCCTAGAGGATTCTACTTCAGATTTTCTCTTACCCGTTGCTTGGAGAGATAATACACCCTTTGATCATGATACTTTAGAGGAGCTTGAGTATTTAGACACCCTTACATGTTTCTATGGATTAGAGGCTTGTCTCATAGTTTCTACTCTTCAGACAAAGATCATACATGTATCATCTATTGTTCTTGATGACAATAGTATCACCACATTGGCCCCTATGGATTCAGTTTAGCATCATGACCATCTTGGTCATTCATTATTTGCTACATCATGGGATTATTATCTTGCAGACACATTCTTGTTTGTTTTGTTAAATCTCACACTACAGATCTTGAGGATTATTTTAAGGAAATTCATCTCCTCTACCTTGACAGTCAGGTTATCACTGTACGCCCACCATTCTTTGTGCATTTAGAGGTTGCATTTTAGGATTCTCCACATCAGTTTGAATTTGGCATCATTTGTTTCAGTTCAGACAAATAGATTCTTCAACATCCTATCATGGCACACATCTTTAGACAGATTTGTTCATCACTCTTCACAGGGTTTCTTCGACATCGTCATTTGGATCCATTTCTTCCCAAGGGGAGGAATATTATCTACCGCTTAAGGATCTCCTTTTGGATTCTACATCAGGCATCTACCATTGCGGAATAAGTTTCTTCATTGTGGGTGGGCCTTCTTGTCTCTTTATATCTCTCCTATGGAGACCATTGTATATGTACTTATATGATAGAAGTTGTCTATGGGGGGTATCATGTAATACACCTCCTATCCTTCTTTCATTAGTGCATTTCATTCTTTTCTTTTCTCTCTTTTGGGGGGAGTTTTGTTCCCATGAGGTTTTCTCCCTTTCTCCACTTTATAGAGATTTGGTTGTATTCAGGTACCTAATCAGGCCTAGTTTCTAAGACCCTTGTTTGCTTTCATGCATTTTAGTTACCTTTGCTTTCTTGCACATGTTTGTAGCTGCACTCTTGCTCATCTTAAGGGGGGTGTTAGAGTAAAGGTTTTTAACTTAATTATGTTAATTAAGTTACATTTATTCCTCTCTTAAGATTTCACTTTAGTTTGCATATTGTGACATTTAATAATTATATTAATTATTAAATGTCTACCTATTAGGGTTTCTTTAGGGTTGCATAATCTCCTTTTATAAGGATTGATAATTGTATTTTATCACTCTCTGATTAATACATTTTTAGCTTTCAGAGCACCTTTTCCTTTTGTCTTGAATGTCTTCTTTCTGTGATAGGTTATTCGCATATAGGAGATCTTCAGGGACTGTGAAGTTGGATTTATCAACTTCAACAATGAAGAATAACAAAACATTAGGACAAATTAACTTACAACTTAAATAATGCAAAAACTATAATTTTTTGTCCAAAAGAAGAATGAAAAAACATTGTGACAAATTAACTTTCAACTTAAAGAATGCCAAAGCTATAAATTTTTCTCCAAAAGAAAACTTTAAGCATGAATAATGAAAAAACATTAGGACAAATAACTGACATCTATTATATTTCCTCAACTTCAGCACAACTATGATGATTGTGTTGCGCATTCTTGTCTAGTTCATCATGCTCACTATCAATAGGGTGTTGCCACAATACTATGTCTCACTTTTGGGATGTGATGATTTTTTCCTGAATTCATTATTTTTAGAAAAAACTAATGATTTAATTCTTTATAGGCTCCATCTAAAGGGTTTTAATTGAAGAGGGATAGATAAGACCCCCTTATATCAAACCCCCTTAGATAGAACCCCTATATTATTAAATCATACCCACAATGGAGTCTCCTCAACTATCAAAATGCTGGAAAAAAACCATTTTTTCTTTACCTTTTGAGGGATTAAATAATATCATTTAAAAATTATATTTTTCAAGATTGTAGTCCTTGAAACTAGCTTTCCAACAAGTATAGGTTTGATATATTTTCATTTTATCATGTATTTAATTTTCAATATTTACTAAACATAGGTTTTTCTTTGAACATCAGGCTCTTTGTTGTGCAGAGGTGGAAAAATAGTAAACCATTGTTAAAAAAATTCAAAAAATACCAATTCCCTAGATATTGATTTCCTTATTTCATCCAAAAAAAGAAAAAAAGGATTTTGATATATACACAAAAATTTAGGTTGTACGACACACATGTATGTCCAAATTATAATTACAATGACTTCAAAAATTAATTAAAAAAAAAAATGCAACAAAAAATTATGAAAAAATGTCCTTTCCCTAGATATTGGTGTTCAAAATATATATTCCAAACATTAGAATTTAATCCTTTATAGAAAAAAAGTTATGTTGTACGACACAAATGTTACTTTCTGAAAATGTTATTTTATGTCTAAAACCAGTTATTAAAGGAGATTTTGAAAGATTCATGATTTATTTCAGAAAAATTGAAAAAAATATATTTATAATCTACACACAAATTGCCACAAATCACTAGTTCACATCATCTTCAATTTTTTTATGGTTTAGCTGCTATAGGTCTCAAAAGATGAAGATTCAGTTAAAAAATTGATGTAAATTTCCATCTTGGGCAAAAAGTGAGACACAGTATTATGATTTCACCCAATATTGGTAGCTCTATTGACATCATGAAGGTGTTTTTGTTTTCCTATTGCTTTGATAAAATTTATCTGCATGTGGTTTAACTATCGTGAAAAAAAAATACAAAGCATTCAATAGTCAAGTAAAGAATGCAAGCTATAAATTTGTCCAAAAGAACATTTTTTGGATCACTGCAACAATAAAGAAACTAGGTTGGATTCTCCTATGCTCAGATTTCAATAATCTAAATATTAAGAGGTATTTTATACAAAATTTCCAAACAAGAATAAATGATATCAATAGAGTCTCTTACCTCATCTAAATCCATGGACTTATGTTCATTCCATGCAGAAACTATAGTGTTAATGAAGGCAACCAACTACGAAACTTGTTGACTGAGACCGAATATGCAACTCATTATAGATTGGTACCCTTCATTTGAGTTGACATGATCTAGAGAGGCTCCTTCTAGGAATTTAATAGATGGCTATGAAATCTATGTTGACGAACTAGATTTCCACTTCATCCTACTCTAATTTACATCCTACTCTAATTTACTAGGATCTAGTGTAGCCATATAATTGAAAATATCTTTTGCACCTACTTCTCTATTATTGGTTTCCATCTTAAATACAATTTAAATTTCAACATATAGTCAGTTCAATAAAAAATAAAATAAATAAGACAATGTAAATTTAACCAAAAAGCCATACAATTACAACAAATTTGTCCATTTTGGCCTACAACCCGCCTTAGCCAAATGTATATCCAGCCCTCACATTATCTCTTGCTCTCTTGCCCCTGTTACTCTTTGCAAAATATTCTTTGGAATGCATACTTTCTTTCAATGCCTTCCATTTTTTGGGAGATAGAGTGGATTAACCTCTCTTTTCCCTCCATGATTCTTTTTCTGCAATTGTAGCTAAAATTGTTCATCAAAATTCTCATCTTTTTCTTGTAATATTTTCTAGATATTTTTCCACCAATAGTCTCAAAAGCATTTTTTATATTTTGTATAACATTTTCCATAGTTCATGGATCTTTCTCTACAAAACTTGTTTTTCAAATATCCAAATGAGCCCTAAATCTACACCTAACTCAAAGGCCCACTTTCCAACATTTAGCCCAATGGGCTCACCATCTCTCGATACCTCAACAAAGAATGGCTTCTTGCATTCTAATTTTCTTTCTTTTTCATTCCTCTTTGTAGATTTGTATAAATCTTGAGTCAATCTTTTTCTTTTGACAAAAGGAGACACATCTTCTATTAAACCACTACTAGTATTTTTTGTTGATCCACTAGTTCCATCAAAAGTTCTAGATGCAACAGGTACACTCTAAGGCACAATAGATGCAAACAGTCTCTCTTCGTGAATTTTATTAATCAAAACTTCATGCTCCTTGACCACATCAGGTTTGGAATGAGTAGCTAGATTAGTACTAGTAACTGCATATTTCACTTCAAACACATCCTTTAATGTTGAATATATCATTTGCAGACCTACTATTCCTTTACTCTGATTTTTTTCAATAATCTCTCTTAGACATTGTGCTAATAGATCATGATGACATTGTACATCACCATGTGCTATAGCAAGTTGGACATCACCATGTGCTATATCAGGTTGCACATCATCACAACTATTGTTTTCACCAACTACATTTGTTGAAACATAAATGTGTTGGCTTCTAGGAGATGGTGACACTATATCTTTTCTTTCCATTTTTTTTTATTTGTATTTCCTTTGCACTCTTTTTCTTGCCTATTAAAAAATATCAAATTATGTCTTGTATACATAAAGCTCTTGCTTATAAAATTTCATTAATCACTATAAAATAAATAATATACTACTTAGTGGATTTACAACATGCCTATTTGTCAAACCAAGACATGATAAATATTCATTATTCTTGGCCACTTTTCTCTATGAAAGTGCTCATAATTTGTCACTGAAATTTTAGCATTATGATCTCTATCATCTAATTTTCACCTTATAATCCTTGTCTTCATTTCTTGAAGTCCAAATAAATAATAATTTATAAATCAGAAACTTGAATTAGTAAAACTTTATTTAGTTCGTAAGTTGATAATTGTTGAATTTCCAATCTGTTGATAACTTCAAATGGAAACTTAAAATAAAATTCAATTTACAAATTAAAAATAATTTAGAGTAAAAAACTGAGAAGATGTTTACAATTATAGGTATTAGACAAATTTTCCTTATGCATTTATTCACAAGAAAAGAACTCATAAAAACATAACACAAGCAGATGAAAGAAAAACATAATCTAGTTCATCATGAGGTGTGTTAGAACCTGAAAGGTCAAAAATTGTTTTCTTCTTCTAGGGTTTAGGACCTAGAATGAAAATCTTCACTAACTTTCACTCAAGAACAAACCCTTGAGATCTTGCAAGAGGGCTCTTCTAGGGGCTGAATACAAACTACTAAGGGTTTCACTACCAATTTTAGACTTGGAAAGATAAATGATATGTAAGATGCAACACTAAAGCATAATTGAATGCAATGACCTACAAAATGACCTAGAAATGCAAATAAAACAAAACAAAAAACTACAAAAAAGAATATGTGCACTTGGGAATCTAGAAATGATTGGAAGGAGGTCTAAAACACTAAAAAATTTGACTTTAATGTTGACTAGGACTCATTCATAAAGTTGGGAGAATCAGTACAAAATTTGAGTTTCTATGCAAGAATAGGAATCTGCCAAATGGGTATCTAGATCTGCAAAAATCTGAATTTTGATTGAAACTGGGACTTATTTTCTAGAACTAGTGAATCTTTCTAGTTACGGTTTTTTGAAGCTTCAAAGTCTGATCTTTCTCTTCTTTGTTTTCTTAATTTTCTTCTTCAAGTTTCAAGATCTGAAACCTTGAAAATCAACCTATAGGTGTTCTCCAATGTTCTCCAAGCCTTGATGACAACTTTGATAACTTTGAATGCTTTGACAACTTTCCTCCAAGCTTTCTCCTTAGGAAATCTACCACCTAGACCTACAAATCACACACAAAGGAGAGGGAAAAATATTGTTGGGTTAGTGGATAGGGGTTTTCCTTGATCAAACCCCTTGTTGGTAATCAAACCTTGAAATAGAATGAAATATGAATGGAGAATGATGAATGAACAAAATGTGATGTTGCAACTCACCAAACCCTAGCAATAAGAGGTTACCAACATGTATGAGATGGCTCCAATTGATGTAGATATTTCCTCTTGCTTGAAGGTGATTGATATTGAATGAAATGCTTGCTTGAATCAAAAAATCCTACATCACAATTCTTAGCTCAAAAACCAACATGATGCATGAAGTATTTGACGTGATGATTGATGCTTGAATATTTCTCTAAAAAGCTTGATAATATGCCCTTGAATGCTCTTGTGAATGCTTGAATGCTCTTGTGAACTCCAACTTGCTATTAGAATTCTCATTCAACTTGGTAGGTGAAAAATGAGGGAAATAAAATTGTATTTATACTTAATTATGCAAGAATTCTCAAAATTACAACACTACAAGATGACATCAAATCTAGGAGAATAAAATCCATACAAAAAAATGAATTAATTTTTATTTTGGGCCAAATGGGACTCATTCTCCCAAGGTGGTGAATGAGTCCCATTAGGCATAATTTTTGGGACCAAATTTTAAAATGCTTAGAAATGTGTGAAACTAAGTTTAGGACCCAAAAATATAGATGGGAATCATTCGCCCAAGGTGGAAAATGAGTCCTAGATCACTAGATCTATGCCATTCAAGCCTAAAACACCTGAATTATGATTGGGAAATGATTTATGTTGGGATTATCCTAAAAAAGATACAATAAATGAAGATTGTGGATGTAAAATAAGGCTAGTTAAAGCATAAGAAATCCCAATTATTAATGAAAAGTCTAGAAAATTGTGAAAGTGTGTTACAACACTTTAAAATAAGGGATTATTAAGATTTATTTTAAAAAGAGGTGTATTAGGTTTAGTTAATTGATAAAACCTTAGACTTAGTGCACAAGGGCCCAAGACCTAATGTGAATGTGTCAACCATATTACAACACTAAATCAAGGCAACATTATTCTCAATTCAACAACAAGGTCCCAAACAAGTTTGAAAATGTCCCTAAAGACATTTTTTGACACTACATATAGCCCCCACTTTAGTGAGAGGATTAACTTGCTTCAAAATCACACTAAAGTAGACAAACATGCATCAAAAGGGATCCAAGTGCACCAATTCTAGTAAGATGGGATGGCAACGATCAAGAGGGGTGATCAAGCCCCCAGGATCAAGATCCCATGACAATCCAACATAGGTACAAAAGAACACACATTAGAATTATATAAAGAGAAACAACAAAGCATAAGCATACATTGTCAAAGACAAAAATAGAAAAGGTAAAAAGATAAAAGAGTTGGATCAAGCTTTGACCATTTGTCCATTGCAATGTGGATTAGATCTAGGTTGTTTTTCCAAGAAATGCAAGATCACTTTGAGGAAATGAAACTCTTGGCTATCCACTTGGTGAGAATTTGAAAGAGGTTAGACACATACACACATGGCAGGTATCCACTCACACTCACACACAAGTCACTAAGGGGAAGTCATGCCTCAGTCGGGCTTCCCATCAAACCATACCAAAGTTATACCCCCTAATAACTTTAATAAGGAACCACACAAAAATGGTTTTTGAGCTTCACGAGTAAAGCAAAGCTTTGTATTCTTGGAGATTATGAACAAACAAGATGGCTCTATAGGCATGCAAGGTGTATTATGCAAGGTGGCCATATAACTACAAATGCAAAATGAAAAATAAGGAATGTTCAAAGGAGTCTTTCTTAGTTCATGCAAGGTCTCTAGCTTAGGAAACATTGTGCCTAATGTCTCCAAGAGAGGACCAATCAAAGAATAGAAAATTCACAACTTAGGGGATGTAGTGTGTCACATCAAGCCACTAAGAGGAATGTAATATGCTAAGAGAGATCATGCTCTTGAAGGAAACCATACCCAATGTCATCCATAAAGTGACAGATGCATCATATGAAATAAGAAGACTGCTCCATGAACCATGAAAAAGAGAAAAATGCAAAAGAATAATGCCAATGTATGCCCCCACTTAAAATAAATTGTTAAACACCATGCTGTGAGAAATTACTTTAAAGTAGAAAATGATAAATTCAAGCAAAGAAGACATGAGAGCTAACCTGGAAAGCCCTATGCCAAGTCATATGTTTCCAAGTAAATCTATGTCATGTACAAGAAAGAGGAAAGGGGTTGCCCCCAAATATGAAAATACAAACACATAAGGGATCTATGGATTTGGGGTTAGTATGTTCTTCCTACAATTTTTTTAGAGATCTTGAAACTATCATCATTCCCCAAATACACATAGAACTGGAGGACTGACACAAAGAGAGAAAAAATAAAGAAAAACCTTTTGGGTCAACATTTAAGGGACATGAATGTCTTGATGCCTTGCATCATCCCCAAGAGTAAAGTACAAGACAAAGAAAAAGAAGAAAAAGAAAAGGAAAGACCTTTTGGGTCAACATGAAAGAGACATAAATGTCTTGACACCTTGCATTATTCCCAAAAGGAAAATGCACGACAAATGAAAAGATAAAAATTCAAAAATAAAAGATTGACAACATAGAGAAGAATGGAGGTACAAATAGAGGAATGCCACAAAGAGAGAGAACATCAAATAGAACATCACGAGGGATCACATTACACACATGCAATCACAGAAAAGAAAAAGAAATATGCAAAAGACTAGTAAGGAATATGCGAGACAACCTAAAGTAGGTCGTCTGCATCCCAATCATGTTCATGCTATACCGAAAGAAGACAACTAGCTAAATGGACAATGACAAGTGCATTACTAGGACAAAGCTATCTACTTCTTGCCCCCATTGAGTGCAATACAATAATGAGCCGAAGTGGGTGATGGGGGAGATCATGTAATAGTGAGAATGAAAAACTCTACAACTACTACATGACAAGGGGTGGAAAGGGTATGTTATGCAATCACTCGATGGAAATCATTTCCATCGAAGTAAAAGTTGTTCAATACTAATTTCAATGTATGACACTCATCAGTACTATGTCCAAGATTTTTGTGGTATCGACAATGTGGAACATTCACATCTTTAGGATATAGTATTATCTTTTCTTTTATTGGTTGCAATGTTATTAGTTCTTTGTTTAGAAGCAGTTGTAGTTTCCTTTCACATTCAAGCGGAAAACAAGGGAACTTTAGTTTTGGTAGCTTGTAGGGCCTCTTGCGCTTGCTAGATTCAACAATTTCTTGAGTTGAAGGTTGAGGAGGAGGACCTGAGGTGATCCTGTCATCCTTTTCATTGAGGAAGGACATTCATATTAGAAAAAGGATCTAAGACAACTGTACCATCACTACAAATCCTTAGGTATTCTTTAGGAGCACTTATGTTAAGAGGGGGATCTTGATATCCTAACCCTTTGGTTTCCTCAGTTGGTATTTGTTCCAATAGTTGATGAATTTTGTTTTTACTTGTTGTATCACATCCTTGTTCACTCAATATTGTAAAGCCTTTTACATATGTCTCTTCTAGGTTGATAGGAGTTTTCATCACTTTGTTAACATAAAATGGTTGAGTGTTTACTTTTTTAGAGTAATTAGGTTCACCTATTGTAGAGAAATTAGGTTCATATTTTGTTTCAGTTTTAGGATGTAAGTAACTAAACATCTCAAGAGGTGGTATTGTATGGTACATTAGTTGTTTCATGAATAGATAAAAGGATGCATTAGCTTCAAGGTTGTTAATACAACCGTTTAGGAACGTATTCATGTTGCCATCGTCTTCTCCAATGATTTCAACATCACGATGAGGACATGCATTAGGATTTGAGCGGGCATGAGTAAGTTCAATTTCATTAGGGTCATTTCCAAAAGCACAACTTGACATATGCCCTAAGGATTTAAAGGAAATCCAAAGCTTACCAGAGCACATATCCATGATGCAAATTTCAAATTCTAAACTATTTAGCAATGTGAAATGAAATGTTATAGATGCAATTTGGATTTTAAGAAATGCACAAGATGAACTAATTTAGACGGATGCAATGAATTAGATGAAGCAAAAAGCCTCAAAACTAGAACAAAAAGGTAACAAGAGAAAATAGGAACTCAGAAGCAGAGCTTTAAATGCCAAAAAATTGCAATTTAGAATATGCACAAGGACTGACTCGCCCAAGGTGGCAAATGAGTCCTAGTAGGTATTTTTTTCAAAAATTTCAAAAAAGTTTAATTGCATTTTATTCCTTCTACGCTGTATAATATAGATCCTAAGTGAAAATACATATTTTGTATGAATTTCAATGAAATGAGATTAAAAAATGTAAACTATATGAACTTTCATTGATGCAAAATTTGAAAACCCTAGAATGCAAACACTAATGCAATGTTAATGCAAGAAAGATCTAGGATGATAATGCACTCCAAATTAGAATTATGATGTTCTAAATGTAGGTTCACCAAAATGAAAGGTGGAAAATCATTTACTTCTTATAGGGTTTAGGACCTAGAATGACAATATTCACTAACTTTCACTCAAGAACAAACACTTGAGATCCCAATACAAAGGAAAAAGATATCTTGCAAGAGGACTATTCTAGGGGTTGAATGAAAACTAATAAGGGGTAAAAGCTCAAAGTTGTGTCACACTTTCAACCAACTTATCAAGACAACTGAAATTAAGTATTTCTAACAAAAATTCAATTTTGGTCAAACATATGATCTAGTAAGATTCATTCTAGCTGAGTTAGATAATTCCACAATTTTTTCAATTAAAATTGTTGGCTCAAAATATATGGAGCACCATTTTGAGTCTAATTTACCAAAAAAATAAAATTATTTGAAAAACTTGAAGTTTCAATAACTCCTACTAATGTAAATAACATTTTTAAAAAATATATAAAAAATACCTTTTTGTAGATCCATAAGTGTAGTTTTTAAAAATATATTTTATTTTAATAGTTTAATTATTGGGTATGTGCAGGATCATCATGGAAAAAAAGGCCCTTAAGTGGCAAAAAATTTAGAAAAATCAATGTTAGGTAACTTGATGTAAAAATTTGAATAAGTTATCTATATTATTTCAAAAATATGTAAGAATAGAATCTATAGAAAATTGAATGTAGTTTCTAAACTACTAGGTTTATTTAAAAAAAATAAAACCTATTTGGTGAAAATTTGAAATTTCAATGCAGTAGTACTTAAATTTCAGGGAAAAAATAAGAAGTAGGTGTCTGTCTGACCACCCTAACCATAATCAAATGATAATTATTTTTTATAATATTTTATATATAAGTAGAGGACTCATATCGGATGTGATGCATATTTTTTGTAATTTTTCCAAGTAAATAATTAATTATGAATATTTTATTACAAATTTAAAAAAATATAAAACTTCGTATGTCGGCGACCTTAACTTAGTCAAAACTTCATGAAATTTAATTTTTATTTTTTAATCCTATAGTATGTGAAACATAGAATGTGACACATGTTTGGATTCAAAAATGTGATACCATTTGAAAGTTATAGATGTTTTTCAATCACCTATCGATTAGGACTTTAGTCAAATTCTAATAGAAAATAAGTAATAATTATTTATTAAATTTAAATTAAAGAATAATTTATATTGGTGGAAAGCTGAGAATCTCCTCTAAAACCCTTTTTGTTTCATAAATTTTGATTAAAAAAAGTCGTCAGCCACATACTCTACAAATACCCATAATATTGCCACTTTTTGGCCCACCATGATTCTGCACATACCCTATTATTTATATTTTATTTTTTATTTTTACTAAAAGTAGCTTATCAACATAAAATATTAGGTTGATTACCATGCCAAGGAAAAATAAAATAACTTATTAAAAAAAAATAAAAAAAAAATGATGCACTAGATAAAAGAAACTATTTCAAGATGGTATTTTTTTTTCATTTTAGATAAATATTTAATATGAAAGTTGATGTCTGATGGAAACAACTAGTTTTTGATTAACACACATTTTAATATTTATTTTAAAATATATATTATCAAAATTAGAAAAAAAATATATTCATGCACTAAAGTTTCAAGTTATAAATACACACAAAATTTGAAAGAAAAAAAAAATTACTATAAAAGGTTTAACATCTCATACAACTTCATTTTTCAACATTTTAGTGGCAACTAAATTTTAGTGTTAATTTATTAAAAACTATTTTAATATAATTTTTTATTTTTATTTTTTAAATAAAAAAAATAAAATATAATAAAAAATACATATTTTACTAGTTTACATCATTTCAAAATTCAAAACATGTATGCCACTTTTTAATGATTCAAATTTAAAAGTTGGATCAGTGTTGGTTATTTCCTTTATAAAGTATAACACAACTTTTTTCTTTTATCCTAAGGGGTTCACCACCAAGTTTAGATTTGGAAAGATAAATGATATGCAAGATGCAACACTAAACCCTAATTCAATGCAATGACCTACAAAATGACCTAGAATCGCACATGAAACAAAATAGAAAACTACAAAAAAGAATATGGACACCTGGGAATCTGAAAAATGATTGGAAGGGGGTTTGAAACACTATAAAATCCAAATTTAATGTTGACTGGGACTCATTCACCAAGATGGACGAATTAGTCCAAAATTTGGGTTTATATGCAGGAACAAGAATTTTCCAAATGGGTATCTAGATCTGAAAAATATATGAAATTTGACTGAAACTGGGACTCGTTTCCCAAAAGTGGTGAATTATTCCAATTATGGTTTTCTAAAGCTTCAAAGTCTAATCCTACTCTTCTCTTTCTGCTTAATCTACTTCTTCAAGTTTCTAGATCTTAAACCCTAAAAATAAACCTACAGGTGTTCTCCAATGTTCTCCAAGACTTGATGACAACTTTGACAACTTTGAATGATTTGAACACTTTCCTCCAAGATTTCTCGTTAGAAAATATACCACCTAGACTTACTGTAGCAGTGTAATTTCTCCCACTGGGGCAGTAATGAGCCATCTGAAAAATTATAATTTTTTTTAATTTTGATCATGGCAACGTGATTCTTTGAACCGATGCAGCAGACACTTCACTTCATAGAGGGACAAAATGTAGGCATCGAAAAGATCATGATTGATACTATGCATCTGATTCTAATTAACTGACACCATTTCTTCCTAAATCACTTCAAATTGATCAATTAATTGAATAATCGACATTTTTTAATTAAAATCAACAAATTCAGCTCTTAATCAAATAATTAAATTTATTGATTAATTCATCCTTCTTCTAACTAATTATTCATCTCATTTAATTAAATCCTCTCTTAATCCTCTCATTTGATAAAAAATTAATCAAATCAAATGTCACATCTCCTAATTCACTCCAATTAATTAATTATAGATTAATTAATCCTAAATCACCTTTCTAATCACCATTATCAAATCCTCCAGCTTTTAACTCTTCAAGAGTTAAATCAACCATGGTCATATAACTAGGTTGCACATGAAAATAATTTCAATTAATTATTTAATTCATCTATTTTCCCTCACCAAGGAATATTACTCTTAACAATCTCTCATTCAGTTTCCCTCCAAAGGTTTTCAAAAAACCTTTCACGTCTGCAATAAATTCTCTTACAACCTTTCAAATCCTCTTACATCCTCTCAAATCTCATTCAATTCCTCTTACACCAATTTCAAATTGTCAACTAACAACATTTACTTCTCTCCCATCTTCCTCCACTCACACATTAATCCCAAAATGTGCTCCACCTTCCTCCAATGGAATTGTGACGCTTGACACATTCTCATTGGCTCTCAATTTATCCCACATTCACCAATTTCCTCCGTTCTTCAACCCTTGGCTTCTATAAATAGAGGCATCCTTTTCACAATATGGATCCACAACTTAGAGCATTATCATTATAGGCATTTTACTCCATAGCTTTACTTCATTTTCAAGCAATTTAGCTGGATTATAGTCAATTTTATACTTAGATCATCTACACTTAATATATATTATCAAAGGGATTGGGAAATGGATTCTTTCCACATCAAAGGAGCACCACTCCCCCTATGGGATGGAGGTTTAGCCGATTTTACTTAGATTACATGCTTTATTTAGTTTAATTTCTTGTTATTTCATGTTTTCTAGTAATTTTGGTTAAAGAATTTCATAGGGAACACTAAATTAGCTTTCTAAAATGTTTGAAACTTGATTGTTGGTCTCTTGTTAGTTTATGCAGGTTTGGTGTTCTCATTTTGGAGCTAGAAGGAGGGATGATCAACTTAACATGTTAGATTTCATTTGATTTATCCATTTTTCCATGCAACACTACTTTTGCTACATTGTACCACATATGCATTTCTCTATCGTGTCACTTCTGATTTATGACCATATTCACACTCTCTGTATTCTATGTGAAATTCTCACCGTAGAGTGCCACCTTTGTAATTGTGTTGCATTCGCCCTCTTTGTTTCTGCAGAGCACTACTTTTGTACTCACCAGAGCACCACATTTGTTTTTCAATGCTGCATTTGACATTTGTAGAGTGCCACATTTGATATTCAGTATCACATTTGTAAGAAGCAGGGGAGGATAAAAAATTTAAGACATAAAATCTTTTTTTAATGCTCTTTGTGATAATCTTGGGCTTCAATTTCTGCATTTCATTTCCTAGGACTAACTAGATTCAATTTGGACTTAAAATTAACCTACAACTAAAGTTTTGTCAAGTTGGTTAAAAATGAACCTTAGATACTTATTAGAATTTGAAGTTTGGATTAAAATTGAACAATCAACTTCAATATTTGGTTTTGGTGCTAGAAAAAGAATTGATTTATTACCTTTGAGGAGTAAAATAATTGGCATTTTCTTTGTTTTTTAATCTTCTTTTGAAACTCTTGTCATCCAAATGCATATGCACTTCTCTCGCACTTCATAGTGATCTTGAGAATCTAAAGCATTTTAGTGACATTAGGCTATCTAAAAGATTGCCTCCACATTTCAAATTTGGGTTTTTAAAATTGAACAAATCATTGTTAGTGTGAGAAAAGGCATAGCGTGTGTTCTCTCTTTGTTCATGCAAGCAAATATGATCAAACTACGGATGTACTTACTTGCTATTGTTCAACTTTAGAGGGCCTACCTTGCTGGAAAAAAGTACTCACCCCAAGGGAATGACCCAAGCAGTAACAAGTATAATCCAAGCTCTTCCAAACCACTATATAAATTTGTGGTTATGATGAAAATCATAAACAATGGGAAGTGATACATGATAGCTCTTCCCAATTATCTTTATGATGTGTAAATCCCTTGTTCTAAGGATTGGGATACCTCTCAAAAGGAGTTTATCATTGCACCCTATAAACTAGATGCCCTTATTATGAACCTTTGTGTAGAAGCCAAAAAACCCTAATATTTGTTGGTGTTAGGAGGTCGGACCTCTGAAGCCATCCCACATACTTGCAGTTCTTTGCAGAGATGAAGAGTTTGACATGGAAGATTCATGAGAACTCAAATATTGGTTGACTCGTAGAAGTGAGTGATGTGGAGGGGAGCCATTGTGGTCAAGCTTCTAATCATCTACTCTGAATAAGTGTTGTTGGAGAAATCCATGTGGGAATTCAACAACTATAGCCATTTCTATCCTAGGGTTGTTCAATCTGTGAGTCAGTTAAATGCTTTGTGTGGATCCAAATTCTTGAAAACAAACATTCAACAAGGCCATCAAATTTAACCCTTTAGAAAATAAAATACCTTTGAAAAGTCCAAGTATCACTGCTTGTCCCTAAGGATTCTATCCTTAGAGGCTTCTAAATATTTGAGCCTATATCTCAATTTTTTCTCTCTAAAGTCAACATTAGGGAACTATTTCCTTGATTCTCTTGATTTCCACATAATGGACCTTGTGGGATGAAAAGAAATTGAGACATAGAAATTTATTTGAAAAGCTAAGCAAGAAAGTGTTTGTGGTAAAAATAATCCATTAAGCAAAGATAAAAGACAAATTGAACCCCACACATGTGTTTGTTCAAATGATTTCCCACAAGATCAATGTCCCAAAACCAAAGTCTATCAATCGTCACAAACATCTTAGTCCAATAAATCTCATGAAATGTTATTCTATGCTTTACCAAGTCAAAGAAAGATTTCTCTATAACTTTTACAAATGTACATCAAAGGACAACCCAAACTTGTACTCATTCTATTATTGTCAAAATCTAGCTCTTTTCCAACATTTTGAGTATCTCACTTTGTAGGGTTGAAAATTTCTTAGAAGTATAGCATGTTCTTCAATACCTAGGCCTTGTAAACAAAAGTCTCTCTAGGTTCACATAGGATAAAAATCAACACTTTCATCTATCCCAAAACATCAATCAAAACCCATCTCACAAACAACTCTTAGAATCTTGGAAAAAATCCTTTATAGTAGACTTTTGGTAAATCCTTCAAAATCAAAAAAAAAAATCATCTTGTTTGACTAAGTGTGTGTGGATGAATCATTCTTCATAGACTTAGTTAAATTATCATCCTTGTGGACAAGTTTATCCCAAGATAACATCCAACATCTTGGGGTTTATAAGTTAATTATCCAAAATCCAAGTCAAATCCAAAGTCAAAAATTGAAAAAGTCCTAAAGTCTAGTATCCCTCCAAGGTTTCTTAAAGATTTCAATCATTCACATCATCCATCTTTCATTTACCTCATTACCACCATTTGATCCTTAAACATCCTAGCTTGTCTTTTTTTGTACCTAAAGTTTAGACCAACCTAAGTAGTTAGGGGTTTACCTCCCATATTCATGAAATTTGATCCTTATTTTATGGTCCAAACTAGATCTCAACACAAAAAAAACATGGAATCAAACAAAGAAACATCCACTTCAAGTGACTTGAGTCAAACTGCACTTGAAATCAACCCCATCGGATCTAAAAATCCCCCACTCAACCTTCCTCAACTACCACAAGATCTTCAAGAAGGAGGTTTCCAAGTGGAGGATGTCGCCAACAATGTCTTAGGAATGACTCAAAATGAAATCATGGAGATAGTCCAAAATATTGATAACCACAAGATTGTCAACACAATGACGAGACTTAATCCTTCACAATACATGTTAGAATTAGCAAAGGAAGGGGATAAACTCCCTTTTGATTATGATGTGAGCACTATTGTGGAAAAACCTCTTGGGATTATGCCACCAGTATCATTCACACTTTCTTTGCAAAACTTCATCCAACCCATCATACAACCAACATCATCTCATGCTCCAAGTCAACCTATGGTTACCAAGGGAAGTTTGTTGCTTCATGCTCTTCAAACACATCCTCATGTAAATAACCAAGACTTAGATGGAAACACCATCTTGGGTCTACCAAATACCGTTCCTCAAGATCCAAAAAATCCTTATGTCCCACTCATCATTCATGACACCAACCATCTTTCCACTTTCTCTGCATCATCAACATATTCCCTTGATATGCAATTCTCCCTCCCCATAACTTCACAAGGACAAGTGGGAATATTTGAACAAGGGGGAATCTTCCCATCATTTCCCATCTTCAATTTCTCAAGGGAATACACCACCAATCTTCCCATCATTTCCCCCTCTACCATCAACATTTACACCAATCCTTAGTTTAGGGAAACCCCCTTTACCAATCCTCAATCAACCAAATCAAAACAATCCTCCAATCATGAATCAAATCAATGTACCAAATCCTTCAAGCATGCCACTGATATCACAACACCAGGTGGCACCAATCCAAACAACACAATCAATCACTAAACCATCTATAACACCTCAAAATGTGGTCTCCCAAGGACCTAGCATATCAACCACACCATCCAGCACACAACCCCTCATCATCACTCAAACGACACCTCAACAACCACCTCAACAAAATATCATCACACCATCTCACACCATTTCAAATCCTCCACCTCCACCACCAAAATTAAACGTGGAAAATCAATACAACATTACACTACAAGCTACCCAACAATCCTATTAGAAATCATTCCATCAATTCCAAGCTCAACAATCCACGGAAGCTACACAATAATCCGCTCAACAAGCAAAAGCATAGCAAGACACACAACAAGCACAATAGGTTGCCCAAGTGCAAGCACATGCTTTATTGCAACAAGAATAGACTACCCAAGTAGCACAAGTTGTACAAGCTACACAAGCCGCACAGGCTTTCCAACAAGCTCAAGCTCAAGCACAGGCTCAAAATCAAGAACAAAAAGCTCAAGTGCAAGCTTTGTTACAAAAAAAAGCTTATCAACAAGCTTTACAACAATACCAAGCACAACAAAAAGTAGCTTAGTTACAAGCCCAATAATAAGAATTATTGGTACAACAACAACAAGACCAACAACAAGCATTTTTGGCACAACAACAAATGCAGACATATCAACAAGTGTTGGTGGCACAACAAAATTTGCAATAGCCTCTCACAAACACACAAAACAACCCACCCGTCACTCAAGCAATCAAACCACCTGAAAACACATTCATCCCACCACCTGATCCACAAAATGATGTGTTTGCACAAATAAAATTGCTCTCACTACAAGTGTTAGACCTATAATTAGGGAAAACAACAAAAACACAAGGGAATTTGTGTCCCTATCCATTCAACATGAGCATTGTGATGGTTCCATTCCCTCAAGGGTTTCAGATACCTAAGTTTGACAAATATCATGGGATTGAAAACCCTAAAGATCACATCAAGGAATTTCATGTCCACTATATGGAAGTTGCATATGATGAGTCTTATTTAATGTGACTATTTCCTTGGATTTTGGCTGGTCTAGCCATGGAATGGTTCTCTTGCCTTCCTCCCAGAATTAAGAAGTTCCAAGAAATTGTGAAATTATTCATATAGAACTATTCATTCAAGATAGGCATGGACATAAGCTTGGAAGAACTATCCACTCTAAAACAAGCTAAGGGGGAAGCTAAGGGGGGAAACATTTTCATCCTTCTTGCAATGATGGAAATCCAAGGAAAATAGGAGAAAATGGGCTATGCCAGAAGAACAACAAATTAGGACTATCATCACCAATCTTGAAGGAACCTTGTCCTTCCATCTAAAAATGTAATGCATCACAACATATGACTAGTTGATCCCAAGGCTCTCAACATCAAAAGAGCCCTTATTGCACAAGGGGGTACACTTACTTATTAGGACAACTATCCATCAACTGTTACAATGAAAAACCTTGCACATGGGCAACAAAAAAAAATGTTACTAATGATGGTGTGGTTGTGTAGACACTGAAAATATACTGATTGACATCGTGCATTCGATCCTGACTTACTAACATCGTTTCTTCCTAAATCATTCCTCAGTCTAACCATTTAATCAAAATCCCCTTATCTGATTAAATTCATCAGCATCCTCTCTTGGTTAAATAAATCACTTTATATGAATCAAGTCATTTCTCTTGTTAATTAAATCAATCCATCTGATCTAATTATCCCTATTTAATTAAATAATCAATTTATTTGATTAAATCTCTAAAGTCTATCCATTAAATTAAATAAATTAAAACCTTATTTGATTTAATCTAACACCATCCCTTTTAATTAAATAAATCAAAATCTTTATTTAATTAGCCTCTTATCATATTCCTCTCTTATCTGATTTAAATAAATCCATAAATTTAAGTCAATAAGTCACATCATCTAATCTCCTGTTAAATTAATTAACCCTTGATTAATTTAATCTAATCTCATGTCACATCCTCTAGATAATGCAAGTTGCACATGAAAATAGATTTAATTCATTTATTAAATCTCAATTTTCCTCACAAGGCATCTCTTTGGAATATTCTCTCAATTTGAATTCAAAAATTTCAAGTCAACATGTACATCCAACAAGGAATTTAAAGCCTCTTACATGTCCTTTGCCTTGAGCCAAGTGGCATTTATTACATTTTCCCTTCCCTCTTACATGTCATTTCAACAAATTTGAATTTCAAATATTGGCATTTATTGGCACAAACCCCAAATCTTGCACAACCATCATCCATTCATAGCTTGACAAGTGGCACCATATCATTGGATGAATGTTAGTCCCACATTGCTCAAATTTTTGCATTCATCCATCTTGAAATCCTATAAATGAAGAGCTCCTCTCCTCATTTCATCATCCAAAATCCAAGCAAAGTTACCATGCTCAAATATCTCTTGAGTTTCATCCATTATCATTGAGTCATAGTTAGGTTCTGTAGATTTTGGCTTGGAGTCTTCACATTTCATCAACAAAGTGGATCAATCTCTTCAACATTCAAATCTTGCATCATAGGAATTGGGAAAGGGCCAATTTTCACATCAAATTGGCACCAATTCCCCCATGGGATCAAGTGTTTGCTATTTAAATTAGGATTTAATCTAGTTTTTATCATTTCATTGTGTTCTTGCTTATTTTCTTTCCTATTTTGAGTTTGCAAATGGATTTCATGGGGAATCCTTCTTTTATCTTGAAAATCCTTGTCTAACTCATTTGTTCATGTTGTTTTACAGGTACTAGAAAAAGGGTTCGCACATTTGGTGCTAGAAGGAGGGCTGGAAATCATAAATTCTAAAATTTTCTCAAAATTTCTGCGTTTTCTTGACACACAAGAAATTCCAACACAGGCTCATCAGTGTCGCTATTTTCGCGCTGCGGGCTCATTAGCGTCGATGTTTTAGCACCACAGGCTCATCAGCGTTGCTATTTTAGCACCACTGGATTCATCCCGCCAAAAATTTCAAATTTTAAACTGCGCCGCTAGACTCGCCGATCTGCACAAGTTTTCAAAAAATTTAAAACTTTGACACTTTCAAGAACTATGATGCTAAGCAAAAAGAGTGACACAATTGTGCTCTCTGTCCCGACACAGAGCACCGCTGACTGGTAAGCGGTTCTATAAGAGCACTGCTGGAAGAAAAAAATTAGCGACGCCTTCACGAGTTGCGACGCTGGAAGACAGAAAAATGGAGCACTTAATTTTTTAGCACGTGCTTTTGGTTCATGATTTATTTATCTACTATTTTCTATTTTTTTAACTTTTGTGTTTTTCTAGAATCTGATTATTTTTCCACTTTGTAGGTTGGAAGCCAAACACAAAGGAAGGAGAAGCATGGAGATGATATTGGGTCTAATCAAAGTGTTTTCTAACACTTAAGTGTTTGTTTAACACTTCTTCAAGAATTTTCCATCTTTCCTTTCTTTAGAACACTAGCTTTCATTTGGGTTTAAAAAGAGTTTTTTTTGTTTATTTCATGCAAAAGGAGTAAAAAGAATATTAGGATCAACAACTTACTAGATTTTGTTTATGGGATTAACAAATTGAACAAATGTCTTTCACTTGTGATTTGGTGCTCTAAAATGAACTCACATATTGCTTTATGGATCTAAAAAGAACAAGTGTAGTTATGTTTTTTGTGAGGGATTACTTAGACTAAAGGTGTTGGAAAATGACATATGCGCTTCTCTTGTGCTTTATAGCAATCTTGAGAATCAAAAGGCCTTTTCCATGACTTTGGGTTAAGACAAAGCAATCACCTCCACAGTTTGATTTGGGCTTAAAATTGAACAAAATCTTGTGTGAGTGTGAGTGGGGGCTTTGTTGCGTATATTCTCTCTCCTTGTTGCCAACAAGGATTGATCGAGTTACGAATATTGTTCTTCATTTGCTATTGTTTATCCTAGAGGGCTTGCCTTGGGGAAAAAGTACTCACCCAAGGGAACGACTCAACTAGTAACACTCTAAAGCCAAGAGTGTTTCCAGCTAGGATATAAATGTGGATATTGGAAGAAATGCCAATATCACTCAGTTGACTCCGACAAGATGGATTTGAAAGGGGACTCTTGCCACATTGGGTCAACTCCTACAAATGGAAAATCCTTACTAATCCCATGTACTAGAATTTTCCAAAATCCTTAATCTATTTGTTGGTGCAAGAACGGTCGTTCTGAAGCCACCCCACATTTTTACGCTCTTCTAGTAGAGATGGAAAGCATGCCATGGGAGTTTCATGGGTGTTGATGCTTGGCTGCCCCATATAAGTGAGTGTCGTGGATGGGAGCCAATGGGGTCAAGCATCTAACCATCCACTAGAGATAAGTGTAGCTGGACTTGTCCAAGTGGGAATCCAACAAATATTGTGTTGCACATCCATAAGATTGTACTTATTCTTGGGTTACAAAATGCATTTCTTGATCGAAAACATCATAAAAACAAACAGTTAACATCATCTAAATTTCAAACCCTTTTGAAGAAAAATACCATTGACTCAATCCATATGCTATTGCTTTCCCTTGGGATTCACATCCTTAGAGGTTTCTAAGCATTGGATTAGATCTCAATTTGTCTTCCTAAGTAAACAATAGGAAAACCCTTGCCTTAAGTTCATTAAACTTCCACATAACATATCTTGTGGAGTTTGAAGAAATTAAGACATAGGACATCTTAGTTTGAAAACCTAATTGAAGAAAGTGTTTTTGGTAAAAGAAAGACATTAAGCAAAGCTAAGCAAAATGAACTCTCATATGTGTTGAAGACTCCAAATCCCAAAGCACAAATCATTGATTGTAAATCCAAAATTGAATGTTCAAATGAAATCATTGCTTGGTTACAAAGGTCTTTAGGAAGCATATGCATGCTCTTCAATACCTAGGTGTAGGCAAACAAAGTGTACCTTTTAGGTTCATCTTAGGATCAAAAACATATCAAAACCTTTTTCATCCATCCATCAAAACATCAAAACAAATCCCATCTCATCACCACCTTTTGGAAAATCTTGAAATCATCCTTGATACTAGGCTTTATGGAAAAATCAAAACCATCATCAAAATCATTGAGACAAAATCCTTGAGAACATTGTCAAAAACACATTTGGCTAGGTATGTGTAGATGCATCCTTTTGCATGTACTTAGTCAAAGTTATCAAAATCATCTTGTCTAGCTTAGTGTATGTAGATGAATCCTTCTCCATATGCTTAGTGAAACAAATCATCTTGTTTGAATTGGTGTGGGTAGATGCATTCTTCTCCTCACACATATTCAAATTATCATCCTTTGGACAAAGCTATACCTTAGATCACCATCCAACATCTTAGGGTCTTTTTGTTCAAACTATCCAAAATCAAAATCAAAATCAAAATCAAGGACCAAATCCCAAAACCAAAACTAAAATCTGCAAAGTCCTAAAATCCTAGTGTTTCAGTCAAGATTTATCAAAAGCCAAGAACATCCATATCATCCATCCTAAACAATCATCATCATATCATCACCTTTGATCCTCAAGGCATTCTAAAACTTTACACTTTGGGACATAAAATAGAGATCAATCCAAAGAATCAAGAGATTCATCTCCCATATTCTTGATCCTTGTTTTATGGTCCAAACAAGATCTTAATACAAGAAGAGCATGGAAGCCAACAAAGAAACACTCGCTTCAAGCGATCTTAGCCAAACCAACGCAGAAATGAATCTGGCAGAATCAAGTAACCCATTGACCCTCTCATCATCATAGAAACCAGAAGAAAAGAACCAAGGAGAGGATCTTACTTTCGAAATGTCTCACAAGGAAATGACAGAAATGCTTCAAAATCCAGAGAATCACAAAATCGTCAGCATCATGATGAGACTTAACCCTTCATTGTACATGCTTGAACTAGCAAAACAAGGGGCCAAGTTGCCTTTGGATTTTGATGTGAGTACTATCATGGACACATCATTTCCCCCAATCTCATCCACCATCCCCATCTCATCTACACCTCCATCCCAAAATGTCACACAAAACATTCCAAAAATCACAACATCATTTGCTCGAACCCAACCCAATGTCAACAAGGGAAACACATTTCTCAATGCTCTTCAATCACATCCCCTTATTAATAATCAAAGTTTGGGTGCAAGCACCACATTGGAACAAAATATACCTGAAAACCCATTACACAAGAATGTTCCTCTCACATTCCATCACGATCTGTCATCATCATATTTTCATGCAAAACCACAAACACCTCTTCTCACAAATTCACAAGAAGAGGGAGATACGTTCTGACTAGGGGGCTTATTCGACACCACGATGTTTTCACAACAACTCACGCCCCTTACATTTCCACCTCTTTCACCCTTGCCATTATCATTCGTACCACTGCTTGGTCTAGGGCTTCCTCTCCTACCAAGTATCAATCAGACCTACATCCCAACCATCAATCAAAACATTGTACCAAACACACAAAATTTATCGTTGATATCGCAACAATAAACAATAAATACACAAGCAATGGCAACACCATCAAACACACACCTAACATCACAAAGCATGGTATCTCAAGGACTAATCACATCAATACCATTATCCAACACACAAAACATCAACACCACCCTCATGAATACCATTCCAAATGCACCACCACCTCCACCACCACCAATGTTCACCACATCAAATCAATATGATGCAACATTGCAAGTTGCTTTCCAAAGAGGATACCAACAAGTCCAGAAATAAAAAGCTGTGCAACAAGCCGCTCAAGCTGCACAAGCTGCCAAAGCTACACAAGCCGCATTACAAATGCAACAAGCACAACAAGCTCAAGCTTTACTACAACAACATCAACAATAAGCCACCCAAGCTGTGCAAGCTGCGCAAGCACAAAGAGTCATTGAAGCACAACTGTTATTGCAACAAGTAGCACAAGCATAAGCAGCACAAGCACAAGCCCAAGCACAAGCTCAAGTGCAAACCCAATATCAAGTACAACAAGCACAAGCTCAAGCACAACTTCTTGCACAAGCAGCGCAAGTGCAGGCATATCAACAAGCACTAAAGAAATACCAAGAGCAACAAGAAGCAGTAGAATTGGTAGCCCAACAACAAGTGTTGTGGGAACAACAAGAAGCACAACAAGTGTTGTTGGAGCAGCAACAAGCGCAACAACAAGCAGAAATCCTAGCACAACAACAATAGGATCAACAAAAGGCATCGTTCATTCAAAAGCAAGTAGAAGCCTACTTCGCTTGACAGAACATGCAGATATCATCAAACAACACACCGACCAATCATCCATGCAAACCACGATTCAAATACCTCAAAACGCTTCCATCCCACTCCCTAATCCCTAGAATGATGTGACAACACAACTCAGGTTGCTCTCACAACAAGTGCTTGACCTTCAATTAGGGTGAACAACCAAAATGCAAAGCAACTTGTGTCCCTATTCATTTGATAGGAGCCTAGACATGAAACCATTCCCTAAGGGATTTTAAATCCCCAAATTTGACAAATATCGAGGGATGGGAAACCCTGAAGATCACATAAGGGAATTCTAGGTTCATTGTATGGAGATCGCATATGAGGATACTTATCTGATGTGACTATTCCCTAGGAGCTTGGCAGGTCCCACTATAGAATGGTTCTCTTGCTTACCTTCAGGCATTAGAACATTCAAAGAAATTAGAGACGCATTCATTAGGAATTATGTATGTAACATTGCAATGGATGTTAGTCTTGAAAAATTATCAACTTTGAAACAAGGAAGAATGATTCTTTCACCTCATTCCTTCAACGATGGCGATCCAAGGCCAATCGGAGCAAGTGGACCATGCCAAAAGAACAACAAGTTTGCACGATCATAGCTAACCTTGAAAGCCTCCTGTCATTTCATCTCAAGGTTTAGGTAATCACTACATATGAGCAATTGATCTCCAAGGCGCTTAGTATCGAAAGAGCCCTTGTGACTCAACCCATTGAATCAATGTCATATCATGAATAGCAAAACAACTACCCATCATCTAATTACAATGATAAACCTCGTACATGGGCGAGAAACAAGAACATCACTAATGATGGAATCGTCGATGCCAAGGTGGTCATTAGTGGTCCACGCCAAAATACACCCGCACCACAAATCCAACCACAATGCCAAAACACTCATCACACAACATACCAACCCAAAAATCCCACCATCAATAACCTCACTGACCAAAGAGGACCACCCCAATGCAAAAGTTATCCAAAATGCAAAACACCATTTTGGGGGAACCTTTGGAGGACATAATGAAAAAATTGATTGCTGAAAAACTCATCCAGCCTCCTACATTCAAAAATTACCAAGAACCCGATGTCAAACCCCCTTGGTACAATGAGAATCAACTTTGTGAATTTCACAAAATAAAAGGTCACACCACAAACAATTGCATGAGACTCAAAAACATCATCCAAGATCTCATTGACAAGAAAATCATAAACGTGGAACAACCTACGGGAAATTAGGACCTTAAAATCTACACGAATCTGATGCCGAATCATGGAAACAAAGGAAATAGAGGTGATAAAGGGAAAGGCAATGTAAATCATGTCTTTGAATCTGTTGTTTCCTTGCTAAATGATGACTGCATGGTCATCACTATCAAGGGTGCCCATGTCAAAGATTGTGGAGTCACCACAAGAGGCGGAAAAGTCACCATTGCAAGATCATCCCAACCAAATAGAGTCCCTACATCAAGAGTCGTTCTGTATAGCTACAATGTTGTAGAACAACTCAAAAGAATGCCAGCACACATCTCCATCATGGAGTTGTTAAAAATCTCATCAGTGCATAAAAAGATCCTTGAGGAAGCATTGGCCTCATCCACTGTCCTCGCAGATCTCGATGCGAACCAATTCCAAGCTATGGTCGCAAATATCATAACACCTAATCTCTTTGCATTTTTGGACCAAGATTTCCCCACCCAACCATCTCACAACTACGCACTTCACTTCGAAGCCATCGTAAACAAAATAAAAATCAAAAGGGTCTTGGTGGATGGAGGTGCGGGCTTGAACATATGTTCCTTAAGCCTCATCAAGCAATTGAAAATATCAAAAGATTCCATCGACAAAGGCAAGGGCATCACGATAAGAGCATATGATGACCAAGAAAGAGTGTCTCAGGGCACAATTAAGCTCCCTATCCAAGTAGGGCCAACACTCATGGAAACCACGTGTCAGGTCTTGGGCCTCGAATTGCCATATAATATCCTCCTGGGATGCCCATGGATTCATGCGATGAAAGCCCTATCATCAACCTTCCACCAATGTGTGAAATTTACACATAATGGGCAAGAGGTTACTATCCACAGAGATCCCGAGCCCTTTTCATATTGCAAGAATCTTGAAGCCAAGTATTACAAAATCCCCCAAGTGCCAAAGAATGATGAAGGCCCATCCACACCATACATCGATCCCACCACTCTCACGTCCACTTCTGTGATAGACACACCCGCCATTCCCACCATTCCCACCATCTCCAACATCAAGCTCATCATTCAGGATGATAGTTGTGGAAGATACAAACTCCCTAACAATGCTTTCATGATAGGAGAGTTACCACAATCTCTTAGATCACAGGGATGCCCACAAGAAAATCAAGCTTCCACATAACAAACATCTCCTAAAGATTATCCCGAATTCACAAGATGGGGAGACCTTGGTCATGAGGTCATTGAAGTAGATCCATCTCACATGTTGTATCAAGATGAAAGACCAGCAACTAATTTACCAATGGACGAAAGAAGCAAGGGCCTACACATGATGCTTGCAATGGGCTATGACCGAAATCAAAGACTGGGACAAAATGACAATGGGCTCATAATACCTATCATGCCAGAGACGCGACCCATAACAAATCTTGGTCTTGGATGTGCCACTCTGAGAATAACCATACGTGGCTGAAGTCCTCCAATTAGAATGACTAATGTTTCTCCTCAGCCAGTACTCGTACTACACTCACCAATAGCTATAGGTAGAGACACACATAATTTCATAACTGAGCCCTATATTAGTAGCGATGACGAAGATACCTTGACCAATCTACCTAGGTTATTCAAAGATACCACCCTATGTATGATTAGTACCATATCCTTTGAACCAGATAGTCAAAATCATGAGATCCATTTAGTCTACCCCCAACTGATTGACTATGACCAACGAGGACCACTAGTTCTCAATACATTCGAAAACAATGAGGTGCTCTCAGAATTCATGGGATTAAGGGATAACATTCCAGATGGAGATCACAAGGTAGGCTTTATAATGGAGTTGGACACACATGCCTATTATGGGGAAACAATTGAATCCTTCAGTCACAAAAGTGAGAAACTAAGAATCATATCCAAGTCCTTGAGTGAAAACCACACTGTGGCACTCTCTACAAGAAAATAGTAAAAAGAAAGGACGTATCCAATGGTGAAAACCTCCCTGGGGTGCCCGAGGATGAAGGATTCAATCTTCCCTTAAGAGCTATTCATCAAGAGAAATCAGTAGTATTGGCTGAGAAATGCAATCCAGTCAACATAGGAATAGAGGAGACCCTGCATATCACATTCTATGTGGAATCACTATTAATAGAAGAGCAGGAACTCCTAGTAGCATTCCTAAAGGAAAGACAAATAAACTTTGCATGGAGTTATGTGAACATGCCAGGGCTAGATTCAGAGACTGTGGTTCATCATTTAGCAGTATATCCAAAAGCAAAGCTAGTCAAACAAAAGCTTAGAAAAATGCATCCTCAAATCGCCTTATTGGTCAAAATGGAGCTCAAAAAGCTATTAGACGTAGGATTTATCCGACCAATTGACTATCTAGAATGGGTGTCAAATTTGGTACCTGTTTCAAAACCCAACAGAGCCATCAAAATCTGTACAGACTTTAGAGATTTGAACAAGGAATGTCCTAAAGATGATTTCCCACTTCCCAATATCAACATGATTGTAGACATGACAACAGAGCATGAGATGCTATCACTAATGGATAGATTTTCAGGATACAACCAGATCATGATAGCAAAGGAAGATCAACATAAGACTGCCTTCACTTGTCCATGGGGGACCTACTGTTGGAACATGATTCCATTTGGCCTAAAGAACATAGGAGCAACCTATCAAAGGGCCATGACATTGATATTCCACGACATGATTCATAAAATAGTCAAAGACTATGTCAATGACATTTTGGCTAAGACAAGAAAGAGACAAGATCATATAGCAACCCCAAGTGCTATCTTTGACAGATTGGAGGAATACAAAGTCATACTAAATCCCAAGAAGTACATCTTCGGCGTACAATCAAGTAAATTGCTAGGATACATAGTCTCCATGAGGGGTATCGAGGTGGATCCGGCGAAAGTAAAGGAAATCCTTGAGATGGAAGCACCAAAGACATTAAAACAACTGAGAGGCCTCCAAGGCTGACTTCAATCCATCTGACGGTTCATAGCACAACTAGCAGACAAGCAGAACCCATATTCTCACCTACTCTACAAAGGGGTAGCATACAAATGGGATACAAAGTGTGAAGAGGAATTTAACAAAATTAAGGAATACCTACTAACACCACCAGTGTTAATGCCACCTTTCCCGAGGAAGCCATTGATCTTAAATGTATTAGCAACAGCAGCAACCCTTGGAGCTCTCCTAGCCCAGCATGATGAAAATGGAACGGAGAGGACCATCTACTATATCAGCAGGACAATGGTCGGTCATGAGCTAAATTACTCATTTATCGAGAAGGCATGCCTCGTCGTAGTGTTTGCATCCCAAAAATTTAGACACTACATGTTGGCACACAAGGTAAAGCTTATTGTGAAAATTGATCCCCTCAAATATCTATTATCAAAAGCAATGCTCACAAGAAGAATGGAAAAGTAGGTAATGATACTGTCAGAGTATGACATCGAGTATGTGGAGCGCAAAGCCATTAAGGGACAAGTTATTGTAGATCAATTAGCAGAAGCATCCATTTATTCTGAGAATCCTCTTGTCTCAGAGTTTCCAGATGAGTCCATCTTTAACCTCAATGTAGTTGATCACTAGAAATTATACTTTGACGGCTCATACACACAACATGAATCAGGAGCTGGTTTCTTCTTCATCACCCCATAGGGGGACTGCATACCAAGGTCATACAAACTAGCATTTCCTTGCACAAAAGACATAGAAAAATACGAGGCTTTGACTATAGGTCTCAGGATAGCAGTGCAATGGAATATCATTACTCTCAAGGTCTACGGAGACTCTCAGTTGATCATAAACCAAGTCAATAATGAATATCAGACCAAAGATGATAAGCTCACTCCATACAAGAAATTGGTGGAGACTCTAAAGGAATCCTTCATTGACATAACATTTGAACAGATTCCAAGAAAAAACAACAAAATAGTGGACGCCATGGTGACAATTGGATCCTTGCTGAATATCCCTAACAATGTTCCCAAATATGAATTCTTGATTGGCCAGCTTCTTGTTCCCACATTCAAGGTACCAAAATCAGAATTCATGTGCAAAATTGTTGGTCCTGGTGATCCTTGGTATCACGACATCTACACATATCTTCACATAAGAGTCATACCTGCTGACCTACCATTGAGCCTAAAATGAACCTTCATCAAAAAAGCATCTATATTTGTCATCCTAGGTGATACCTTATATCGTAGAAGCATAGAAGGTACCTTGCTACACTGTTTAAATGCTGAGGAGGCATTAACTACTCTAACCAAGGTTCATAATGGTATCTATGGCTCACACTTGAGTGGAATGACCATCACCAAGAAACTACTGAGGATGGGGTATTTCTGGCCCACAATGGAAAGAGAAGCACATGATCATGCTAAAAGGTGTTTACAATGTCAGCAGCATGGGGACCTCATCCATGCTCCAACTCAAGAGCTTCACCTGATCGTCACACCATGGCCCTTCTCGTAGTGGGGACTCGATCTCATTGGAAAAATCACTCCCACCTCATCCAATGGCCACAAATTCATTATCACTACAACTGAGTACTTCACAAAGTGGGTGGAAGCCATACCCATGACGTATATCACTAGGAAGAAATTCTCAAAATTCATCTTGAACTATCTCATCTATCGTTACGGTGTTCCACAAGCCATTATCTTAGATAATGGGACACCATTCAAGAACTAGGAGGTTCGTGACTTGTGCAAGAAATTCAAAATCCAGCATCACTTCTCCACCCCGTACTATCCCCAAGGAAATGGCCAAGCAGAAGCCACGAACAAAACCATCCACAAAATCCTCAAGAAAACAGTCAATGACGCAGGTCGTGACTGGAACTTGCAACTTAATCCCACCCTCAAACCAGCATCCGCACACCCACTTGCGCCACCCCATTCTCCTTGGTCTATGGATCAGAAGTCGTACTCCCAATTGAGATCAAGCTCACATCCCTCAGAATATCATTGCAAAACCTCATCATTGATGAGGATTACAGGGTGTCAAGATTAAACGAGTTGGAGCTACTGGATGAGAGATGCATAGATGCTTTGAATCATCTGCAAGTCTATCAAAATAGACTTAAACAGAG
The DNA here is from genome assembly GCA_007258455.2 of Sequoia sempervirens. Taxonomy (NCBI): domain Eukaryota; kingdom Viridiplantae; phylum Streptophyta; class Pinopsida; order Cupressales; family Cupressaceae; genus Sequoia; species Sequoia sempervirens. Next base: position 292,334,217 of record VDFB02058242.1, on the reverse strand, counting down.
CTACAACAAGAAAATCAGAAGCAAAAATTTCCAATTTAGAGAATTGGTCTTAAAAGAAATCAGAAGAATGTCTTGAATCCCAATAGCAAAGGAAAGTTTGAACCTAATTGGTTAGGGTCATTTGTCATAACAACAAGTTACAAATCAGGGGCATATCAGCTATCAACACCCAAAGGGGAACCTCTGCAGGAGCCCATGAATATCTCCCATCTCAAAAAGTTTTATGCCTAAATCTTCCAGGGTATAAAACCAAAAAAATCAGAAAAATCAGAAAAAGTCCTAAAAAAATGGTTACTTTGGCGAAAACCTAGCAACAAGCGTCATAGTAACAACAAAAAATCAAAAAAGCAAAAAATCCAAAAAAAATCAAAAAAAGGATAAAAAAAAATCATCCTCTAGTGAAAACCACTTTGGTGGCACTTTGGGTAAGTACCTTGGTGAAAACCTGGAAAGCAGGTGCCTTGTGTAAATAAGCACTGTCCATCCACCAAGATCTTTATGGCTTGATCTGCATCATCCATCACATTTAGGTCTTCATCCATCACTCATCCACTTGCATCTGCACCATAGCTTGGTCCTGCATTCGTATCATGATCCCTCCTAGTACTACTCGGCCCATCCTCAAGGTCAGTTTGTCCTACCTTTATCGAAGTAGTCTATTGCATCACACTGGGGGCATGTTCTTATCGGATCGGATTCATGTATGGTCTTAAAGCCCTCAAATCAGAAAATCCAAAACATTAGAAAATCAGAAAATCCAAAAACATCAAAACATATCAAAATCCAAAAACAGGTCAAAAATTCAGTCAAAATCCAAAAACAAGATCGTCTTGTCGAACTACGTCATCTCTGAGCTTGAAGGTAGGCAAGGTTGATCTTTGATCATCCCCCGAGACATTTTAGGTCAGTCCTATAGGAGTCCATCATAATAAACTAGCATCTCATCATGTATATCATCATCTGTAAATTGGTCAAGTCGGCAGTCGAACTACGTGGTCTCTGTGTGTATAATGTAGGAAAGACTCATCTGTTGATCAGCCCTCGAGACCCCTAGGATAGGTTTTTAGGTTAGTATCTTGGTCAAAATCTTAGAAAATCTCAAAAACATTTGAAAAATCAAAAAATCAAAACATTTGAAAAATCTCAAAAATACCAAAAATAGCCTCAAAATATTCCAAAAATGTCAAAAACATCCAAATATTTAAAAAAAAATCCATCCATCTCATCTTGCTTGTACCCGCAATAAGAATCACCCATAATAAACTGATCGCCATCATCAACCTTTGGTGAAACAATCAGAAACAAGTCTAGTAGGTTTAAAGTGAAAACCCAAAAATGTCAAGTCTTAAGTCTAAGTCAGTGCATAAACAAGTTCGTTATCTTTTTGTACCGGTAACACATCATCCAAACAGTCCCATATCAATCATCTAATAACATCATGTCCTAGGATGAATCCTTCCTACAAAAGGGGCATTATTTATCAGAAAGAACACTTTGGATAAATGAAGTGACGTGCCGCCATCCACTAACATGTCTTAGGATGAATCCTTCCTACAATGGGCATTATCTTTTGGCAATAAGTTTCAGTTATCATCCTTAGAAAACACATCCCTTTTCCATTAGCGGTATTGAAGAGCATCGGTTTGTTTTTTTACTTGGTCTTTTTCTTTTGACTTATCTTATTTGTGCTCATTCCAAGGACTTCTCGATGATATCCCAAAGCAGAGGATTTAGAGAAATAGGAATGGGGCAACGATCATTATCTTTTGTCTGCTGTGTTTTTTGGACGTTCTTGTAATATAACCTTGGCAAATACTTGCTTCGTTAGGTATGTACGGAAGAGGTCTAGGGCAACGTGTTGACTATTGCATAGAAAGGTTTACCTTTCTGTGTTTTGGTCTAAGGTGTTTGAAATTTCTGAAGGGCATCCTAGCAAGGTTTCCATATTTCAGGTGTGAACAAGAATACTCCTATCTGTTTGTCAAGTCAAAGTCCATCACACTAGGTACAACGCCATTCTAGTTTACTATACCTTGATGCATCGTACCACGTGTGTTATCAAACATAAGAAAATTTGGCCCTTTGAAAATCCCAATTCCTCGGCAAGTAATCATTATCATCATTATCATCATCATTATCATCATCATCTGCATTTGTGTCATATTGCATCTTGTTGAAATGACTTCCTCTTTTCTTACTAATCACACTAACAGGGTACTATGATAGCCGATCATCATCACCATCATTGTCATCGATCCTGCATCCACAAATCATTAGCATATTGTATAAAGCATATCATATAGGAAACATACACATTGCATTTTAAATAGGTGCATTCATAACATTGTATTCCACCCATTACATGGCATCTCATGGCATTACATTGATCATTGCATAAGTGTTCATTTGCATTTCATAAATCATCACATAGCATGAACGAAAACATTCCATAATCAATAGGAACATAAGCATTTAATTCATTAGGCATACATATCATCGCATTAACATATCATTGCATCATATACATCATCATTTAGGATAACAACATTTATTATTCTAAGAATCTCATACCATCATTTCATCTTATCATGACCATTGCATCACATCACATTCGTCCATAAATCATCTCATAAATAAGCATTTCCACACATCATCACGTATACCATAAATCGAATACATATCACATATCGCATCGGCATAAGATAAATCATCATATAGATAACATCATTATACATCATTACATCACATACATCATTAGAAATAAATGCATCCATAAAATGTCACTGCAAAGTATATAGAAATAAACCATCCATGCATAAATAAAACAACACATTGCATTGCATCAAAATCAGCTCATATATATATCATATCATCACTATCATAGTACAAAGAATAATAATCGGATCACTATACATATATGTTAATCGGTACAAAATGCCCATCGGGCTATCAAAAATGATCCCATAAAGCATAAAAGGTACATCATAATTATTTGGATCAAGCCCGATCTTTGTGGATACTGCCCTTGCCCCTATCACCATGACCCTCTAGTGGTCTCTGGATGGCCCACTCTGAGTACTCGAGAACCCAATCTACTCTAGGTACATGGTCATGGTAGGCCCGACGGTAATACTCTATCTCTCAGATAGCCTCTCTGTAAGATTGTACCAGCACTATACCCTGGGAGGAGGCTATGGTTGTCATGCTCTCAATCTACTATCTGTGGCCTAGCTCTGTAGCTGCATGTAGCTCTACAGCCTGTCTCTGTTGCATATCCTGATCCCTCTTTGCTCTAAGCTGCTCCCTCTTGGCCCATGCCTAGTCTCTCTCGGCCATCACTGCCTGTAACTACAAAATCAAGGCATCCCATGTGTCTGCCTACCCTACTGGTTGTTCCTGTGGCTACGCATGAACCTGACCCTCACCCTCTGCTCGTGGTGGTGGGACTAGCAGATCCTGCTGCTAGTCCTGCATGGGGACATCCTTGTGACCTGGCAGGACTGGAAGCACCTCTGGTGGATCCTGTTGGATCTCGATCCTCGGTCCTCATCCTCATCCTTGTCCTCTACCTCGGCCTCTAACCTTGTATGCCTCTGGATCCTCACCTAGAGCAGTCAACCAAAGAGGAGGTCTAAAACAGTCTTTACACGCCTGTGTCATGCCCAGATTTGCTAATCCCTGATCATAGGCCCAAGGACAGACCACCAAATGTCAAAAACTATCAACCGCCTCTATGGTAGGAATGCCAGGCCTCCATGACACCTGTGTCATGCTGCGTGCAAACACTACTACATAGCCATCATCTGGTCGATCTTGTGGCTCCCTAAACTGACATTGTATGTGCCCTGGCAGGTATCTCTCTATCATGGTGTGCTCCGACCCCTACATGTATCGATCTTGGTAGTAGTAGAAGAGCTGGTCTGCATCATCAACCCATCCAGGCTGACCGAGGTATGGTCTCCAAGTAAAAACGAGCATCTCATCTATGACACACCCCCTTTGTATCATGTCACTAGGGCATCCTTTGCCCCCATCGGAACTGGAACCACCCATGGATGTAGCATAGAAATGTGCTCCCATGTCCAGACATGTAGCAAGGTCACTGCATCTCCCAGCGCTTTGCCATCTGCATACACGTACTCATACAGATCCCAGTAGAGTGAAGCCAAAAGTACAGGCCCCCACACGAAGTGAATTGGTCTGTCCCGGACCATCCTCTCCCAGCAATATCCCCATCCAGGACTAAAGTACTGCCCTTATTTTTCTGGGGCAACCAAACCTGAAATGATTGCTGCAATCACCCAGTAGAAGGGAGGTGCTATAACTCAGTACCGCTCCAGCTCAATCTGCCCCTCACAATAGATAATGTCCCGAAGGGCGAGGACTCTGGTGCAGCAATCGCGTCACTTCTCCATGTCATAGATCACCCAACGGCCATGAATGGGCAATCGTAGTATCCGCCAGATGTCCTCCAATGTGATAGTCGCCTCACCTATGGGAAGATGAAATGACGACATCTTGCTGTGCCACCGCTTTGCCAATGCTGACAACATCCCGAGGTGTGTGCACACGGGCATTGTGTACGCAATATGCCATAATCTTATAGCCCCCAGCCGATCCTGATCTATGTCGCTAAGGTCCTAAAGAACACTCACCAAATCCTTTGATCGGTGCTCTAGAGAATAGAGCTCCCTAGGTCTGTCCTACATCACACAAAGTTAGCATGTTAAAATTTTTGGAAAAAATCCTAGCGTCGCACCTCAAACTCGCTTCCAGTAGCACAGTTTGTGAAGGTGTCGCAGTTTGAGTTTCCTCAAAATCTAACGTTGGACCTAGAATTTTGTTAAATAGAGCTGTCGTCGCACACTTTAACCCCAGCATCGTAGTTTTCATTGAAAAGGGTGCCGTTGCAGTGCACTTTTCCAAACTAGCCCATGAGTCTGAGCCGAGCCCGAGCCCAGCGGTGGAGTTTTTAAATTCCAAATTGCACTGTTGCGATGCTAAATAGTGCTGTTGCGGCACAAAACGGCTAAAAGTGGTGCACTTTAAACTCTGAGTGGCGCTATAAAAGTGCCGCTGGAGGCAATCTCTACTTTAAATAGGTAATAAATGCGTCAAACTAAAAAAAAGAAGCTCCAGTTAAGGTCACATACTGGGGCACCGATGCTAGCTGGCCATTGGTAGGTCTGAACTTGGTCAGAAATGTGTAGAGGAAGCTATCATTGCACCATATCATTGAAGGGTCAGAGCTTGAATCTCGAGGTTTGCTAGCAGAGGTGTGTGAAAATGACTTGAAAGTGACCCCTCGGGCCCCTTTTAAGCCTAAAAATTAGGGTTTTTTTGACCCTCTAGGGTTTTCCTGCTAGGGTTTTGGACCCTTGAACTTGTTTTTGTCCGTTCGAGGATTTTTTTCATCGTTTTATTGTGTGTGGACACAATTTTATCCTTCTGGACCCCTTCCAGACCTGTCGGGCACTTTGTCACTTTTTTTTGCGAGATCACCCAAAAAATTAAAATTTTCGTTCGATCTCTCGAGGGGCATTATAATGGCATATTTCTCTTGCCATGCAGTAATGGGGCAAGTTTTTAATATCAATTTTTTTTTACTTTGATTGAGATCATTTATTCTTTGAACCAACGCATCAAGTGCATTGCCTCAAAGAGGGGAAAAATGTAGACAGCGAAAATATACTGATTGACATCGTACATTCGATCTTGACTTACTAACATCGTTTCTTCCTAAATCATTCCTCAGTCTAACCATTTAATCAAAATCCCCTTATTTGATTAAATTCATCAGTATCCTCTCTTGGTTAAATAAATCACTTTATCTGAATCAAGTCATTTCTCTTGTTAATTAAATCAATCCATCTGATATAATTATCCCTATTTAATTAAATAATCAATTTATTTGATTAAATCTCTAAAGTCTAGCCATTAAATTAAATAAATTAAAACTTTATTTGATTTAATCTAACACCATCCCTTTTAATTAAATAAATCAAAATCTTTATTTAATTAGCCTCTTATCATATTCCTCTCTTATCGATTTAAATAAATCCATAAATTTAATTCAATAAGTCACATCATCTAATCTCCTATTAAATTAATTAACCCTTGATTAATTTAATCTAATCTCATGTCACATCCTCCTCTAGATAATGCAAGTTGCACATGAAAATAGATTTAATTCATTTATTAAATCTCTATTTTCCTAACAAGGCATCTCTTTGGAATATTCTCTCAATTTGAATTCAAAAATTCCAAGTCAACATGTACATCCAACAAGGCATTTAAAGCCTCTTACATGTCCTTTGCCTTGAGCCAAGTGGCATTTATTGCATTTTCCCTTCCCTCTTACATGTCATTTCAACAAATTTGAATTTCAAATATTGGCATTTATTGGCACAAACCCCAAATCTTGCACAACCATCATCCATTCATAGCTTGACAAGTGGCACCATATCATTGGATGAATGTTAGTCCCACATTGCTCAAATTTTGGCATTCATCCATCTTGAAATCCTATAAATGAAGAGCTCCTCTCCTCATTTCATCATCCACAATCCAAACAAAGTTACCATGCTCAAATATCTCTTGAGTTTTATCCATTATCATTGACTCAGTTAGGTTTTGCAGATTTTGGCTTGGAGTCTTCACATTTCATCAACAAAGTGGATCAATCTCTTCAACATTCGAATCTTGCATCATAGGAATTGGGAAAGGGCCAACTTTCACATCAAATTGGCACCAATTCCCCCATGGGATCAAGTGTTTGCTATTTAAATTAGGATTTAATCTAGTTTTTATCATTTATTTGTGTTCTTGCTTATTTTCTTTCCTATTTTGAGTTTGCAAATGGATTTCATGGGGAATCCTTCTTTTATCTTGCAAATCCTTGTCTAACTCGTTTATTCATGTTGTTTTGTAGGTACTAGGAAAAGGGTTCGCACAGGTTGATGCAAAAGTTATAATTAGTGCCCCAAGGCAAAACACACAATCATATCAACAATCACAAGTCAACAACTAAAAAGCCAACACATCATCACAACAACTCAATAATCAAGTATTCAATAATATGAATACTCAAGGAGGACCACCTCCAAGGAAATAGTATCCCCTTAAATAGAAATACACACCACTTGGGGAACTAATTGAGTTTGTGATGCAACAATTGGTACAAGCAAATCTCATCAAGATGGACCTATTTATGAAAATTATCAAGAGCCTCATGTTAAACCACCATAGTATAATGAGAAATATCTTTGTGATTTCCACAAAATTAAGGGACACACAATAGCTAGTTGTATGGGACTTAAAAATATGATTCAGGATCTCATCGATGACAAAACCATAACCATTGAACAACCCACAGGGAATCAGGATCTCAAAGTATAGATGAATCTGATGCCAGATCACAATAAAGGAAACAACAATGGTAAGGTAAAGTATAATAATTTGAACCACGTTTACGACCATGTTGCGTCCTTAGATTAGTGGGTCACCGTTGTCAACATCAAAGGATCCAAAGCCGACTATGGAGTCACCACACATGGTGGTAGAATTACCATTCCATGACAATCCCAACCACCAAATCCACCTACCACCAATCCAAAGTCAATTCCCAATGGTTATGATGTCTTGGATCAATAGAAAAAAAGACCCCTGCCCAAATCTCCATCATGGAGTTCCTAAAAATCTCACCGACACATAGGGAAATCCTAGAAAAAGCATTGGCTTCATCCACTGTCCCCACGAATCTTGACACAAATTAGTTCCATGCTATGGTTGGACATATCACCACACCACATCTCATAAAATTTTCTGATTAGAACTTCTCAACACAACCATCTCATAATTGTGCACTCCACCTTGAAGTCCTAGTCCATAAGAATAAAGTCAAATGAGTCTTGGTGGATGGAGGTGCATGGTTGAATATTTGTACTCTCAAGCTAATAAAGAATTTTGGATTCTCTGAGGTTGTCATTGAAAAAGGTAAGGGTATTACTATTAGGGAATATGATGATCAAGAACAAGTGTCTCAAGGCACCATTCAACTCTGTATTCAAGTAGGGCCAACAATCATGGAAACTACATGCCAAGTCCTTGATCTTGAAGTACCTTACATTATCCTCTTGGGGCACCCATGGATCCATGGGATGTAGGCTATTGCATCCAACTTTCATCAATTTGTCAAGTTTCCTTATCAAAATTAGGAAGTCACATTCCATGTAGATCCTGAACCTTTTTATTATTGTAAGAATTTGGAAGCCAAGTACTACAAAATCCCTCAAGTCCTGAAGAATGATGAGGGACCCACATCTCCATATATACACCCATATACCCTAGAATCCACTTTTGAGACAAAGACACCTTCCATCATGGACATGATATTAAAGTCATTATCCAAGATAATGGGTGTGGGGACTATAAAATGAAAAATAGTTCCTTTATAATAGGAGAGTTACCTCAATCTCCTCAATCTCATGGGCAACCCAAACCGATTGACACACCACCTCAAACCTTCAAAGCAGACCCCTCCAGATTCAAAAGTTGGGGGGACCTAAGTCAGGAAGTGGTAGATGAAAATGATATATCAAGCTTATTATATCAACATGAAAGGCTAGTACCTACTCTTCCCATGGAAAATGGCAACAAAGGGTTGTAGTTAATGGAAGGATGGGGCTATAATAAAAATGAAAAGTTGTGAAAAAATGATAGTGGCCTTTTAGAATCCATTATTCCTAAGAAGTGCATAAAGAATCTTGGCCTTGGATGTACCCCTCTAAAGATAACCGTACGTGGAAAAGGTGCCCCGGTTAAAAAAGTCAAAGCTCCTCCTCAGTTACTAGTGTCCACAGGTTTACCTTTAGATAATTATACCTTTGATATAACCAATGTATGTGATGAGGATCCCATCACTAACCTACCCATGTTATTTGATGATTCATCTCTTTTCATGATCAGTACCCTATCTTTCAAACTGAGTAACTAGACCAATGAGCTAAAACTTGTTTACCCCAACTCATTGATTATGACCAACGAGGACCACCGATCTTAGACACGTTTGAAAACGATGAGGCTCTCTCAGAATTCATGGGACTATGGGATACTCTACCATATGGAGATAAAAAATTTGGGTTCGACATAAAGGTGGACACACATGCATACTATGGGGAAATGATTGAATCCCTCAGTTGTAAAATTGAAAACTTAAGAGTAATATCTAGGTCTTTAAGTGAAAACCACACTATGGCACTTTCTGACTTAAAAATAGTAAAAACAAAGGATGTATCTAATGGTGAAAACCTCTCTAAGGTGCCAAAGGATGAGGGATTCAATCTTCCCCTTAGTGTTATTCATTAGAAAAAATCAGTAGTATTGGAAAATAAATGTAATCTAGTCAATCTAGGGACTGAAGAAACACCACATATCACCATCTATGCAAAATCACTTTGACCAAGGAATAGGAACTTCTAGCTGCATTTCTGAGGGAAAGAAAGGTAAATGTTGCATGGAACTATGCTAACATGCCAGATCTTGATCCAGAGGTTGTGGTTCATCATTTAGTTTTATATCTAGAGGCAAAACTAGTAAGAAAAAAGCTAAGAAAGATGCATCTGTAGATTGCATTACTAATCAAACTTAAATTCCAAAAGCTCCTTGATGATGGCTTCATTTGGCCAATTGATTATCGAGAATGGGTTTCAAACCTTGTACCTTTCTCTAAGCCCACTAGGGGCATCCGTATTTATATTGAATTTAGGTACCTAAACAAAGCATTCCCTAAGGATGTTTTTCCTCTCCCAAATATAGACATGATTGTGGACATGGTGATAGGACATGAAATGCTATCATTAATGGATGAGTTTTCAATGTACAATCTGATTATGATAGCTAAGGATAACCAACACAAGACAACTTTCACTTGTCCATGGGGGACTTACTGCTAGAACATGATGCCATTTGGGTTGAAAAAGGCCAAGGCTACATACCAAAGAGCTATGATGCTAATCTTCCATGACGTGATTCACAAAACTATGGAAGATTATGTGGATGACATATTAGCCAAGTCAAGAAAGCATCGAGTTCATAGAGCAACACTAAGCTCCATCTTTGATAGGCTAGAAGAATACAAGGTTAGGCTCAATCCTAAGAAGTGTTTCTTTGGTGTACAATCAGGGAAGCTCCTAGGGTGTATTGTGTCTATGAGGGGAATTGAGATAGACCCTTCCAAATTCAAAGCAATTCTTAAGATGGAAGTACCAAGAACATTGAAGCAGTTAAGGGGTTTGCAGGGAAGGCTCCAATCCATTCACCGATTTATAGCATAGTTAGCAGATAAGGCTATCCCATATGTTAGAAACCAAGATATGATTGCAAACAAAAAAATCCTTCCACAAAAGAGAAAAATAAGAAAGGTAGAGCTATTGCAAAAGGATGTGCAAATAATTATTATTCAGGAATTCCTTAATTACATGATATGATTTTCTTTATAAAGGAAAAGATGCATAACCCTAATCTTATCTTGAGAAACAAGATAGCTCAACAAGATAAAGATAAGAACCTATAACTTAGGAATTAAATAATTACCTAAGTAAACTTATGTAAAGTGTAATTAAATATTAATTACACCAACACCCCCCATAAGTGCAACTTAGGGAGAAGCAAATTATTATGCAAAGATGAGTCCCAAAAACAAGGCCTGATCAGGTACTCATGTAAAAATGCAATGATGAGGTAGAGAAGGAAAACCCAGTGGGACAAAACCCCCATACAATGAGATGATTGCTGCAAAGAAGCACTGGAAGAACACTGTGGAGTAACACTGGAACCACAATCTGACAAGCAAGGAGAGATACTTCTGTCTACAACTGAAACTAAAAATAGGATCATAATGTGATAGTAGACCTAATGCCACAAAACACTAGAAAACTCACAAACTGGAACAACCTTGGAATTTGTGAAGCAACAGTAGATGAAATGATGACATAATCTAGAAACCGTGTATCTCGATGCCAATGCCAAATTGTGACTAAAACTCTTCCATGGGAAGGAGTACCATGAAGACTCTGGAACATGAACCATAAAAACATGGCCCTCAAACTAAGAAGGATCTAAACCAATGTGGATCAAGAAACATAATCTATCAACTGAAGTGTGAACCAATGTGAATCTGATGTGTCAAGCTAGAGAAAAAATGTGGCCAAAAGAAAAAAAGAAACTAGATAACCCATGCGATTTTCCATCAAAACAAGATGAAGATGGAGATCAAAGTGCATGCACACTCTAATCGTATTATTATGCAAGAAACCCCCTGATGGAACTTTATCTCAGTTAATTTATTACAATAACCCAATGATTGTAAAAGGAGAGAATGAAAAACATGCATAAATTACAAAGAAAATACAAACCTAGTGCATGAAAAAAAAAAATGAGTGCATGCACAAACCAATGTTTACATCTGCCTCCTTTTTTTCTTTTAGAAACCATGTTAGAAACCAAGATCTGATTGCAAACTAGAAAAATCCTTCCACATAAGAGAAAAATTAGAAAGGCAAAGCTATTGCAAAAAGATGTGCAAATAATTATTATTCGAGAATTCCTTAATTACAAGATATGGTTTTCTTTATAAAAGAAAAGATGCATAACCCTAATCTTATCTTGAGCAACAAGATAGCTCAACAGGATAAAGATAAGAACCTATAACTTAGGAATTAAATAATTACCTAAGTAAACTTATGTAAAGTGTAATTAAATATTAATTACACCAACACCATATTCTCATCTACTCCACAAGGGGGTAGAATACAAATGGGATGAGAAATGTGATCAAGAATTCAATAAATTCAAGGAGTACTTGCTAACACCACCAATCTTGATGCCACCAATTTTGAACAAGCCATTGGTCTTGTATATATCAACAATAGCAACAATACTTGGGGCTCTCTTAGCTCAACATGATGAAATAGAAAAAGAGAGGGCCATTTACTATATTAGTAGAACCATGGTGGGACATGAGCTGAATTATGTACATTCATTGAGAAGGATTTCCTAGCAGTAATGTTTGTTGCATAGAAATCTAGGCACTATATGTTGTCTCATCAAATAAAGCTCATCGCCAAAATAGACCCTCTCAAATATCTTACCAACACTTACAAGATGAATGGATAAATGGTTTATGATCCTAATAGAATATGACATTGAGTATGTAAAATGGAAAGCCATCAAAGGAAAATTAATTGCAAATCAACTAGAAGAGGCACCGATATATTCAGAAAAACTATTGGTATCAGAATTTCTCTATGAGTCCATTTTTAACCTAAGTGTATTAGATCATTGGAAAGTATATTTTGGCAGGTCCTATACATAGGATCAGTCAGGAGCACTTGAGTCTTCTTCATCAAACCATAAGGAGATTGCATACCAAAGTCATATATAAGTTGGCTTTCTCATGGACAAAAAACATTGTAGGGTATGAGGCTCTTGTCATAGGACTTAGAATTGTAGTACAATGGTATATTATGGAACTTAAGGTCTATGGGGATATGTAGCTAATCATCAACCAGGTCAATGATGAATACTAAACAAAGAATGAAAAGTTGACCCCATACAAGAAACTGCTAGAGATTCTCAAAGAATTATTCATCAGTATCACATTTGAGCAAATACCAAGGGAAAAAAATAGAGCATTTGATGCTCTGGATATAATCAAATCATTACTAGATATCCCATGCAACATCCATAAGCATGAATTCCTTGTAGAGAAGCTTCTCATACAAAATTTTGAGGTACCAGATTCTAAGTTCATGTGTGAAATTGTTGTTCCTGATGATCCTTGGTACCACGACATATACACCTACTTGAAAATAGGAGTCCTCCCTGTTGATATCACCCCAAACCTAAAAAGAACATTTGTCAAGAAGTCATCCCATTTTTTTTATCCTAGGAGACACCCTATACCATAGGAGTATCAAAGGAACCCTGTTGCGATGCCTTAATCTTGAGGAAGCTTTGACTGCTTTAACTGAGGTACACAATGGAATTTTTGGATCACATTCAAGTAGTATGACCTTGGCTAAGGAACTATTGAGGATTGGGTACTACTGGCCTATGATGGAGAAGGAATCTCACAAGTATGTCTAAAATTTCTTACAATGTCAATAGGATGGGGACCTCATCCATGCACTAGCTTAGGAGCTCCAACCAATTATAACACCTTGGCCCTTTTCACAATGGGGGTTCAATCTCATTGGTAAAATCACACCCACCTCATCCAATGGAAACAAGTTCATTATCACCCCCACTGAGTACTTCACAAAGTGGGTAGAGGCCATTCCAATGACCTACATCATAGGAAATTAGATCTCCAAGTTCATCTTGAACTACCTCATCTCCTGCTACGGTGTCCCACAATCCCTTATAGTAGATAATGGGACACCTTTCAAAAAATAGGATGTTCAAAAATTATGCAAAAAATTCAATATCTAACATCACTTTTCCACTGTATACTACTCCCAAGGTAATAGCCAAGTTGAGGCTATGAATAAAACAATCTTGAAAATCCTAAAGAAAATAGTCAATTAAGTTGGTCGTGACTAGCACCTACATCTAAATCCCACCTTATGGACCTACCAAACAAGTATCCAGATTAGAAGCCATCCTTCCCTGGTCTATGGATTAGAAGCCATCCTTCCCATTGAGATCGAGCTCCCATCCTTAAGAATATCATTGCAGAATCTCATTACTGATGAAGAATATCAAGTGTCACGGTTGAACAAGCTAAAACTACTAGATGAGAGGTGCATGGATGCATTGAACCATCTACAAGTCTACTAGAACCGTCTCAAGTGAAGCTATAATAAAAAGATCAGGAGTCAAAAATTTCAAGTCAAAGAGCTCATGTTGAAAGAAAATCAGAAGAACATACCAAATCCAGAAAACAAGGGAAAGTTTGAACCCAATTGGTTGGGACCCTCCATCATCACAACAAGCTATAAATCAGGAGCATATCAACTATCTACACCCAAAGGTGAGCCTCTACAGGAGCCTATGAATAGATCCCATCTCAAAAAAAAAAATGCCTAAACTTGCAAGGTATAAGTCCAAAAAATATAAAAATATCAAAAATCCAAAAAATCCAAAAAAAAATCAGAAAAAGGATTGAAAATAGTAAAGAAAAAAATTGTCCTCCAGTGAAAACCACTTTGGTGTCGCTTTAGGAAAGTACCTTGGTGAAAACCTGGAAAATAGGAACCTTGTTTAAATAAGAACTTTTCATCCATCATGATCTCTATGGCTTGTTCTGCATCATTCATCCATTGCATTCCTTCTAACACCCATCATTGTGTTTGTATCATGTTCCTTCCTAGTACTACTTGGCACATTCATAAGGTCAATTTTTCCTGCCTATATCAAAGTAGTCTATCGTGTCATGTTGGGGGCATGTCCCTATACCTACATTGGATCAAATTGATGTATATTCTTGAAATATTCCTTAAAATCATAAAATACAAAACATTCAAAAAATCCAAAAATCAAAAAATAATCATAAAAATCAAAAAATCCAAAAACATCCAAAACATATCAAAAAATATAAAAAAGGTTTGAAAAATGTCAAAAAGTAAAAAAATAGGGTCTTTGTGTCAAACTACGGGTCTTTAAGCTCTAAACGTAGGCAAGTCCATCATTGATTTTCCCCTGAGATGCATTAGGTCAGTCCTTTAGGAGTATGTCATAATAAACTGGTGATTTGCACATATTCATACTTCATCAATAAATGAGTTTGTTTCAATCGAACTACGTGGTCTCTATGTGTATAACATAGGAAAGGATAATCTTTGATCAGCCCCCAAGGCTCCTAGGATAAGTATTTAGGTTAGGTTCTTGGTCAAAATCTCAAAAAACACATAAACATTGAAAAATCTTAAAATTAAAACATTTACAAAACATCTTGAAAATACCAAAAACAACCTCAAAAAATTTCAAAACTACCAAAAAAATTTAAAAAACCTAAAATCATCCATCATGTTTCATGTTCATCTACAATAAACATCCACTCATAATAAAGTACCATCACCCCAACCTTTGGTGAAACTATCAGAAACAAGTCTAGCAAAATCAAAAGTGAAAACTCAAGCGTCAAGATCTCAAGTCTAGGTCAGTAGGTAAACAAGTTGGTAAACTCTTTGTATCAATAGCCGACCATCCAGTTAGTCTCAAAATCATCTGATAACATCATGTCCTAGGATGTATCCTTCCTACAATATACATTAATATCAGGCATCATCGTAGTTTAGTCTTGGCTAGAGGTATGAAGGACATTGGCTTGTTTGTGTACTTGATCTTTTCTTTTGATTTATCTTATTGTGCTTATTCCAATAACCTCTAAATGATGTCTAATCAAAATGATTTAGAGAGAAAGGAATGGGGAATTGACCATTATCTCTTAGCTATTGTGCTTGTTGGATATTCTTGTAATATAACCTTGGTCATGCTTACTTTGTTTGCTCTGTAGGGAGGGTGTTTTGGATGTCTTGTTGACTATTACCTGGGAAGGTTTTTCCTTTCTATGTTTTGGTCTGAGATGTTTAAAATATCTAAACTGCATCATAAGAGGGTTTTGTATGCCAGGTGTGAACAAGGATACTCCTCTCTAATTGTCAAGTCAAATTCCATCGCACTAGGTACGTCATTTTGGTTCTCTATACCTTGATGCATTGTATCTATGTGTGTTATCAAAAATGAGGTAAGTAAGCCCTTTATGTCCCTAATCTTTGATAAGCAATCATCTTCATCATTATCATCATGTTTTTTGCATCATCTCAAATTCAAAGGTTGATTTCTCTTTCTTCTATCTTTTCCATATACTAATACTAACATGGTATCATGAAATTTAGAAATAAAAACATATACATATATATATATATATATATATATATATATATATATATATATATATATATATATATATATATATATATATATATGCGTCCATCCTGCATCCACAAACCATCATCATATTACACATATCATCATAATAGGAAACATCATCTCACATGCATTTATATCCATCATAATATAGATTGGTTATTCTAAGCATCTCATAAAACATTCATTTTCATTAAACATCCATTGCATAATCATATAGGAATTATCATAATCATCACATGTTACATCATCCATACATACATTGCATATAGGGAAGATACTGAAAAAGAAGTTAGGCATATCATCACATTGCATCCATCATACATCAAAACATAATATAAATGCATACCTATGGATCCATAAATATTCGCACCACATATCACCACATGTCACAAAGCATAAAGCATCATAGTATAAGCATTAAATGCATCCATCCATTCATATATATATACACATTACATAAAAATAAAATAACCATCACATCATATAAACACATCGCATGTCATATCATATATATATCAAAAAACTTGAATGTTATGATACATCAAAATCAGATATATAGTATCATCATTGAATATGCAAGAGGCTAGTCAAAAACTTAGCCAATGAATGTATACACATCATAAATCGGGTTGTACAAAAAGGTGTGTTCAAGTGTACTATCAGTATCCTGAGCTACCCTCACTCTACCTATCTCCATGATGGCTGCCTCAGCTTTGATGGTAAGACCTTGATGGTCTCCCTGATGTGTGTACATGAGTAGTCCTAGTAGGAGCAATCTGGCTAATATGGGAAAAATTTGGCTCCCACCGCTCCTGGGCCACTACTCTATAGTACACTACCTGGTAATACGATGCCTCGAACATTGCTCAGCCATACATCTCGGTCAAGACCATGGACTATTCCTATATCTGTTATGCTACAACCTCAAGCTTCTTTCTCCATCCTATCTCCAATGTCAGGGCCATGTATGCATCTTGCCTCATCTAGCACTCATGCACCACCTCTTGTCGTGTTTGGACCCTCTCATAGACCAATGTTTGAATCTGAGCCTAAGCTTGTTGAATTTTCCCTATCAAAACTTGTACCTATGCCTACAACAATGCTATCTGTTCATCCCTAAGATCAGGACCCGATGGTGGTTGTGGGGGTGGCATATGCTAATGTGGCTAGACCGGTGGCATTTGTCAGATGGGTGGCACCAATGGTAGGATCTGTCAATCATGATCTCCCCCTCCATCCTATCCATCCTGTGGCTATTCTCCTGGCTACTGTGGCACCTATCTAGTCTATGGTTCTTTGACCCATCCTCTGGCTACAACTAGCACAATGGGTAAAGTTAATTGAATCAGGGCATGAGCCCACCAATATGCATTATAAGCCTGGGTGCTCCTTGCACTCACAGGATTTTAAAATTACACCCATGACACTATCATCAGTTGTTTGAAATCATCGATCACCTATTGAGGTAGGATTCTCTATCCCCATGCTGCCTCTCTTGTTCTCCAAGAAAAGATTGCTCTCTGGGTATCATCTGGGGCATCTTGTACCTTCCTAAACTAGCGAGCAACCCTATCTGGGAGGTATCACTCTATCATATAGTGATCTATCCCCTACATATACCTAGACTGCCAATAGTAGAAGAGCTAATCATCGTCATCATGCCATTTGGGAAAGTGCCAAGGCCTCCACTAAAATATGGCCATCTCATCAAGAACCCGTCTCTAGTGCAGGATGCCTGTAATACTTGTGTAGTGGAGGGTGGTCATCCACCCGTATCTGTAAGCCGTAAGATCATCGCGATCTATCTGAACATCTGCTATCTATGGCCACAAAATGGCAATATGCTCATAGGCCCACATGTGAAGAAGGGTAACTCTAGCCCCAATGTTGTGAGCTCTATTATACACAACCCGGTGCATATCATGATATAAGGATCTCAAGATGACTGGCCCCTACGCATAGATGGTCATATCCTTCATCATCTAAAACCAAACAATCCCCCATCCCATGTTGTAGCCTCTAGCTTGTCGATCGAGAACAAGGAATCCCAAGATCAGTGTGTTGACAAGCAATGTCAAAGTAGGGGAAATCCCCTCGTATTGGTGAAGGTGTTTGGCTGATGTCCACCTTATATGAATCAATGTCGAACAACTAAAAAATGGCATCACCTCTGACCTTGATAACATAAATAATCCGCTCACCATGAATGGGGATCTGTAGGATCTGCCATACATCCTCTAGGGTCATGGTGGCCTCGCTAGTTGGTAAATGGAACAATGAAGTTTTGCTCTGCCATCTCTCCACCAAGGTTGTCATCATCACAAGGTGCATCTATACCTCGAGCATCTAGGAAATATGGCTGAATCTAATTGTGCCAAGGAAGAATAGGGCCTAATCTGACAAATTTCTCACTCTGCATAGAAATAAGCTCCTATGCTCCTTCGAGTTGAGCACTATCATAACCTCCTGCAACCAAAATGTGCACGACATCAAAGATTTGCTAAACAAACACCTTTTCAAAAAAATAAAAATCCTTGAGAAGCAAAGGTGAGTCAACATTTTGGGGTGACCTTATTTCCTTTTTGGGTCGTGCAGTGTTGTCTCGCAAAGGCGAGTTGTCATCCATTTCATGACCCTAAGACCATTCAGCATCACGCAACACTATAATGCAAATGTGAGTCAGTATCTTCAAATGTGATGTCACCCATAACAAATGTGACAACCAAAAGAACCACTTTTGGTTGACCTAAATGGACCCTAATAAATGTACCAAAATTGTGCAAAACGAGAAAAGTTTTGAAAGGCGTACTGGGCGTCCTATGTCCTAAGGCCGCTGGAACTCGCAAACCCGATCTGTCTAATGTCAGGGAAGCACACAATCCATCAAATAAAAATTGCTATAGTCTCTAAAGTTCAAGTGAGCAAATTATTTGAAAATGACCCTTTTAACCCCTTTTATGTAATTTTTTTAGGGGTTTTTGTCTAATTTATAGGGTTTTTAAACCCATTTAAATATTTTTCACCCAAATGAAGCCCATTTTGACTTGTTTTTGTCATCATAGGCCTAAAGTATTATCTTGTGGGTTGTTTTATGCTCCTGAATCATTGTTGAATCTTTTTCTCAAGCTCAATGAAATTTTGCAATTTCTGCCTGATCTCTCGAGGGGGCAATGTAGTACCGTAATTTCTTCTATTGGGGCAGTAATGAGCCATTTGAAAAATAAGAAATTTTTTGAATTTTGATCATGGCAATTTCATTCTGTGAACTGACATAGTAGGTACTTCGATTCAAAGAGGGGTAGAATGTAGACACCGAAAAAAGTCATGATTGATACTATGCATTTGATTCTGATTAACTAACATTGTTTCTTCCTAAATCACTTCAAACTGATCAATTAATTGAATAATCAACATTATTTAATTAAAATCAACAAATTTAGCTATTAATCAAATAATTAAATTTATTGATTAATTCACCCTTCTTCTAACTAATTATTCATCTCATTTAATTAATTCCTCTCTTAATCCTCTCATTTGAATAAAAATCAATTAAATCAAATGTAACATCTCCTAATTCACTCCAATTAATTAATTCTAGATTAATTAATCCTAAATCAGCTTTTTAATTGTCATTATCAAATCCTCCAGCTTTTAACTCTTCAAGAGTTAAATCAACTATGGTCAACTAACTAGGTTGCACATGAAAATAATTTTAATTAATATTTTATTCATCTATTTTCCCTCACCAAGGCATATTCCAAGGAATATTCCTCTCAACAACCTCTCATTCAATTTCCCTCCAAAGATTTTCCAAAAGCCTTTCAAATCTGCAATAAATTCTCTTACAACCTTTCAAATCCTCTTACATCCTCTCAAATATCATTCAATTCCTCTTACACCAATTTCAAATTCTCAACTAACAACATTTACTTCTCTTCCATCCTCCTCCATTGACACATTTTCCAAAATGTGCTCCACCTTCTTGCAATGGAATTGTGACACTTGGCACATTCTCACTGGCTCTCAATTTATCCTAAATTCACCAATTTCCTCCTTTTTTCAACCCTTGGCTTCTATAAATAGAGGCATCCTTTTCACAATATGGATCCACCAGTTAGAGGATCATTATAGGAATTTCACTCCATAGCTTTTCATCATTTTCAATCAATTTAGCTAGATTATAGTCAATTTTATACTCAGATCATCTGCACTTCATCAATTTTATCAAAGGAGCACCACTCCCCCTATGTGATGGAGGTTTAGTTGATTTTACTTAGATTACATGTTTTATTTAGTTCAATTTATTGTTATTTCATGTTTTCTAGTAATTTTGGTTAGAGAATTTCATAGGGAACACTAGATTAGCTTTCTAACATGTTTGAAACTTGATTGTTGGTCTCCTTTTAGTTTGTGTAGGTTTGGTGTTTACACCTACAAATCACACACAAAGGAGAGGGAATTTTTTTTTTGGGTTAGTGGATAGGGGTTTTCCTTGGTCAAACCTCTTGCTGGTAATCAAACCTTGAAATAGAATGAAATATAAATGGAGAATGATGAATGAAAAAAATGTGATGTTGAAAATCACTAAAACCTAGCAATAAGATGATGCCAACATGTATGAGATGGCTCTAATGGATGTAGATATTGAATCTTGCTTGAAGGTGATAGATCTTAAATGAAATGCTTGCTTTAATCACACAATTCTACATCACAATTTTTAGGTCAAAAATAAACATGATGCTTGAAGTCTTTGACATGATGATTGATGCTTGAATGCTACTCTAAAAAGCTTGATAATGTACCCTTGAATTCTCTTGTGAATGCTTGAATGATCTTGCGAACTCCAACTTGCTACTAGAATGCTCATTCAACTTGCTACATGAAAAATGAGGGAAATAAACTTGTATTTATAATTAATTATGCAAGAATTCCTGAAATTACAACACTACAAGCCAACATCAAATCTAGGAGATTAAAATCACACAAAAAAATTGAATTAATTTTAATTTTGGGCCAAACGGGACTCAATCACCCAAGGTGGTGAATGAATCCCATTATGCATATTTTTTGGGACCAAATTTAAAAATTCTTAGAAATGTGTGGAGTAGGTTCAGGACCCAAATGTCTAGGTGGGACTTATTTTCCCAAGGTGGTGAATGAGTCCTATATCACTAGATCTAGGCCATTCAAGCCTGAAACACTTGAATTATGATTGGGTAATGATTTATGTTGGGATTATACTCGAAAAGATGTAATAAATGAAGCTTGTGGATGCAAAATAATACCAATTAAATAATAAGAAGGCCCAATTGTTAATAATAGTCCTAGAAAAGTTTGAAAGTGTGTTACAATACTTCACAACAATTTAAAATAATGCATGATTAAGATTTATTTTAAAATGAGGTTTATTAGGTTTAGTTAATTCATAAAACCTTAGAAAAGTGTGAAAGTGAGTTACAACACTTTAGCAAGGTACCATTTAAATTCATTAGTTTAGAAGGGCCCAAGACCTAATGTGAATGTTTCAACCACAATACAACACTAAATCAAGGCAACATTAGGCTCAATTCTACAATGAGGGCCCAAACAAGTGTGAAACTGTCCTCGACGAAATTCTTTTAACACTACAAAACCTTAAAAAATTTCCTAGTTCCATCATCACAATTAACCTTGAGCTCCATGACCTCAGCCTTGACCCTTATATTCCTTTTTACTTTTGATTGAGCCTCCTCACTATAAACAAACATATAAATTTTGAGGTCTGAATGACACTGAAAGACCTATATAAATCCAAAAATTCATCATATATACTTAAGCATAAACATGTCTAGCTATTTTACATCCATAAAAGTCCTTTACCACAATCCCACAACTATAATTTGAACCCTTAGTGGGCTGGTGGTATATAACATACAACATAAAAGTATTCACCACAATATTGTGGGGGTATTACAATAAAAGTATAGTTGGGTGGTATAAATGAGCTTAATTAGATTATTGTCGCAATACTACAAACAAGACTACTAAGACATGCAATATAGCAGTAAGAGTCCTTCTTCCCCATCATGAAGCATAAGGAATATTTCTCTATAGTAGTATACACCCAGTTATCCCATGATAGAGAAATCTCAAGATAATAGTACAATGGTAAGAGTATGTGCATGATCATCATGGAAAAAACAGGCCCTTGAGTGGTAAAAAAATTAGAAAAATCAGAGTTAGGCAACTTGACATAAAATTTTGAATAAGTTATCTATATTATTTCAAAAATATGTAAGAATAGAATCTGTAGGAAATTGAATGTAGTTTCTAAACTACTAGGTTTGTTTAAAAAGAAAAAAAAAATCTATTTGGTAAAAATTTGAAATTTCAATGCAATAGTACTTAAATTTCAGGGAAAAAATAAGAAGTAGGTGTCTATTTGACCACCCTAACCACAATAAAATGATAATTAATTTTTATACTATTTTTGATATAAGTAGAGGACTCATGTTTTGATGTGATGCATATTTTTTTGTAATTTTTTTCCAAGTAAATAATTAATTATGAATTTCTTATTACAACTTTTAGAAAATATAAAAAACTCGTATGCCTGACCACTTTAACTTAGTCAAAACTTCATGAAATTCATTTTTTTATTTTTTTAATCCTATAGTATGAGAAGCATAGAATGTGACACATGTTTTGTTTTACAAAAATGTGATACCGTTTGAAAGCTATATATGTTTTTCTATCAACCTATGAATCAACACTTTAGTCATAATTTGAATAGAAAAATGAATAATAATTACTTATTAAATTTAAAGTAATAATTTATATTGGTGGAAATCTGAGAATCCCCTTTAAAAACCTTTTTATTTCATCAATTTTGGGTAAAAAAAGTTGTCAACCACATACCCATCATATTGCCACTTTTTGGCCCATTATGATCCTGCACATACCCGTAAGTTTGATAAATAAAAAGATTCATGACCCCACTATCCCACACCAATTAAAGAAAGAGGTAGTGGTGTTGCAATATAGATTGTTAAGGAATTATTACTAGTTGTAGTATTAAATGCACAACCCTTAGATCTTGTGAAAATTAATGGTGCACATTCAAATTCGAAATACGAGCTGATCATAGAATATTTGGCGTAAGGTTGTTATTAATGATGACATGACTAAACTCTTAAGCCATTAAAATTTAGAATTGGACATTGTTTTGACATTCATTTGCAAAAATTTTCATGCAGCAAGCTAGGATTTCAATAGGGAAATTTTTTGTAACTATCACATACTAGGTAAGTACACTGAACTTACTGAAGTAGCCTTACAAGCATAGAATTGTTTGAAATCCTACATTTAAACACTTAGAATGATTGAGTAGAGGCTAACATTAGATATCATTCAACCTAAAAATAAAGAACTTGAGACTAATAAGAAAGATCCTAAGGGTAAAAAGAGATCATTACAACAATATATCTTAGATATCTTGCCTAACTTGATTGACAAAGGATATAAGAAGGTTTTCAAGGATACAACTCATGGTTGTAGGGATGCCCTTATTCCTATTTTAGGGTGGGAATTATTTTGGTATTTCTATGAAAAGAGGGAAGGGAGAATTCTAGTATCAAATATGTGGACATTAGGCTTAGCTAAGATAATTTTCCCAAATGTCTTCATAGATGTGGATTTCATTAGAGTTCTAGCCCATAATTACCATCCTCCTACTAGGTCCATGAGGAAATAGATGGGTCACTGTTGGTAATATTAACAAAAGCTACAATTATTGAATTCTTCAATCTAAAAAAATAGGCCCTCACTAAGGTTGACTTGCAAAAGAGTGAGGAAGAATATAGTAGGTTGAGGAGAACACACAAAAGTGTTAAACTCCCCATATACATGAAAATGGGTGTTAACAACAACGTGATACCTATCTCCCCTCTACCGCTAAACCATTTGATGTAGATTATTTTTAGTTTTATTTCAAGAAAACATACTTTACTTTATGTCAAGTACTTGGGAGATATGCACAAGAAAAAAATTCAGTTAGTTTGATGATGATGGATATGAGAATTTAGAACCCCAAGACAAACATTGAATATAACTTTGCCTTATATCCTAAGAAGGAATTACATGAAGGCTTCCTACAAGTCAGAGAGAACAGGGTCCCTATAACATTTAGAAACCATTCTTTAATATGTCACTTGATATTGCAACAAAAAAATATAGTTGGACAGAAAGGATGTGCTTGGGTAGGATTGATCAACAAGGGAACTCATCTATTATGCAACAATGGTTTATATATGGGATAGAAAATGCAAAAAATCTGATTATGTATTATTCCATGATGACTTTGTGAACAAAGTTATGAGAGTTCTCAGAAACTCATCACCAAGATTATGCACACCTATATTACAACTATTGAGGCCCTTGGATTTGAAACCAGAACAAGGTCATACTCATAACTTTGTTGATTAATTTTTTTCTACAATATGTCACAATAATCAAGATTTATGGGTTCCCACAAGCCCCACATATATTGCCAAAATTTCTTCCTCTTCGGCTAGCCTTTTTATAATTTATGTGGTAGATGTTGTGGATGGACAAGGATGTTATGTACAAACAAAAGAATGGTACATTTCTACCTAACTTGAAAACATGTGAATAATTATCTATTGGATATGAAACCATTGAAGAATTACAACATTACCTTAAGACAAGATATTCTCTAAGGCTTGGAAGTGAAAGGGTTTTTTACCCTGAGGGCCATATGAATTTTATAAGATAAAACCTCCTCACAAAGGTCACAATCACTCATCAAGTGGATTATGAAGAGGATGTGATTAGAATCTACTACACTCCCAAAGAGGTATATCAGAGGAAAATAAAATGGGAGATCATGATGAAGCTTGAGAAAGAAAGGAAGAAGAAAAATAGTTACTTCTTGTCGTATTTTATAGAAGCGGATCCTATTAAGAGGATAAATTTGACAATTGATAAGTTTGATGAATTGTATGCTAAGTTTGTAGTAGAGGAGGAGAGGGCCACCAAATTATCTCCCAAAAGGCCAAGTGTTATTATAATTTTAGATCCATCTCCTAACACTATTTCAGTATGTCATGTTCCTCAAGAATCACCTCCTGAACAACCACTTCCTAAGAAACAAAAGGCATAGGAGCCATATAGAATGATTTCCTATGCAATGAGTGAAGAAGTGGAAGATAAAAAAGAAGTGACAAGAGTAATGAGGATTTTAAAGGATGATGTTGAGGTAGATCAACCATCTCATGAAACTGAAGCTCATAAACCAGAGGCTAGAATTGATATCCATATGGGGGGAGAAAGGGAAATGCAGGATGATGAGAGAGAAATTGTAGCTCCAAAATTTATTGAAGATGATGATTTCATTAAGACCCATGAATTTAAGGATTTCTAGGTTAAAATGAAAATGAGATATTTTGAAGAAAGGGTGGAGATAAACAAGATGGGTGCTGAAGAGTCTTAGCATCATCAAATTGTAGCCAAGAATTTCAATGAATTGAGAATTGATAATGTTGATATTAGCCCACAAGAAGCTATAGATATGGTCTTGAAGAGTAATATACTCATTATCTCGAGTATGAACTAAAGAAGATATTCTTACTTGACCAAGTAAGAGTACAAAAAAACATAATGATAATTGTTGAATTTGATTCTAATGAGGGGATAAGTGGTATAGATTGAAACCATGGCATTTTGGGCCAAGCAAAGAAATACACAAAAACCAAGGTTGTTAGATTTTGTACAAGAGATGAGAGGAACGACTATGGTCAAAACATTGGAGGACACATCTCCTTTAGAAGTTGCAACCATGTTCACTCGATCTGTTGTTAAGGAAATGGAAAAAACATGATAGAATATGAAAAGGAACAAAAATTCTTAAATGATGAGGTAAATAAACTATTAATAGAAAATGTAAGACTAAAAGAGAAATTGAAAGGAGCAGGGACCTCAGAGAGTAAATAAATAGTATTTTATATACCTCCTACTACCCAATAAATTGATATAGATAGTGCATGCTTTGAAAAAATGAATTTACTAAGATAGGAGATGGAAGAGATTAAAAATTGAATAATGAAACCAAGGAGGGAGTGAGGGACCAGATCATCAATGTCTTGGAAAAAATATTGGATCACAGGATCAAAATGATTGAGGAAAAATTGGAAAGTGTGTATGATTCTAAAACTTCAATATCCAAACAAATTGACCAGATGACATCCCATGCACTTATACTAAATCCTATTTTCAAGAAGTGGCAGCAAATTAATCATACCTTGATGACTTTATGCAAGTTATTACAGAGAAGTGTGGAAGGTCCTTCAACTTTGAAGTGAACTAAGCAGATGGTTAAGATAGTTATAGATGAATCTCAGTATATAAATGGAGAAGATCAAAAGATCAAAACAAGGATGGAATCACAAATCATAAATTGAAGTAGTGGTTTGTTCCAATGATATTAAAGGATGATGACCAATTGAAAAATCTTAGTGAATGGAGAAAGGAATTTGGCCAAATTGTTCCTGATTGCATTTCTCATGTACAAAAGGATGGTGAATTGAATTTCCACAACCTCAATTTTATCATGGATGGAATGATATCATTGGATACTGGACATTCTAAATTCATTACAAATGCAAGAGGGTTACTCGACAACATATGGAGGAATCACCTAACAAATATATCAAAGATTCAAGAATAAAAATGGCCTCATGACTACATAGTATACCAATAGGAGAAAAAGTATTTGGATCCTCTAGAAGAATAGGACCTTGAAGATGTTGCAATTGAAGAATTGAGCCTTCAAACACCTATCATGGATAGGGGGACTTTGCTAGATTAGGATGATCATGAGTCTCCTATGTTGATTAACGAACTACAAGTGTATTGCAAGTGTTGCAGGCTTCCAATGAATATTGTCTACTTTCTCTATTTTATCTTAATTATGTTTTAAGAAAAACTAATGTTTAGTTTATATGAAGATGCATGAATTTTGAAAAGATTTCCTATTTTGTAATGATCTAAAGCTTTTTTATTCTCTTATAAAAGAGAAACCAAGACCAAATTTTGATATCACCATCATAGGCATTTATAGAAACATTGATGAGGAGACTTCTGTTATATTGTAATATCTATTTGAAGCAATCAATGGTGAAGAATATTTAATCTAGTGCTTGAATTTTGGTCTCAATTATTTGTTAATAATACTGTTTATGATTGTATGATTGTTTCCAATTGAATATTTCCTTGTTATTCAAATTAAGTATATCTAGTATATGTTTAATTTGTCAATACACACTTACTATCATTGTGTGATTTCTTTTAATTGGTTCCTTGAAGTAAGGATTAAATCAGCAATGAACCTAACTGTAAATGCACTTCAAATTAGCTAAACAAAATAAATGCACTAAGAAGAATGATTGAACCTAAATTTAAGTGCACTTCAAATCAACAATGAAGATCTCAGGTTTTGTATATAATGTACCAATAGAATAATGATGATTACATTCAAAAATGTGTTAGTAAAACAACAATGAATAAGCATACATATACTCATATCTTTATTACATTCAATAATAAACTACACCATACATATAACCAAATTTTAGGTGACAATATAACCTTTTAAGGTGATAGGGTAGTTAAGGTGACAAAACATCATCATAATCATCTACATTGCCAGAAAGATCAAAATCCTGATCACTCATGTCTGAATTTGCTTGATTTTCTTCATCATCCTCATATATGACATGCAATGCATTCTCTCTCCAAATATCTGCATTACTAATCAAAACATCTTCTTCAAACACTCCATCATCGTCTTCATCCACTTCTTGGAATGTTTCTTGTAAATTAACATATTTCCCATCAAGAATTATATCAACAACTCCCATGAATTTTCTTTTTCAACGAGACTCTATTTGAATTACATACAACCATCCTCAACTTCTTACATCATAAATTAGAAATGATTGGTTAATTTTAAGAGGGGAAACATATGGCTTATCTATCTCTAATAAAAAATGTCTTGTATTTGCGTGTACAAATCCATACTCAAAAATTGTATTGTGGATAGTCAGATTCACTTACATTTTAATAATATAGGACTATTTTCACCAAAATACACTTGAATAATTTCCTAGATGAATCCAACATAAAGTTTCTTCTTAGTTTTGTGAATAAATTCAACACTATGTTAGTTGTTTTCAATGAACCAATCATATCTTGCCAGATACCTATGATTTTTCCAAACTCAATTCTAGAAAACCTGTAAGATAAGTTGCCAACAAATGAGATATAGCACCAATAGCTTTATCTCCTGCACTTCATGCTCTCCAAAACCTAGGAGGGTGGTCCCACAATGTAAATATACTAATTTTTTTAAACAATTAACGTATACATTGCACATATAAGAAAATATATTCTCCTAAAAGGCTAGGAAGACAAAATCCTTAAAGAAATTGGAATTTCCTTGAAATATTTACAAATCTATAACCTAGAATACAAACAACACCAACCAAAAAAAGTAAAATATTGATTGTAAAAGTTATTTAAAATGGTGTTCTCAAGTTGGGTAACCAGAATCCTAAAGGATGCTTACAATAACCAAGATTAGTGCCATTATCTATTGGCTAGGAGTCGACATAAATTGAAATGCAATGTATATTTAATCCTGAACATAAATGATCTTAGTGAAATTACTTTGCAATTCACCCATCCATGATCAAAGCCTAACACTACTTATCAAATCCAATTGTTCTACAGATGAATTTACTATCAAATCTAAGAATTTTAACCGATTCTTTGAACCAAAGCTAAAATCAAAGCATATAACAAAGCTTAACAATGATGATAATTAATGAAATGATATTTGATCAAAATTTTCATTAATAAATCAAGGTACAAATTAAAATTGGAGAGACTACAAACACAAAACATTTTCAATTATCATTCTAATATGCTCATAAACCATACATTTGACAAAACTTACTATCTAGACTCAAAGCATTAGATAAAGACTCCTAACATGTTTTCTCTATGTTTTGCAATTACACTATTAGACTCCAGAATTAAACAAAAGACCTATACAAATGGCCCTGAATTCCCTCTTATGGAATAAGTGATTAAAAACAAGCCTCAATCCAAATGTACACATGTCACATTCTCATTGGACCACTACAAAACATATTCCCCAATTTAGTTATATTTACATCTTTCAAAATGGAGGGAATACATATGAGACAAAGATTATTTGTGTTTGTTGTGAGAAGCAACTTTTCCTTACAAAAAGCACATGTCAAAAAGAATAATCTTTGTCTCATATGTATTCCCTCCATTTTGAATGATGTAAATATAACTGAATTGGGGAATATGTTTTGTAATAGTCCAATGAGAATGTGACATGTGTACATCTGGCATGAGGCTTGTTTTTTCTCGCTTATTCGATAAAAGGGAATTCATGGCCATTTGTACAGGTCTTTTGTTGAATTATGGAGTTGAATAGTCTAATTGCAAAACATAGAGAAAACATGTTAGGAGTCTTTATCTAATGCTTTGAGTCTAGATAGTAAGTATTGTCAACTGTATGGTTTATGAGCATATTAGAATGATAATTGAAAAGTTTTTGAGCCTGTACTCTCTCTAATTTTAATCTTTACTTGAGTTATTAATGAAAATGCTAATCGAAGACCAACTCATTAATTTTCATCATAGTTAAACTTTGGTATACATTTTGATTTTAGCTCTGGTTCAAAGAATTAGTTAAAATTCTTAGATCTAATCATAAATTCATGTGTAGAACAATTGTATTTGATATGTAGTGTTAGGCTTTGATCATGGGTGGGTGAATTGAAAATTAATTTCACTAAGATCATTTATGTTCAGGATTAAATATACCTTCCATTTCATTTTTTGTCGACAACCAGCCCATAGATAATGAAACTGATCCTAGTTATTGTAAGCATCCTTTAGGATTTTGGTTACCCAACTTGAGAACATCATTATAAATAACTGTTACAATCAATCTTCTATTTTTTTTGGTTGGTTTTGTTTGTATTCTCGGTTATAGATTTGTAAATCTTTCAAGGAAATGCCAATTTTTTGAAGGATTTCATCTTCCTAGCCTTTCAGGAGAATGTATATGCTTATATGTGCAATGTATACGTCAATTGTTTAAAATAATTATAATATTTACATTGTGGGACTGCCCTTCCAAGTTTTTTAGAGCCTAAAGTGCAAGAGATAAAGTTATTGGTGTTATTTCTTGTTTGTTGGCCACTTATCTTGCAGCTATTCAAGAATTTAGTTTGGAAAAATCATAGGTATCAGGTGAGATTTGATTGGTTCATTGAAAACAATCAACACACTAACAACACAATCATAATTTGTCCTTCCTTTGTCTTTTTCTTCATCTTTTAAATGACTATCATAGGCCCACATTCCACTGAAATGCATATCCCATAAATGTGCAAATTGTTAAAGCTTAATTTCCTCCATTGTTATATCTTGACATTGTTCTTCTACATCACTAACTGCATTAGCAATAACTTCTTCAAATTTTGGAAAAGAATCACCTCTAATCAAATCATGACATCTGTGTTGGAATCATGGAACACTGAGAGGCGGGGTGAATTAGTGTTCTAAAAATTTTGACTTAAACAATTTGAAATTGTGCATGATCGCTCTGTAACCCTTCTAATATTTTCAACATACATCAACACATCTCAAACACACACATACACACTTCAAAATGAAGTAACCGATCTCTTATATATATATATCTGCTACCAAGGATTTAATCGCTTCATGTCGACTTCAATAAAATAGAAACAATTTTCCAACTGTTGGCTCAAATCATAAATGATTTTCAATGCACATCATCCAAAGTTGGCCACAACATAGTGAGGACCCAAAAAAAAATCTCCTACACAAAAATAATCCAAATAATTTTTCCTTAAACATCTGCAACACGTCACAATCACCTAGTCGTCCTTCATACATTGATGAATAGAAAATCAAACGATTGGATCTCCTAACTTATACACCACTTGATGCAACAAAACAAAACTCAAGAATAATAAATTTCATATACCCAAACACCTTCCCTGAGATCCACAACCAAAAATAATAAACTGATAATGCAAATGGATTGACAAACTCAACTTTAGTTGGATACCCTATTCTTCACTCTGTCTTTTGGTATGTAAAAATACTGACATGTGGACTGGATCAATGACTTAGGTTTCCATCAATGACAACACCAGAAGCCATATGCCAACAATCCCCCCCTTTGACATTGATGGAAACACTTAGTGAAAAATGACTAAGTGTTGGAATGAACATACTGCAATCCTTCAAGACTTCAAAAAGTCATAGCTGACAAAACTCCTGAGAAAAATCCCCCTGAGTTTGATAAGAAATTTTTCACTGCTCTCTCTCTCCCCCTTTGAAATCAATGACAAAAAGATAATAAAATATTTTTCTTCCTCCCCCTATGAACTATAACCAAAAACTTAAGCAAAAACTAATTAAATTTTTTGAAGAAATACAATCGCTATTGGAAGATTATTTTTTATTTTTCCTTCATCTCCAAAAGAAACTTCTTCCATGCTTCTACTGCAATCCCAATGATTATGATCATGATATTGTTTTCAGATGTTCAATTGATAATCTTGATAAAGGATTCTAGAATGGTGAAGGCTTCTTCTAATTTCTATCCTTTCCTCAGTATTTCAATCAATTATTCTAGCTTGCATTTTGTTATATCCTTCACTTTCCAAAAGGTGTCAACAATCTTGTTCCTAGTGTTCTGAAAATTTGCATGCTTTGTATGTAATTCCTGAATCCTTTTCTTGATTGCACCATCAACATCCCAAGATGTCAAATTTTTTTCCAATACTATTCAACTATGTTTCAATTTGTTCCAGCTTCTCTTTGTACTTGCTAATTGCATGAGGCCATCGAATACAATAGTTATAAATGTTGTTTTTTGTGCTTATGTATTGCCTTAATTGATTCATGTGCCTTTTTAGTTTGGTAAGTGACAATATGTACTACTTCTCCAGGTGAAGAATTATTTCTCCTTTCTTGTTTTGAGACTCATAGTCCATGATTTCCTTGATGCACTCAATCATCTCTTCTAGCAATGTATTCTGAAAACTCTCCAATTTGATATGATTGTGCACAAGATGAGCACTTAGTACACTTAATATCATGACCTACTCATAAGAAGGTCTGATAGACTATATGTTCCCAATTTTTTCCATTCCATCTTGCTCATGAATAAGCTGCAATAGTTTTTTTCTTTGGTTAAGTCACCTTCTCTTTCACTTCCTTATGACATTTCCTTTACTTGTTCTGGTTCAGTTGTTTCCAATTCTTTTCCTTGGGTGTCCTCAATTTCCTTATCAGATTCCTCATCTGATATGTCCACAATCACTTGTTATTTTCCTTTCCCTTTAATTCTTGGAGGCTTGCATGCTAAGGAGTACTAACAGTAGTTTCTTTTTCCCTTTTCTTCTTTCTTTCCATCTCACCAGAGGAGGAACCAACTTCAAGTTCCCTTACCAGAATGGAAATACTAGTTGAACCAAACTTTCCTAGCAAACCTTTGAAGAAACTTTCATATTCTTGATCACAGTTTTCCAAATTGTTAGAATGTATGTAAATCTACTTGTAAACTAGTTCAATCTCTTCCCATATTATGTTGTTGATTAGTGGCAAGCAATTCAGAAAATACATCACAAGACATATGACCAAAGTACCAAACCTGAAAGGGTAACTTGTCATCTTTATCAGTTGTATGTTCTCCATCAGTTAATCTTTCAGTAATCCACAAAGTTCAAAATCCTCATCTTCTATTATCATCTTGTGTGAAATGTAAACAAGACCTACGGAAGTTACACCTTCTTTATTTTTGAAAAGTATTTTATAGGATACTCCATGTGCAATGTACCTTGTTACTGAATATTTAATTATGGATATTATCAATGAACTTTGATCTCTAGTTACTCTAGTTAGCGTTTTGACTTCTTTATTTCGAATTGACTTCTTTCTTGGCACATCCTCAACTTTCCATAACCCAGTTATAGCTACAATCACATCTTTCAAAATATGGTAGGGTTTTTCTAGAGTTAAAATATCATCATTCAATCTATCTAGAATAAACTCAACAATTTTTGTGTTCTCAAAATAGGGAAATTCACTCCAAATATCCAAGCTTTTTTGTTTTGTTTCTTTCAACCATTTCAATTCATCAAGTGACAACATGTTTCTTATAGCTCTAATCTTCTCACTGTTATACTCATATAGGTTTAACATTCCTTTTATTTGTTCCATTTTCCCTTCCATACACATGAAATGATTCTACCAAAGAAGGTCTTCAACCACACATCAATTTAAATTAAAATTATTCAATACAATAGAAGTACTTGATGGATAAGGGTTTTGTTTCCAAATTCTCTTCACACTTTATAAATTCTAATGCAAAGTGCTCTCCTTATTTTTCTCTTCAATACAAAGTGGAAAATGAGGGTTTTAGCTTTTCTAGTGTGGGCTCATTTTCTGCAATAGAGGGACTCTTCTTCACCCATTTCTTCTTCATCTGATCTCTTATTTCATCCGCAATCACTTTTCATTTTCCTTTGTCATATTTCTATGTATTTATTCCTTTGTATGTTGGACCTCTTTTATCTATATTTTTGTTTTTGCAGAATCTTGCAATGTGACCATATTTGTTGCATTTGTAACTCAAAACATATCCTTGTCTAGACCAGTCATTCCATTGATTTCTTCTTGATCTGCACTAGTTAGCAATATGCCCAAATCTTCTACAGGTATAACATTTTACATTTCTTCTATTAACATAGTTATTTGAAATATTTCTACATTCAATTGACTTATGACCAAACTTATTGTAATTGAAACACTGACCGAAGAATGATGAATCTTTTGATTTCATTTTGCTTCTACACTAAGGATCCATATGGCCAAATTTATTGCAAGAAAAATAGTATCCATTAAAATTTTGAGCATTAGGTTGTCTTACCATATGCCTTTTTTCTTTGTTCATTTAATTTCCTTGCCTGAAATTCCTTTGTCCAAATTTGGAACTTTCTACTTTCTCATATCCAAGACCTTGCTTGTCACTTTCATTCTTTTGTCCTTGATTCAGCTCATCAAGTTTAACTGAGTTGATCTTTAACTTCTCCTTGTATTCATTTGCAGTAGCAAGTTCATTCCGAAGAATAATAATATGTCTTTCACGCTTTTTTTCATTATCTCTGGATTGTTGCAATTCAATCTCCTAATGAATTAATTAACTATTAACTTTGCTACATTCATCAGATATTTCTTTTAGGGACTAAGCAAGATTCTCCTCATTCTTCTTTCTATCTTCAATCTCCTTAGTCAGCTTCATCACCATAGATTCCATCTCATGATTTAGGGTAGCATTTTCTCTGGAAAGCTTTTCAAATTCTTTAGTTATTTCCTTCAAGGTTTGCTTCAGGTGAACATCATCCATTGATGCAGAGTGGCAGGGGAAGCGACACCTTTTTCCAATAGCTTCTTTCAATGCACATATCAACTTCACTATTCCTTCCAACAAGCAACTTGATCACCCAACTCAAATCACACACCCAGACATGTTTGAAGTACTTGGGAATGCTATGTACACTCTCAACATGTCAAAACAAGACCAAATAACTTGACTTTACACTCGAAAACTCCCATTTTCTCATCACTCTTACACACGCCTATGCAACCTTGCCACATTTACCAATAGGACAGTCAAAATAAAATCTGATTAAAGTAATTAACTAGACCATGAAACATGGTTTTAGACTCCTAACACCATCCTCCACAAGTTCCCAAAAGCATAGGATCAAACACCCAAAACAAATGTATCAAAATATTGATTTACAAGCCATAAACAAGGCTTAACTAGGCATGTACAAGGAAGCTTTCAACTTGTCAAGGAACACCCCAACACCCATAAAGCATTTATTACATTCAAAAATGCTCCCAAAGACCAAATAAACACCTTACATCCATTCTATTTACTTAAAATACCTAGAAACCAAAAGAAATTCTTACAAATGATCATTTTTTGGACTGTTTCAAGGTAAAACCAGACCTAGGGCATCACATAACTATTAAAAACATCCATCTTTCCTTCCAAAACTAATTGTATCATGTAAAGGACCCTTAAATACACCATTCCACCAAAAATAAGAATTTTCCTATGGTGGAGTGGTGAATTATGAACATATTTGTGAACAAACCCTTGTTTTGTAGGTTTTCACACCCACTTTCACTAAAACTGATGTAACTTACTCAATACTTGATCAAAATGATCCAAATAACCACCAAAAGAAATTAAACTCTACCCTCTTTCAAACCATGCCAATTGGGATCCTGTACAATGATGTAGTAGACCGCACCAAGCACAGGAACAATGAAAAATGCTGGAAAAATAGAAAAATAGAGTTTTTTTTATATTAATGCTTCAAAACTTCATCCAAGCACCTGTCTCAACAAAAAGGGGGCTATTTAAACTTTTCCACATCATTACCAATGACCCTCAACTAATTTTCAAGGAGGGAACCCATTGGTTAATGATAATTGCATCATAAATGTTGAGTTTACTCCAAATTACATTATGAAAACTTTGCATTTTGAAGCAACCTTTCAATCCTAAGACCTAAGACCTTAAAAACCATTCAAATGGCTTGGAATTAGCCTTATTACATTCTTAATACCCCCACCCTTTCACATTTACATACAAATTCATGTTTTTTCCTTCAAAGGCTACAAGAGCATCTTTTAGTGCAAGAGTGCATTTGTGTACATTGAGACTCAAAACTCAAAAACTCAACCTAGATCATAATAAATGGTCATGTTAGACCTTATTTAAATACATACACACTCAAAAATACAACACTAACCCTACTAAACACTAATTTCCATCAAATAAGAAAAATGGAGAATGAGGTGTAGGTGCTCCTGCACCATCCATGCTATTGCTATCTTTTTGCTTAATCTATTCACAGAGATCCTTTCTCTTCTCCTTGGATTTAATAATATGATCCTTCAACTTCTGAATGAATTTCTCAACATCCTTAAGATTTGCTTACAATTCCTAGACTTCTTCTTTAGACTAATCAAGATCATCAAGTGCCACCACAAGTTGTTGCTAAAGACTACCAAAGTTCATTACATTCCAAGATCCACCTCAAGTTTTTAAACTTCTTCTGAGGAACTTAGCTCTAATACCAATTGTTGGAATTAGAGAACACTGAGAGGGGGGGTGAATCAGTGTTCAAATTTTTTTAACTTAAGCAATCTAATCTTTGAACAACTTATAACATTAAACCAAGAGAAAGAGGAAAACACAAAGCAATCATCCACAACACCATAACACAAGGATTTTTATGTGGAAACCCTATTAGGGGAAAAACCATGGTGGAGGTCAATCCACAATTTGAGTACTCAAATATCAGTTTTTTACAAAATGGGAATGCACTTGCATTCAGGCACACTACCTAGAGCTCACTACCTTACTAAATATTTTTATTACATCAAAACGTTGAACTAAGAAAGTAGCATCTACAAATGCCTGGTTACAGTTTTGGTTAGGTTCATAGATCATATTCTGGACCTTCCATCTGATTCTACACTTTTCTCTATTCTGCCTTAATTTGCTTCACCAAAACCTCTTCTACACAAGTGAAACTATGCATAATCACTCTACAACCCTTCTAATATTCACAACATACATCAACACAACTCAAACACACACATACACACTTCAAAATGAGTTAACCGATCTCTTATATATATCTACTACCAAGGATTTAATCGCTTCATGTTAGCTTCAATAAAATAGAAATTATTTTCCAAATATCAACTCAAAATCATAAATGATTTTCAATTTTTCCTTAAACATCTGCAACATGTCACAGTCACTTAGTCAGCCTTCATACATTGATGAACATAAAATCAAATGACTGGATCTCCTAACTCGTACACCACTTGATGTGACAACACAAAACTTGAGAATAAGACATTTCATATACCCAAAGACCTCCCCTGAGATCCACAACCAAACCTGACAAACTAGTAATCCATATGGATCGAAAAACTCAACTTCAATTGGATACCCTGTTCTTCACTCTATCTTTAGTTATGGACAAATATTGACATGTGGATTGGATCAATGACTTAGGTTTCCATCAATGACAACACCAGAATCCATATGCCAACAATCTTTACTTTTGAGGTCGATGTTGCATCCAAGCTCGATTCTCTTCTTCATATTTTCTACATAGAATATTAATGTAAAAATAGTAAGAATAATAATATAAATGGGTACTGCAATTGTGTATTTTTTTTTTACCTACACTACTTATCAAACAAAGATGTGTTTTAAAGAATATAGGAATGTATTGCATTTCTTTCTTGATGTAATAGCTTGACGCAACATTCATTCCCTTCTAATACTTCATATGCAACTCTCTCATATTTATCATCATCCCATACATGTCGATTGACATTTTTGAAATCCATCATATATTCTATGCAAAATCCGATGGCCTCTTGCATTGAATATCCCTCAAACATGTTGCCTTCTAGTATTTCCTTAGTATTTTTTTTTTTTCAAAACCTTCACATATCATTTTATAGGATACATCCATCTTATTCTTACTAGGACAAAATTCTCTAGTTCATATTCAAGATGTATCAAAAGATGCATAGAAATGTTAAATATTGTTGGTGGAAATTCATGTTCCAATAGACAAAGTACTTCAACAACCTCCTCCCTCAATCTATCAATCTTTGAAGGATCTAATACATATAAACTCTTTCTCTTTAATATTAGGCCCAACCTTATAACTTCCAATCTTGGACCCTTTTCCAAACTTGATATATTTACCACAATAGGTAAAATATTAAAGAGAATGATGCCTCTTAGGCCATTAATTTCAATACATTTAATACATGTAAACTTCATATATTATTGATTTTGATATGATAGTCATGGGTCATGAGGCCTCTTAAGCCATTAATCTTAGTTTGTTTTCTAATACTACTAACATATCTAGTGGGAAAGTGTGTTTGAGACATCAACTATAAGAATTGTGCAAATTGTTCCTTTGTTCAGACATAAGGAGCACAAGGTTTTCTATATTTTTCATCATCATATTTTTCAACCCAAATATTTTGATGAATCTTTAGTTGTTGAAAGTCTTCATGTGATGAAATAGTATCAAAAGCACCAAAAAGAGTTTCTATAATAACATAGGCTATGTTTTTCTTAGTATGCATAAAGTCATTAGTATGCCTAATGGTGCAACAACAACCTATCATGGAATTTTATTGGATAAAGAATATGGGGTTTTTAAACTATGGATTGAAGGGGATTCCCTTAACATTATAGAGTGTCTTATGAAGAGTAACCCACCATCATGGTCTATATCCCATCTGATTAATGATTCTATCTCTATCATTAATACTTTTGATGAGGTGAGAATTACTCACATGTTCAAGGAGGCTAATTTGTTTTTTGATAGGTTAGCTAATTTAGGAGTGATAGCTTGAATTAATTGGAATACTTATGATTCATTGCCACTTAATCTTCAGAACATATCCAATTATGACTAGTTTCCATGTCAAGGATGTGTTTAAGAAGGGAGAAAGGATATTTTATTTCTTCCTTGGCTGGTTTTTGCATGTTGAGTTTAGTGCATTCTCTTTTAATTATTTCCTTTTAGATGTTTATGAGATTATGGTCTAGGAGCTAATATATGGTAGCACTTGATTTAGCAGGCTCACACTTTTTGTGGGTATTTTTTTCTTTTCCTTGTGGTTTTTTCACCTAATTTTTCCTGTGCAAAAGATCAAAGAGTAGGTGGAGTGTTGTTTGCTACATGTCGGCATGGGAGGTGCCCATTGTAGAGTTGAGCCAAGCTCTTGTGAAGAGTTTAGTAGAAATAAAACTATCAAGGAGCATCTCAAGAAGGGTGGGGCCTACTCCTATTTTTTGAAGCTCCATACTTCTAACCTTAAAGTGATGGAAGCTTTTGTTAGTGGGTGGAACAATAGGGTTTTGTACTACCAAGGAATGGAATTCAACATCAATGAGGAATTCATCATTGAGGTAATAGTCTTCCTTCTAAGGGAAGGAAATTTTATAGAGATAGGGTTGTGGCCAAGATGGCCTTAGCCAATTTCTTCAAAGGCTTAGAGAAGTAGAAGCTTAAGTTTATTGCGAGTAGTGGGTATGCACAAAAATCTATTGAGTTGCTTTGGAGGGACATTGCTCTAGCTATTATGCAATTTTTCACTTTGGAGGGTAGGTATTTTGTTATCTATGGCTATCACTTTAGGTTATTTAATCACTTTTAACATAACTATCAGGTTTTGTTTCCTTTTTTACCTCCTTTCAATGGAAACTAGTATGCAAGATCATAGGAAGAGCCCTAGGAAGGCTATTATCCATGAAGGTCTTATGAATCTTATTTTTGATCACATTAAGATGAATTTGTTACCAGCTACTCCTAAGACCCCGACTTGTTAAAAGGGTGGCAAAAATACTGGGTATGATAATGGTGAGTCAGAAAATGACTGGGAAGAGGATTTTGAGGAAGATGACTGATTATTAGGAACCATCAAAGGAGGAGAGTGAGTCTATTGATGATTCTGAGGAATCAAAATCCTAGTCTAAGGGTTATAAAACTGATAATTAAA
This sequence comes from Sequoia sempervirens, assembly GCA_007258455.2. NCBI lineage: Eukaryota > Viridiplantae > Streptophyta > Pinopsida > Cupressales > Cupressaceae > Sequoia > Sequoia sempervirens. The sequence continues at coordinate 292,294,515 of VDFB02058242.1, read as the reverse complement.
TGAAGGAAGTTGTGGTGCCTTCGATGAAAAATAATGTGAAGGTTAAGAAAATATTTCCCAAGAAAGAGAAGCGTGTTGTCAAGCATATGGTGGATGATTCAAAATATGTTAAGAAGTCCCCTTTTCCTGATGTTAAACATGGTCTAGGTGGTAGAATTGAGGGTAACAAGCATCCTATAGAGGATATTGAATAGGAAAAAGAGGGTATTATGTGTTCCAAGGGGGTTGGACCTAACCAAGTTGAATTTGATTCTCCTATTGGTGTTGAGCAAGTTAAGGGGAGCGATGTGAAGGAGGAGCAACTTCAAATTCTAGATGACTTGGTGGATATGCCTAATAAGAACCATGTGAAAGTGGAGGTTATTGAAGTTGAGGATTCCCTTGCCGAGGAGGACTTAGAGGGAAAAAAGGGGGTTTGAGAGGAACTTGTTGAGAATGTTGGTTCTCAAGTCGTGCCATCAGTCAATTGGGAAAAAATTAACATGGACTTGTTCTATAGAATGGTGGAGGATTAAACTCACAATTTTCTCTCTTATGAAGTGGCTTTTCTCAGAAGTGAAGGAGCTCAACTTCCAACTTAAGTACTAGAAAGACATTTGTGTTGCATTAGTGCATGGTAGTCAAAACTAATGGTTAATTAAAGGTAAGGTCAATACTTGCTTTTGATTCTGATAGACTTGGTAAAAGTCATGAGGATATGATAACCTCCTTGGAAATGGTTGTCCAAAAGATTATTGAGAAGAGGTTTGTAAATATGGAGGAAATAATTAGCAATATTAGTGATGACTTGCAGACTATTGTTTGTGTTAGTAACAAGTGTTTGAAATCTAGTGGTAAGGGTCTCTCAATTTTAAATGAGAAAGCTATAAAGTGGACTGGAAAGTCTCTAGATTTGGGAGATGATGAGAAGGCCATTGATGAAGTTAAGCATATGAATTTGGAGGATAAGATTAAGAATATTGGCCCCAATGTGGAGAAGAATTTGGAGGTTGGCCCTTGAGAATGAGGAGAAAGACTAAGAAAAGTGCTACCATTTCATTTGAGGATTTGAAGGATGTGCTCAAGATGCACGAGGGGGTTATTGCTTAAAATATGGCCTCGACCAATGTTCTTGGTAAAATACTGTAGTTTTGCTATTGTTTTTGGTTGTTCGGCCATGTTGTCGATGTTTTGTTGTAGGGTTGCTGACGGGTCCTCTGGTTTTATCTTTAGTCACCTTTTTTTTTTTTGTGGGCTATGGGTCTTAATGTTTCTATCTTTTTAGCAGCTTCTCTCCATTGTAAAGGGTTTCAGGGCCCCTTCAAAACCTATTTTTCCTAATAAAAAATAGTATTCCTAATGGCTATATCCTTAGAGTATGGAAACTTATAAAATATGCACAAAATTTTTACACCACTTTCATTACATGGATCATATCTACTACCAACAATCCCATCATTTTCAATAAATGACATTCTTTTCTATCCATTCTCAACAATTTGTCACCCATTATTAGCAATGTTGCTTCATGATTCTCTTCTTTACCATTAAACTATGTTTTTTCGATGATATGGATGATCTATTTTAAGGTAAGCATGATGTCCACAATAAATACACTTACAAATACTTCTTGAATGCCTCACAAAATCCTTTAAGTTGAAAGGACATCCATGGTATCCATGAACACTGAGACCAAACAATGTCCCATATGCAGGAAGATCATGAATCATAAACAATAGGGAAGCTCTTAAAGTGAATTTGATTGAATGACCATCCCTTAAAGATTGAATTGGTTTAATTCCTTTCCACAATTCCATTAGCTCAATTATATAATGGCTCTAGATAAGAATCAATTATATATGGTCACACTTTTCTTTCATGGCATAATCAATGATAGCATTAAGAAAAATAGTTTAGTTGCTAACCATGGAGGCAAGTTATAGTTTATTAAAAACATTGGACAATTTGACCATTTAGTACTTTTATCTAAGAATGGGTTCACCCCATCTAGAGCCAAAAAAACCTCATATTTTGAGGATCTCAAGAAAAATTAGGCCATCTATTTTCAAATTCCATCCACATCTTAGAATCAGGCACATCACTATTTTCGATCAGTGCTCTTATTTTGGGCATGTCATTAGTAATATCTTTTCACCTATACATTCAGAGTAATCATGGGATTACCAGAAAGTGGTGAAGAACCTTTCTAGGAACCACAACTTATTCCAACCCTTGTCTATACTTTCTTAATGAAATTTCAAAAATTCGCTCTCAATTGCAAGATTCTTGTGAAATAATACACAACCATTCACACATGTGTGGATGTTTTCATACCCTAAGCCTAGCATAGTGATTTTATTTTTACATTGACTTCATTTTGTTGGCAATGTGGAGTTGGATGGTAATAATGAACTTCATAATGCCAATAATTGATCTACACTCTCATTTGTCCAACCAAACACAACTTGCAAGTTAAGAATTTGAAGGATTTTTGTCAAATGGAAACTTGCAATTAACATACATAGGCTTTAAACCATCCTCCATCAACTTGGCTGAATCATCTTTTAGACCCTCATTCAACATTATATCAACTTCAAACCCTTCATCTAACATTGTTTCCTCTTCATCTCTCACACTCTGCAATTCTATAATATCTTCATAATAATTGTAATCTCAAGGGCTTATACCACTAATGCCCATATCTTATCATATGTCAATAAATTATATTTCTTTTTCTCACCTTTCCACCATGGACATGGATATTTTTACATGTCCATCTCATCGACTACTCTATGATAGAATGCATGGTATTGATTTGTAGTCAACCTTTGATGTTGATCCATCTATAATGTTCTACACATAGCAACAAAAAATTGTAGACTAGGATTAAAAAAAAACTATTTTTTTTTTTAATTCAAAGGCATTTCCATAGCAATAGAGTTATAGAGAGCAAATAAAATATAGAGTTTAACTAATGAATTGATAAAAACTATATTTTTGTAGTTTATTCAAAAAAAAAATTACATTGCATTGCACATATTTCAAACTCAAAGCATTACTTCACATTGCATAACTAATAACTAGATGCTAATAAATGACAAAATGTAAAAAATTATAGACTAGAGACAAAAACTATTTTTTTTAACTGAATCAAGGCATTTCCATAGCAATAGAGTTATAAAGAGCAAATAAAATAGAGATATTAATTAATGAATTGTAAAAAATATATTTTTGTAATTTATTTTTAAATTACTGATTGCATTGCATTGCGAATCTTTCAAACTCAAAGAATTACCTCACATTGCATAACTAATAACTAGATGTTGATAGATGACAAAATGTAAAAAATTGTAGAATAAGAGACAAAATCTATTTATTTTTAATTAAAAGGAATTTCCATAGAAATAGAGCTATAGAGAGAAAATAAAATAGAGAGTTTAACAAATGAATTATAAAAAATAGATTTTTGTATTTTATATTCAAATTGTTGATTACGTGCCGGTATTGGCATGGTGTGATGGTTTAATGGTGGCATTGTTGTTCTTGCCACCAAGGTTCAAACCCCATTGGGGTGGTATTGTTGAATGGTTGTATTCCAATTCATAGCTCTTGTCAAAAGCGTTTACCCCTTGAATAAAAGAAAAAATGTTGATTACATTGCATTGCACATCTTTCAACAAAGGATTACTTCACATTTCATAACTAATAGCTAGTGGTTGATAGATAACAAAATTTCAATTACAATATAGTTTTTACAAATTCAACCTAAGAAATTATGCAATTACTTCACATTGCATAAATGATAACTTGGAGAAGATGCCAATTGTATTTGCTTGTCATTGCATTCCACGAGACCACATTTCTTTGAGGATTTTTTTCAAACAGTTCACTGCCTTGTTGCTATGTCTAAAAGCCTAAAACAAGTTTTTTAAACAAGCTATGGATTCTTGGAAAAAATCTATCAAAGCATAATAGTAAGCAATAGTGTAGACAAGGAAATGAATTGGTTGAAAAAATACCTCAAATAAATGTGGTCTAATGGTGATGGAATGCCATGACAATCCATGAAAATTCATTCTTCATGGAATTCATCATGGCATTCCATCACCATGAGATCACATTTCTTTGACAATTTTTTTTCCAAAGTTCATTCCCTTATCTATGCTACCACATTTTTCATACATTTCTACCAAAGAATTTTATCAAACAGTCGACTGCCTTGCCACTATGGCTAAAAGCCTAAAATAGGCAATTTCAAACAAGCTATGGATACTTGGAAAAAATATATCAAAGCATAATAGTAATCATAATCTATGGTCTCATGCTTTTCTTTTTCTGCAAAAATTAGCGTGATTTTATTTGCATTTATTTGTAGGTTTTAAATGCATTTTTTTTTGCAATTTTGTTGTTTGAAATGGGAGAAAATCTTTGTGGTCAATTTTGTGCATTTTTAAATTGTAGGATTCTCACATTTAGTGAAAAGGGTAATTTTCATGAAGGAATGAAAAATATGCATAGATCCTTTGAATTATACCCATACTGGGCAATAAAATTGAATCATTTAGCAAACCATTTTTTCTTCATAGGGAAGCATTTTCTTATGAAAGTGTTGACAAAGATGACTCTTCTTTTAACCAACCACCCTCTCATGAAATATCATTCATATTATAATATTGCATGATCTTATCATAGTAAAGATTATTATGACACCACTGGCCACTACTACATGGCACCATTCAAGGAAAGATAGTGGCCAAAATATTTTTTAGACAAGTTCAATTGAAGCTAGGAGATCTTAAGAGTTCTCTCAAATTTTGAAAATGTTTTGGAGGTCCACTCTAAGAACTATGATAGCTTAAAAGTTGTAGGACATATATATGCTCAACAAGGGCAAGCAAAGAAGGCTTTGGAAATTTTAAGAAAGGAAACTCGCATAGATCCATATGATTCCCATGCATTTATCAAGATGGGTGAGTTATTAATATCATCAAACCCTAGTGCAACCTTAGATTCTCTTAAGATGCCAGAGTGTCTTTTGAAGAAGAGAAAAGAAGAAGTTCCCATTGAATTGTTAAAAAACATTGGGTCTCTTCATTTTTAGCATGATGAACTAGAGTTGGCTCAACAAAACTTTATGGAGGCATTAGGAAATGATGTTCTACCTCTACATAAATCTTTGTGGTCAGTTTTGTGTATTTTTTACTTGTAGCATTGTCACAGTTAGTGAAAATGGTAGTATTCATGAAGGAATGGAAAATATGTGTAGAGCCTTTGAATTATACCCATACTATGCAATGACATTGAATCATTTAGAAAACCATTTTTCTTAACAGGGAGATATTTTCTTGTGGAACAATTGACTGAGATAACTCATGTTTGAATTAACCACCCTCTCATGAAATATCATTCATATTATAATCTTGCACAATATTATCCTAGTAAAGGTGATTATGACACCATTGGCCGCTACTACATGGTATCATCCAAGGAAAGCCAGAGGCAACAAGATATTTTGGAAAGGTTCAATTGAAGCTAGGAGATCTTAAGAGTTCTCTCTCAAATTTTGAAATGGTTCTAGAGGTCCACCCTTACAACTGTGAGAGCTTAAAAGTTGCAAGTCATATATATGCTTAGCAAGAAGGCTTTGGAAATTTTAAGAAAGGAAACTCACATAGATCCATGTGATACCCATGCATTTATCAATACAATGGGTAAGTTATTAATATCATCAGACCCCAATGCAACCTTAGATTCTCTTAAGATAGTAAAGTCTCTTTTGAAGGAGAGTAGAGAAGAAGTACCCATTCAATTGTTAAAAATCATTGGGTTTCTTCATTTTGAGCATGATGAACTGAGATTTCTCTCAAAAAAAATTATGGAGGCATTAGGAAATGGCATTTGGGTTGAATTCATAAATAAAAGCCCCAATGCCAATTTTGTAGTTTTTCCTATGCTCTTTAAGAAAATGGAATTCTTCCAACAACTAGAAGAAGGTGGTGTTTCACTTGAGTTGTCATGGGATAAAGTCACAACATTATTTAATCTTGCTAGGTTGTTTGAACAATGACATGATACTGAAAAAGAAAATCTTTTATACAAGATAATATTGTTCAAGTTTCCTGAATATGTGGATGCATATCTATGTCTTGCAACCATAGCTCAATCTTAGAATGAGATCAAACTAATCCTATAATTGATTGGGGATGCACTTAAGGTGGATAAAAAATCATCAAATGCTTTATCTATGCTTGAAAAAATGGAACTGAAAACAAATGACTAGCTTAAAGTAAAATAAACAATTAAAGTTGCATAATGTGAATCAGATGCAAAGAATACCTATGTTGACATCTCACTTGGAAATTGAAATTATTTTGCACCTTTTCACAATTAGAGGAGGGATCCAAAGGTGGAGGCACAACATCTTTAGAAGGATAGAGAACTATATTGTAGAGTGTTGGGATAGAGACCAAGAAATGTTTATGTTGCAAATGGGGTAGCCATTGTGCTAGCTGAAAGGGGTCAATTTGATATTGCAAAGGAATTTTTTACATGGGTACAAGAAGCTGCAATAGGAAACATCTTTGTTTAGATGCTTGATGTGTGGGTAAATATAGCACAAGTATACTTTGTACAAGGATAGAACTTTGTGCTTGCAGTGAAAATGTATCAAAATTGTTTGACGAAATTCTATTTTAGCACTAACACCCAAATTTTATTGTATTTATCTCAAACACATTATGAAGCTGAATAGTGGAAATATTGTAAAAGAACATTATTAAGAGTAGTATATTGTAACTACTATATGTTTCCAATCAAAATGGTGTATATTTTGTGTTTATTATAATGATGGTTTTGAATTACCTTTGAATTCCCTACAAAGGGCCTCCCCAAATCTAACTTCACTGTAGAGGGCCTTGTTGACTTCAAAATCATTGCAACAAACTTTGAATTCCTTTCCTTCCTTTTTTAGAAGTCTCTAGGTCCTCTCCAAACAATCTTTATCACCCATGCAAGTAGCTACTATAACTAAAAATTCCTCAGTTTAGTTGTCAAGTACTAGACTAAATGAATTATGAATCACATGCCCATGCAAGTAGCTACTATAACTCAAAATGCCTCAATGTAGTTGTCAACTGCTAGGATAAATGAATAATGAATCATGCACAATACACTCCTACCAATCATTTCCACAAATATTTTTTAAAAAACTTGCCTAGATTATATTTACATGACTAATTGTTTAGTCATTGTTATTTGTGTGACTATGTAATTTTTTACTGGATGGCCAAATTAGTAATTTATTTACTCATTTATAGCTATGTTGCAAAAAATTAGTAGAATTTAGTCATTTTCAGTTGTTGTGACTAAAATTTATAGTCACCTAGTCATTTATTTTCCAAATTCTACTAGTGACAACCTAAAGCCAAACAAAAAATAAATGTAGAGAAAATACATTTCTCCCAAAGCACAAAAAGCATCACTAAACAATTGGTTCACAGACTAGTGAAAATATATCACAATGTACAATTATCTAGAAACCCAAATTTTGAACATAGAAACCTTTGTTAGCCTTGAATAACCTATAAGATCTACAAAGGCATATCATCAACATAGAAATAATGAAAAGCACAATACCAGAGCACACTATGAACATTTTCACAACATAGATTACTTTTTTTATCAAATTTCTCAAAAGCACTTGGAATTCAAACTCACCAACAAAAATAATAGCTCCATATACTCGCAACACTTCCTTAAGGTATTAGCTACACATGCACAACCTATTTTCCTCTTATCCATAATTTTCTCAATATCCTCAACATCTTTATCCCATAGTTGACATCAATGATAACACTATTCAATAGACTTCCTATTGACATCAATGAAAACACCACCATTCTTGCAACAATCTCCCCATTTGTCATTGATGGCAACAAAAGATGTGAAAAGACACTAAATACCACTCAATAGTTCTAAAAACTCTCTTTTTCACATGTTTCTCTCTCCTTGAGTAGATAATCTCTTTTTTTAACATCATTCTCTCTCCCCATTTGACATCAATGGAAAAGGATAATTTTTTTTGCATTTTTATCCCTCTTTGACATTGAACCAAAATTTCCTACTCTAAATACCCCCCCCTTAGGAGTACACCCAACTCAATCAACAACACATGATACTACCTAACCCTGCTAAGAGGTAGCCACCAACATTAGTCAAGAAAAGAGATAGCCCAAAAATTCTCCCAAAAATACTCAAAAGTATCCTTAGGAAGAGCCTTAGAAAATATGTGAGCAATATAATCATTTATAGGAGCATACCCAAGCTTCACTTCATTCTCCATAAACTTCTCTCTCAAAAAGTGATACCTAATAGATATATGGTTTGTCTTTGAATACATCACTAGATTTTTTAAAATGGTTATTGCACTTGTATTATCATAGAGATAGATATAGGTTCATAAAATGCAACTTTGATATCCTTCAATTTTTTCCTCATCCATAATACCTATGTACAACATGATGATATTGCAATATACTCAACCTTTGTAGTGGATAAAGAAACTGAATCCTATTTCTTACTCAACCATGACACCAATCTACATCCAAGAAAGAATGCACCACCACTTGTACTTTTGTTGTCATCAACACAATCATCCTAATCTACATTTATATATGCATTTAATGTGAAATCAATATACTTAGGATACCACAAACCATAATTTGGTGTGCCTCTTAAATATCTAAATATTCCCTTGACCATTGCAACATGTGTTTCTTTAGGATCTTCATGAAATCTAGCAACAAGACAAGCTGCATGCATGATATCCAGTCTAGTAGCAATCAAATATAGCAGACAACCAATCATAGATCTATACTTGCTCTAGTAACCCTTAGGTGAACCATCATCTTTGCTTAATTTACAACTAGTCACCATATGAGTACATACTAGTTTGGAGTCATCCATTCCAAACTTCTTCAACATCTCTTTGACATTCTTAGACTATAAAATGAAAATCCCTTTATGAGTGTGATTGATCTATTTCCCAAGAAAGAAATGCATCTCCCCAAACATTGACATCACAAATTATTTCTACATTTCTTCAACAAATTTCTAACACATAGCCTCATTTCCACAAAAGATAATATCATCCACATATAGAACTACTATCAAGATTTTGTCTTCCACAATTTTAAATTGAAGATTACTATTTGTGGAGCCCTTACTAAAACCTTGATGTATCAAGTGTTGAAATGCACAAGACAATTGAGAGGGGGGGTGAATCAGTTGTCACCAATCACATAAATCCCAAATAATTATTAGCTCCACATCCACTTTAATCTATTATTAAGTATGAGCATGAAGTGAAAATAAAAGAAATAAATATTAACACAAGAATCACCAAATTTACATGGAAAAACCCAATAAGGGAAAAACCATGGTGAGGATTAACTCACTATATAGAGTAATTGCAAAACCATTTACAAAGAGAATCACTACCAAAGGGCTCACTACCTAAGATATAACTCATTGTCTAGATAGGACTCACTGTCCAAATGGGAGGCTCACTGCCTACAAATACATAAAGATAGAAATAAGAATATTACACAGAGAACACTATATCAATGCAACAAAAGATCCACCACAACTTGCACACATCCACAACCTTGAACAAAAAATTGTAGACACCGTTGGCTCACCACTTTCAGGAGTCTAACACATTGAAGTATTCCCTACCTCAGTTCACTTTGATACTATCTTCACATCTACCTTTCTTCTCACACATGTGGCTTAAAATCCCTAGCATCTTGCCTTGTATTTATTCCATCTTAGAAACTTTCTCCAAGGTCAGCTACACATGCTTCATTTTACAAATTAAAATAAGTTCGACAACTCAATATTCCCAAGCTGGATAAGAATGAGAGTGGACCAAACCAACACTTAACCAGAACCAAAAACAACATCTTGGATCTGTAATCAAGGGATTTCTTTTAGGTTTGATTAGGAGTGTTAGCAACAAACAATAAATGACAATGAAACCCAAAGATTTTACAAAACACAAAGGAAGTAAGACACATAACAATTATACCTGATCACTGATACCTCCATGATTCACTTTTGTAATACCTTCTTACTTGCTAGATGATGTTGCCCTCATATTGGATGTACGAGCAATCTACGAATGCCTAAGTCCTACACCAAGCTTTAAAGGATTTATGCTATGTCTAAATGCCTATGCCTATTACTATAATTGTCAATGTCTATGCCTAAACAAATGCCAAGACTTGATCAAATGACTATAATAAATGCTATGATAAATCTAAGAATGCAAGTGTGAAAGTGTATAAAATGTCAGCGTGTCTGTGTGTAATCGAAAAGTGAGAAGAAAATGACATTTTATAGAAAATGTCATTTTGAATGGACGGACGAGATTAATTGATGACAAGAACCTAAAATGAGAGGTTTAGAATAAGTTTGAGAATCCCTAATTAGGGTTAGGGAAAATTCATTAATCGAACAGTCAAGATAATATCTCAGATAATCGGATCGACGGTGGAGAATAAATGAGATAAATGAATTAAAGAAATAAAGATTTTTGAAAAATCAAGAAGATAAGATTGCCTGATTTGTGAGATTCAAAAAATCAAGAAGATAAGATTTGAACTGAAGATTTGATTTGGAAAATCAAGAATCTGCCCGATTACTTGATTTTTGGAAGAATAAAATCCTTTTGAATTTAACTAATTCAAAATGATGATTTTGTGAGACAAGTAAATAATCTTTTTCAGATTATTTACTAAAAAAGAGTGAAAGTTAATAAAATGAAATCATTTTAAATATTTTCATTTATTCAAAATGAGAGAAAATGAAATTAGTAATTAAATAATTAGAAATAATTATTTAATTTGGAAGATAAGACTGAATAATTAAATAAATTACTAAATTTATTTAATTGTTACAATTAGTGACATATTAAATAAATAAATAAAACTTATTTATTTAATAATCAGGAAGAAACATATGACAAAGGGGAATTAAATAAATTAAGAAATTTATTTAATTAAGGGAAGACCTAGCCAATTAATGACATATTTAATAAATAAATAAAATTTATTTATTTAATAATCATGAAGAATACAAAGACATGAATTAATTAAATAATAATGAATTATTTAATCAATAGTCGAATGTGAACCAAGAACATAATTAAATGTCATAATTATGGTAGGACGAAAGTGGTAAAAAAATGAAGCTTGCAGGCCTAGGTAATTTTTAGGTGTCTACATTTTGCCCCTCTTTGTCATAATCTCTCTTGTCGCGTTGTGACAAAGAAAAATAAGTCAAGAATATGCCCCCTCGGGAAATTTTTCAAATTTTGGGCCGGCGACGGAAAAATTTGTAAAGGGTCCCAATAAATCAATTTAATGCTCAGAAAAATAATGGCGCATTCAGTTTTAGATTTGGACATGTTTAAAATAGTCAATGGGGAAGTCAAAGGTGGTCAAATGAGCCTCCAGTAGTAACCCACCTGAGAAAAATGTCATTTTGACCTTATAAATAAGTTGACAAAGGGGTAAAAGTCAATTCATTTCCACTTTTTACTTTGCAAATTTCGAGAGCCCAGAGCGAAAAGGAGCACAGGGACGATGGTTATTCCAGTAGCAGAGCACCGCGGTGAGATCGTCCAGACCTTCAGACGGCCAGAGGGCTCAGAGCCTGCGGTAAGCACCCCTGCCTTACTTTGTCATTTTTTTGTTTTGTGTGTCAAATGCTAGTTTCTAGGGCAAACAACGAATGTGCCACGATGCATATGCACTTGCGTAAGATGCAATTGCTTTCACGTTTGACGCATTTGATGTGTCGTGACGCAAGTGCGACAATAAAAAAGGTGGACCGGCGATTTGCACTGCATTTGACAATTTGTGCGACACATGCGACTTATCGAGTCGCATTTGACTGTTGGAATGCTGCAATCACCATTTTGTGACGCAGTCGCTATTTTGAGCGATGCAAGTGCCAAGGCGTGTCGCATTCACCATGTTGCAATGCAATTGCAAAATTTCGTGACGCAAGTGTGATAATGCGACGCAATTGACCTATTGAGACGCATTTGATGCACGGAACAATGTAGTTGAATTTTCGTGACACAATTGCTTGGTTGCGACGCAAATGCTTGGTTGCGATGCAATTTCTTGTTGTGACGCAATTGCCTGTATCTTGAATAGAACTTGTTTTGATGTTTGCATGACCTTAGGTTCTTTTAACAATTTGTTCAATGTGTTCTGACAACTTGATTTGGTTTTTGCAGAGGCAGCTTGCCCCTATTTATACTCACGAGAGCAGACTGACGACGTTTCGGTTTGCTGATCAGTTGGGCCCGTGAGAGTGGCGATGATTGATGCGACTGGGTTTATTCTATGCTGCGTTCATGCCCGCCATTCGGGTGAACAAGGGTCTGCTGACAGCATTGTGTGAGCGGTGGCACTCAGAGACCTACTCCTTCCACCTGCTGACGGGTGAGGCTACCATCACCTTAGAGGATGTCTACCGTATTTTGCAAGTGCTGATTCGCGGGGAGTGAATCGTCTACGACCCTCGGCACGGTGACCAAACTTTCCATGCCTACTATCAAGATCAGGGTGTAGGATTGGGGATTCAGGGCTATGAGATCCAATGGGAGTTCATAGCGGAGCACTACAGGTGCTTCGATGCATTCTTGGTGACTTTGATTGTAGGTATTTTGGTTCCCGACCAGCGGGGACATAGGTTCCCTATTGGCTGGGGAGACGTCCTAGTGGGCATGAGGCGAGACAGAACTATTTATGCTTGGGGTCCTTGTTTACTGGGGACACTTTATCACGAGCTACATGATGTTGTGTATAGGAGAGGAGAGAGCATCTCCTGTGGGACGACCCTGATGATGATCTAGGCTTGGGAGCACATTGCGATATTTTGACCTCCCATTGAGAGACCATAGTTAGCCAATGGTATGCCCTATGCGTACTATTATGCAGGTGCATTACAGCAAACCCATATGGGCGAGACAGGGTGGTGGCGACATCGTATCGACACGATGATATCCTTTATCTGGAGGCCATACCAAGATTGTGGTCAGTGGGATGACGAGGTTGAGCACTTGAGTCTGTGTAGGTAGTTCAGGTACCTGATTGGCCGGATAGTGGAGACGTCCCTGATTATTGAGATGTACTTGCTACAGTAGGATGTGCCTGCAGGGATAGCAGAGTATGCTCAATCATCCAAGGAGTACAAGTGGGGGCCAACTATCCTAGTGGCATTCACAGAGCAGCAGATAGACGGGCTAGTAGCCCAGGCCTAGGGTTGGAAGGGAGGAGCAGCAGATCCTAGTACGACCGCAACTTATGATTTATGGTGGTAGACACATAGGCCAGTGCCTTTGACGGATCCAGATGGGCCAGCACCAGTGGACAGACGGTCAGTTATTCCATGGGTACCATGAGCCAAGCGAGGTGGCAGAGGCAAAGATGGAGGCAGAGGGAGAGGTAGAGGCAGGGGCGAAGATGGAGGGAGAGGTGGAGATGGAGACAGAGATGGGGGTAGGGGTGGAGATGGAGCAGAGATGGAGATGATGGTGGAGATGGCCAGAGATGATGACGGGATGGGCAGAGATAGGTCCGGAGAGTGCGCCGATGTGTGGCGAGGGTAGCACTAGATGTTATCCCCGAGGTTGGTGAGGAGGGGGAGAGAGAGGAGGGAGGACAGGAGGAGGATGTGGCGGTGGGAGGGCAGGAGGAGGAGTTGGTGGTGGGAGGTCAGGAGGAGGAGGTGGACGTGGTCGGGTAGGAGGAGGAGGTGGCGGTGGGAGGTCAGAAGGAGGAGGTGGAGGTGGGAGGGCAGGAGGAGGAGGTAGAGGTGGGAGGGCAGGAGGAGGAGGCAGAGGATGATGATGACGAGGATGATGCCATGGATGAGGCTAAGAGACTTCTTAGATGGCAGATGGTGGAGGGAGAGGAGGAGATACCGTCCTCTGGATTACTCGAAGATGCTACTGCAAATCAGAGGGTGGTAGACCTTCAGCAGAGATTGGATGCCAGCTTAGCATAGGTCAGGGCACTGTAGAGAGAGCTAGAGGTAGCTCGGGTAGAGCGAGATCAAGCAGTGATCCGCCAACAGGATGCAGCCCAGTGGTGTACAGAGTTCGCGGATTTATGTTCAAGACCCATGGGGGATATGGCTTGGGAGTTGGCTAGGGTGAGCATGAGACTAGGGTAGTACAGGACTTTATACGAGCAAGCAGTGCCACCAGAGCGACGAGATTTGAATTTGTCACTGTCATAGTCGGGGACAGGCAGTGGTCGTAGATCAGGCAGTGCTACTGGCAATAGGAGTCATACTAGAGTCGGAGGGTCTACCTTGACAGGGCACACTTTAGGGCACATGTCACATCATTCGTGCCGGCATACTCCTAGTCCTGGGTCAACTAGTTCACCATAGAGATCAGCATAGGTACAACCACCAGTTGGTGATCCATCTACTACTCAGAGTTAGGTAGCAGTGACATCACAAATGTCCTTTACAGTTGAGATGACACCATCCTTTGCAGCTCCCTTAGTGGCATAGGCAGAGGTTGCGACAAGTCCTCCTATTTTTTTAGTACTAGTGATAGAGTTGCCACCGCCACATTCTTCACCATGAGGGGATGATGAGAGTCTACCCTAGGGGCATTTTGTTTATTATGACACACTATGTATATTATTTGAGCCTGCGAGCTCCATTTTTGGAATATCCCATGACTTTATCCTGTGACATTGTACATTTTTGAGATGATACTATATGATGATGCAGTTTTGATGTGACCTACATGTGTTATGTGATGTTCTTTGATTTAATGCTTTATGATATGTATGATGTATGATGTTAGTTTATGATGCCATGTATGTCCTATGATGCTTATGTTGTGATATTGATGCCATGATAATGCAATGCTTATTTATATGAGATGATGATGATAATGATGTGCATAATGTATTTTAGTAAAAGATGCAATGTTGATGATTATTTTAATGCAATGTTTGTGATTATGTATATGATTTGATGTTGTGGATGTTGTATGCATGGACCTAATGCAGTGTTTATATGATCATGTATGCACTTATGTTTTGGATGTCACAGGATATTATCATGAGGTGGACGAGAGAATATGATGAGGCTGATGAAAGAAGATGACCAAATCGAAGAAGAGAAGATGACCAGACTAATGAAAATGCATGTTAATTCCTAGACCAAATCCTTCAAAACTTTACCATAGGACATTAGTATTTATTGCTATTAATCATCATTGGGAAGACTATCGTAATGGCCAAGAAACACCATGATATGACATAAATTAAGGTGTGCAAGGTCATACCATCACATAAGACAGACAGTCACAAACAAGGATGATCATGACTCATACTAGGAGCGTGCTTGCCCCAGTCTTTTTGCCATAATCAACCACATGCAGAAAAAAAAGACAAGGAGAAATCATGAAACATCGCTGCTTCTCTAAATCCTATTTCCAAGACATCCTTGAGAAACTAGTAGCATGATTGTCAAAATACAAAAAAAAAAAGAGTTTTTACCACAATATGTCATTGTTTTTCTAAATCTCAAAATCAAGACCTTGCTAAGAAACTAGTAGTCATGCGTGTCAATTGACATGATACGTCACTGCTTCTCTAAATCCTGCATAGTGGGATCTTGCTGAAAAACTAATATCATGATAAAAACTAAAAGACAATTGTCAAGTGTTTGCCAAGTGTGTCTAGATATCCATTGTTATGATGCCAAGATGCTATGTTTGATAATGTCGAGATGTTGAAATGTTTAAAATTTTGATGACCTTGGAAAATGTCGAGAATTGGTGAATTTAGGAAGGACACATCCTGCATAATGTCGATGATGGGAGGATTTGATCCTTGATAGTCGTAAGGGGTCTCTCTAAATGATGACGATGCCTAGGAAGGACACATCCTAAAGCATAAATGACAGAGCTTGTTCTTCAGAAGGACACATCTGAAGAATACTGATGTCATGAAGAGTGATCTTTAGATGTCAAGAGGATCACTCAAAATGTTGAATGACAATTATGATGCCTAGGAGAGACACATCCTAAGGCATAAATGATAGAGGTTATCGTTCAGAAGGACTCATCTGAAGATTAACCTAAAGTTTTCCAGTTTGACAGGTTATGATGATTTAACTTGCTTTGCCCAAGTTTGACTTGTGTTTGACTATATGTCGGTATTGTTATGATAATATGATTAACATGTTGATGAAATTGTTATATTGAAATAATTGATTGTCATGATTTGCTTGATGAGTTTCATTCGTTTGGGAAAAAATTGTGTTGCCTTGAAGACTTTTTGTCGTGTGTGCCAGTGTGATGTCATGAACCCTAATGGACTGACCTAATGTGGCCTCGGGGGCTCATCAACAGATGGCCTTGCCTACGTCATACACTCAGAGACCTCATAGTTCGACACGACCAATGACTTTGTCCACAAGATAGAAGTTTGAATCATGATTTTCTTTTGACAAACCTAAATGGACTAACCTAATGTCTCGGGGACTTAAATGTGAGTCTTGCCTACGCAGCAAATGCGCAGAGACAATGTAGTTCAGACAAATGACAAAAACTGATTGATATGATGACTTTGACAAGAGATGACAATGTGTTTGCGCTTTTCGAGCAGTCTGATGTTTTTGTTTGTGGTTTTCTTTAGGACGTTTTATGATTTTTAGGTCTTTCTTCTAGAATTTTTACAATGTTTTTGGTCATTTTTGCAGGACTTTTTGCGATTTTTTTGTCTTTTTTCAGGACTTTTTGCGATGTTTTTGTCTTTTTTCAGGACTTTTTGTGATGTTTTTGTCTTTTTTCTCAGGACTTTTTGCGATGTTTTTTGTCTTTTTTTTTTCAAGACTTTTTGCGATGTTTTTATCTTTTTTAAGGACTTTTTGCCAATTTTCAAGATCATGTGTGACATCCACTGCAGTTTCATGATAAAGATTTTTCCCCCAGTCAAGTCCAAGACTTAACCATTTTTAAGGAACATGGACAAAATACTGTTGGTTTACCAGATGGATAGTCTTCAGGACTTGATGCCAATCGTTTGTCCACTATAATAGGTATGTTAGAATTTGGTGGTGATTTGCATAAGAATGATGATAATACCTTTCATCCTAGGCCAAGGCAGACTAAGTTACAGTAGATGACAGAGCAATGATTGATTACGCATGGCGCCTGTTTGCCAGGTTTTCACTATTGAACGAATCATTTTTCTCTTTACTATTTTCTTGACTTTTTGATTTTTTTGGTGTCACCAAGATGCCTGTTTGCCAGGTTTTCATCAGGGTGACAATTTTTTATCATTTTTCAATTTTTTTGTATGTTGCGGTTTTCAACCAAATCCTCTGATGCTATGCATAGAACCTTTGGAGATGTAAACTATTGATGGGTTATGTCACTTGTTCTCCATCTGGTGTGGCTAGCTGATAAACTCCAGAACTGAAAGAAGATACAATAATGTAGGGACCCAACCAGTTTGGTTCAAACTTTCCTGGCTTTTCTCTGTCGACTTAGTTCTTGGGGTTCTGCATGAGAACTAGGTCGCCAATGTCAAACTGTCTGACCATAACCTTCTTATTGTAGTTGTGAAAAAGATGGTTTTGATATGCTTGGAGATGGTTCAGTGAATTTTTCCTTCTTTCTTCCAGCATTTCCAGCTCGTGCAAGCGTGACTATTGATACTCCTCTTCATCAGTTAGGCCCTTCAGGGAAACTCGTAATGAAGGAATTTCGACCTCAATGGGTAAGATGGCCTCAGTGCCAAAGACTAGGGCAAAAGGGGTGGCTCTTGTAGGCGTACAAATGCTAGTTCGGTAAGCCCACATAGCGGGGTTGAGTTGTATGTGCCAGTCATAGCCAGCATCATTGACAGTCTTTTTTAGGATCTTGACAATGGTTTTATTGGATGCCTCAGCTTGACTGTTTCCTTTTGGGTAGTATGGAGATGAAAAGTGGTGTTGGATATGGAATCACTCACATAACTCTCAAACGTCTTGGTTTTTAAACAGATTTCCATTATCAGTGATGATGGATTGCGGAAGGCCATACCAGCAAATGATGTAGTTAAGGATGAACTTGGATATTTACTTGCCGATAATATATGTCAATGGGATGGCCTCAATCCACTTCGTGAAATACTCAGTGGCAATGATAATGAATTTATGGCCATTGGAGGAGGTTGGATGAATCTTACCCACGAGTTCGAGTCCCCATTGAGGGAAAGGCCAAGGAGAAGTGATTGGTCGAAGTTCCTATGCTGGAGCATGAATCAAGTCACTGTGTATCTAACATTTGCGGCAAGTCCTCACATATTCAATTGCATCCTTTTCAATTGTTGGCCAATAATACCCAAGTCTTGTTACTTTCTTAGCTAGAGTAGGACCACTCGAATGAGATCCACATATACCATCGTGCCCTTCACGTAAGGTCATATGTGTTTCGTCAGTGTCGAGACATCTAAGGAGGGTGTCATCAAAACTACGTTGGTACAAGGTGTCACTGATGATGGCATACTTGGCAGATTTTTGGATGAAGGACTTCCTTTGGTTATTGGATAGGTTTAGTGGGAGGGTTTGGGATTTTAGGTAGTCGTAAATGTCCTGATACCAAGGAGAGTTGGGACCAACAAGTTCGCAAACCATTTTTTATTCTGGTATATCATATGCCAAAATTAAAAGTTGTTCTACTAAGAACTCAAATTGTGACACATTTTGAGGGATGTCCAAGAGAGAACCAATAGTAGCCATTGCATCAGCTACCTTATTCTGCACCCTGGGGATTTGTTCAAAATCAATCGAGTTGAAGTATGTCAGGAAACTATCCACCATCCTCTTGTAGGGAAGCAACTTCTCATCCTTTGTTTCATAGTCATCATTCACTTGGTTGATAACAAGCTGGGAATCCACGAATACAAGCAACATTTGAATTTTCCATTTGATTGCCATTTTGAGACCTGTGACTAGTGCTTCATATTCGGCAATGTTATTTGTACAAGGGAAAGTGATCTGGAATGCCTTAGGAATTGAATCCCCCTGTGGTGTGATAAAGAAGAGTCCAGCACTTGAGCCATGAACAGTATGAGACCCATCAAAATATAGCTTCCATGGTACCACCGGTTCTGTATGAAAAATAGACTCATCAGGAAAGTCAGTTACTAGTGGATGAGTGACTTGAATTGGCACATCTGCCAGTTGATCTACTATTACCTATCCTTTTATTGCCTTGCATTTGACATATTGTATGTCATACTCACTTAATATCATAACCCATTTTGCCAACCGGCCTATTAATGCCACCCGACTTAAGAGGTATTTCAGTGGATCAATCTTGGCAACCAGCTGTGTCTGGTGATTGAGCATATAGTGTCTTAATTTCTGGGATGCAAAGACAACAACAAGCCATGCACGTTTAATGTATTTATAGTTCAACTAATACCCTATAAGTGTGCGGCTGATGCAATAGATAGCTCATTCTTTTCCTTCATGATCATTCTATGCTAGTAATGCCCCGAGTGTTGAACTAGTAGTTGAGATGTAGAGTATCAATGGCTTTCCATGAATTGGAGGCATGAGGACTGGTGTTGACAGTAGATAATCTTTGATTTGCTGAAAGGCTTCCTGGAATTTATCTATCCAGACAAAGGGAATACCCTTGCACAATAGATACTGGAATGGGTGACACTTATCTGCCAACTAGGCTGTGAAACGTCGAATAGATTGTACTCTGCCTTGTAAAGTTCTTAGTTAACTGATTCCTCTAGGTGGCGGCATGTCTATGATAGCTTTGACCTTTGCTAGATCAACTTCTATGCCTCTTCGGGAAACTATGTATCCCAAGAGTTTTCCTGATGTGACCCTGAAAACACACTTCTTAGGATTTAGCCGAACTTTGTACTCTTCAAGTCTCTTGAAAATTATGTCGAGTACCTTCAAATGATCTTTCCTGGTTTCTGATTTTTCCAATAGGTCATCTACATAATCTTCCATTATTTTGTACATCATGTTGTGGAAGATTGTGGTCATAGCCCTTTGGTATGTGGCACCTGCATTTTTGAGACCAAATGGCATGACGTTCCAACAATATGTACCCCATGGGCAAGTAAATGTTGTTTTGTGCTGATCTTCAGGAGCAATGGGAATCTAATTATAGCCGAAGAAACCATCCATGAGGGATAGCATCTCATATCCTACAGTTAGGTCAACTATGATGTCAATGTTGGGCAAAGGGAAGTCATCCTTTGGACATGCTTTATTTAGATCCCAGAAGTCTGTACATACACGAATCAACCCATTTGGCTTTGTCACCGGCACTAGGTTGGAAATCCATTCAGTGTAATCTATAGACCTTATGAATCCGGCATCCAGTAATTTCTCTAACTCGGCCTTGACCAATAGAGCAACTTGAGGGTGCATTTTGCGCAACTTCTGCTTGACTGGTTTAGCATTAGGTAATAGTGGCAGATGATGCAGAACCAGTTCGGGGTCCAATCCTGGCATGTCAGCATAGGACTATGCAAAGTTGATTTTCCATTCTGCAAAGAATTTGTGAAATTTTGGTTTCTCTTCGTCAATCAATGAGGCAACAAAGAGGACCATCTTGGGATCCTCTGTAGTTGAAATGTTATCCTCTATTGTGTCCTCAATAAGCATGGCTGATTTCTCTTGTTGCATGGGGAGAAAGTCTATTCCTCCATCTTTGGGTGCCTCAGAGAGGTTTTCACCCACAGATATGTCCTTTATTTTTACTATTTTATTGTCAAAAGGTGCCTTTCGGTTTTCACCTAGAGACGTTTCACTTTTTGTTTTATTCTTACTTTTACTTTTGGGACTAGAGGCCTAAACAGTCTCACCGAAGTATGCCGTGTAGTCTAAATCAATAGCAAATCCTGATTTGTGGTCCTCACTGGGTATGCCTTCTCTCAGTCCCATAAATTCAGCAATTGCTTCATCATTCTAAAATGTATCTAGCACTAGCGGTCCTTGTTGGTCCCAATCGACTAGGTTAGGGTAAACTAAGGAGATTCCATCATCCATGTTGGTGAATTGGGGTGAGGATGCGGATAGCATATAGACGTCTTCAGTGATGTTGTAGATGAGATTATCATCATCCAACTCGACATCGGACTCTATCCAATATTCTCCTTCACTAGTGTCATATTCATTGTCAAAATAAGGAGTGAAGGTTGTAGAGCCCTAATTGTCACTGTCATCTGATACTTCAGATGTATTGAATAAAATGGGTTTAGATGATAGGTGATGGACGTCATGGGGGGTAGTAATGGGTCTTTGACTATTTGGTGCTTGTTCAATTTTGAATGTTTGCCAAAACCGTTGCTCAGAGGTTAGTTCCCCTGGTTCAACAAACAAATCATCAAGACAACAATCACTTAGGGATCGTTCTGAGCCAAATTCCCACTCATGGGAGTTCGTTTCAGTGAGGGTTTCCCTAGTAGTCTCGACACTATTCAAAGTGTGTACTCACTCATTTGAAAGTCCAGAGGTACGTTGATCATTATTGTTGGGTGCTCCAAACCCTAATCCAAGATACTTTGAAATTTGAAAAGTTTATATGGGTTCCCTTAGGCCAATTTTATCTCTTCCTAGGCCACTAGTACCATCGTATCCTTTAGCCTTCATGATGTCATAACCTTTGCCATATTTTTGAACTGGTGATGGGGGTAGGGCGACAGTATCCTTGTAGATCCATCCTGTAATGTTAGTAAGGTCTTCCTTACTCATGTCTCGCCACTTGATAAAAACTGTTTTCAGTGGAACTTTGAAATTTTCCTGAGGTTCCATTCTGAAACATAGCCGACCATAGTCCCTGGGAGACCTAGGCATTGTTGTTATGTTTTATGCTGTGTGCAGTTTGAATTCTCCACAGCCAAGGTCCTAGATTTTGACAGTGGATTCAGTCTTAGGGCTAGTGGAAGGTGGTGATATGGCAGAAGACGTAGATGGAGCAGATGTGGAAGATGGCGTGAGTGTGGATGGGTCAATATATTTGGATGACGAGGAGCCAAATGCTTCTCGGTTAATAGGTACTCGGTTTTTAGAGATACCCCTTAAGTTTGTATAATATTGGAAAGGGTCGGGGTCTCCATATATGGTTATTTCAGTGTCATCAAATGGAAACTTGAGGCATTGGTGGTATGTGGACGGAATGGATTTTAAGGCGTGAATCCATGGATGGCCTAGCAATATGTTATATGGTAGTTCCAAATCCAGGACCTGGCAAGTCGTGTCCATGATGACCGGTCCCACTCTGATTGGGAGAGAGATAACGCCACGTGAAGAGCGTTCCTCATCATTGTATGCTTTGATCACTATACTTTTTGTTGGGTCTACGCACGCATCAGAGAACCCTAGAGCCTTAACTAGTTTGAGAGAGCATATATTCAATCCTGCTCCACCATCTACTAAAACCCATCTAACTTTGTCCTTGTGGAAAAAAGTTTCTATGTGCAATGCATCATTGTGGTTGGTTTTAGGTGATGAGTAATCTTGATCCGAGAAGGTGACATGGTGAGGCATAGTGAGATATCCCACCATGGTTTCAAATTGATTGACATCAATGTCCTTGGAGACTGACGACTCTAGTAGGCTTTTATCCAGGATATCTTTGTGCGCGGGGGAGATACGAAGCAGCTCGAGTATAGAGATTTGTGCGGGAGTCTTTCCTAGCTGGTCGATGAGGTTGAACTGACCTTTGGGTTTCCATTGCTTTGTGGTCAGTATAGGTTCTGGTTGTTTAGTAGATGGGCTAGGTTGTGTCTATTTAGCAGATGGGCCCGGTATGGTGATTTTGGCTTGTCTAGCGGGAGATGGACCAGCTATAGTGACCTTGCCACTACGAGTATTAGCATTACATTGGGGTGCTCTTCTAACCATAATGGTATTGATGTATTCATTGTCAGTTCGGACATTGTTTATAATAGGTCCACCAGAATAGTCATACTTGACTCGGGCAAAGTTAGCTTGATTCTATGGACCTGACATGGAAGCATTATGAGAACCATGGTCCTGCAGTGGATTCTTATGGATAGTATGATCTGAATTAGAGGAAAATTGAGATCCACCTACTTCAATGACGCGACTTTTGATAAGATCTTGTATTAGGTTTTTCAATTGGTGACAGTTAGAAGTTGTATGTCCTTTTCCTTGATGGTAGTCACAAAATGCATTATCATTCCACCATGTTGGTTTGAATTGTCCTAGGTCATATGGTTTTTCTTCTTGAAGTATGATGACCCCATTATGGATACATTTCTTAAGGACTTCTTTAATGGGTTCACCCAAAGGAGTGTATGTGCGACATTTAGGAAATTGTCTCATTTGACGGTATTGTCCCTGATTGTTTTGACCACTTGTGTTGTTTGAAGGAATATTGGGAGGAGGTGTTAGTGTCGTTGTTGGTTTGTTTTGTTGTTGAACCCCCTTTAGGGCTAGTATAGGACCCACAATGTTTGCAGCCTTAGCGTCAACAATGCCGTCATTTGTAACATGTTTATTTTTAACCCAATATTTGTTCTTGTCGGTGGTTGGATTGACATTTGTGTTTTTGGAACCATATCGCAATTCTCCCTTTGCGATAAGGGCCTTCTCAATATGGACCCCTTTTTCAACTAAGTCTGTGAAGTTTGTGTAACAATGTACTTGCAATGCATATTTTAGGGGCCCAAGAAGTGTTTGCATGAACATGTCGACCTTTTCTCTTTTGGGTATACCAATATGACATCTACTAGCTAGACTTCTCCATTTCTGAAAGAATGGGATGAAAGTCTCCCCAACATCCTCTTGTGTGAGATTGCACAAGCTAGTGATAGAGGTATCCATGTCAATGTTGTACACGTAATTTTTTATGAATTTTATTTTAAGCTCATCCCATGTTTGGATATCCTTTTGAGTGGAAAACCATTCAAGGGCTTGACCCGCCAGACTTTTAGAAAAAAGTCTCATCAAGTATGTTTGTTCGTAGGCGATGTCCATACAATTGGTTGCGAATTCGCGAACATGTTCAATGGGGTTTGTCTTGCCTCTGTATTTTGTGAAATTGGGTGACACATATCTCGGAGGAAATGGAGGCATGTATAAACTCATGTCAAATGGGTATACATTTAGGTCATATGATATTTCTGATTTCTGACCTGAAATGTATATGTTTTGGATGGTTTTCTCTAAACCCCTCACTCTTGTTTGGAGGGCGTCTACAACTGGGTCATTTATGTTTCTGTATGTTGGATTGCCTAGTACACCATAGGTCCTTGTTTGTTGTGCATGAATGTTGTTGTATTGTGGCGGTGTGGATTGTTGTGATATGTATGATGTATGCGGATTGACTTGTTGTTGATATTGGAAGTTATGATTGGGTGTATGTTAATGAGTATGAACATTAGATGAGTAGGTTGGGATGTGTCCCCCAGTCATGTGTGTCGTTATTTGGGGAATGTGATGACCATCGATGTTATGATGCGTTAATGGTACCATGGTTTGTGTTACTTTGCCACCTTGTGCGAATTGCTGGTTTTGCACAAGGGGAATGTTTGTGTTTGTGCCTTGGGAGGCAATGACATTTGACTGTGTTGTTGTGTTAACCTTTGGTTGTTGTCCTTGGATAAAAATGCGTCCCTTGCCCACTCCAAAAGGATTTTGTGAAATACCAGTGAGCGGATATGTCGAAGTTGTGCTCATGGGAATAGATGGAGCTGTCAAGGGGGGATTGTTGTGACTTGATGATGCCCCCATGGCATTTACTGTCATGGCATTTCCTATCATGGTATTTATGGTGTTGGAGATGTTTGAAATGTTGGAAGTGGCATGCACTGTCATTGTAGTGTCAACAAGAGTATTGCTCATAGTGTTTGGAGGTTGACCACTATGTGACATGTTATGTGCGTTGTTGTTATTAGGGTTAGGAGGTGTCACATTTATCGTGTTAATGTCAAATCCTTAAGGTAATTTGGCTCCTTCACTCAAGAGGATAGCCAAGAATCTATCTCTGTCATGATAGACCATTGTTTCAATGAAGTGAGAGGCCTCTGGGTTTTGTGCTATTGCCTCTATGTTTTCCTGAAGTATTTGACCATTTTCATCTCTTTGCAAGTAGAGTTCAAATGTACTGTTTGATGAGGATTGTGTTGTACTTGGAGGTGGATCATTTGGATTGGAAAATGGATCGTAAAAGGTCCAATTTGGATTATTGAAAGTAGACATGGTGTCTTGCCAAGAGTTTTCCATTTGTCATTATTGTTTTTGAAATCTGGTTTCCACCATAAATGAGATTGCTCCAATGGGAATGACAACTAAATGCAAGTACTACACGAAGTCTAAGTTCAAAATGACGACTAGAATGACTAATGTTTTTGGATTTTCGTGAAATAGGATATGCGATGTGTAGACTTATAATGCAAGTTAGGACAAGGGTACCTAAGCACTTCTAAGCTCAAACTTTTTTTTTTATTTTAGTTACTAGAGGACTTTGTTGAAAATGACAAGGTGACAATGTCAAAATGACTAGTGAATTTTCCGAACTAGACTTTTGAGTTGGAACATCCACAAAAGAGGACAATGACTGAAAAGGGTTTGATAACTTAGTCCAAAAGAGCCTAGTTTCGAAAACAATGACTTTGCAAAGTGTGCTGAGATTTGTCCAATCCTAAGTATGCAAATATGAACCTAGGGATAACCTAATGCCAAATGTATGCAACTAAAGAATGAAGTATGAAACCTATGGTAACAAATGCAAACTAATGGTGAAACTTTGAGCAATTTCAGACTTGGTTTCTGACAGAATCTCCCTGGAAACAATGTTTGAAAAATGGTTGACAAGTTGAAGACCTTAGGTTTCGAATATGAACTTTGCTGAGATTTGTCCAATCCTAAGTATGCAAATATGAACCTAGGGATAACCTAATGCCAAATGTATGCAACTAAAGAATGAAGTATGAAACCTATGGTAACAAATGCAAACTAATGGTGAAACTTTGAGCAATTTCAGACTTGGTTTCTGACAGAATCTCCCTGGAAACAATGTTTGAAAAATGGTTGACAAGTTGAAGACCTTAGGTTTCGAATATGAACTTTTAAATTTTGATAGGCAAATGCGTCGCTTTAAGCTGCGAATGCGTCACAGTTTAGCAAATGCGGTTTTTTGTTTCAATTGCGGCTTTTGGACTGCCAAATGTGACTCAATTTGGCATATGTGGCTTTTAAGTGTTCGAATGCATCATGACACCTACATATGCATCATTCTAAGTGTCAGATGCGGTTTAACAGAGCAGTTGCAGTGCAGAAAATCAATTACGACTTGACAGATGTGACACAGTTTTGTTTCAAAATGATTTTCTTGTCATTTTGATGTCAATTTTGATCTGTTTGGTGAATGTTTTGTTTCTAACTATGATAAAACTAGAAAACACTTGACAAACACAGTGTTTTGAATGTAACCAATCATGCATCAGATAAGCACAATCCTAGGTTAGGCCATGACAATATTCGCTAGATTCCACGTGGGTTTCCCCAACCGCATATCTGTAGCATGTGAATTCAAAAGCTTGGTTGTGTGGGCTCCCCCTTACAATGCACTCTCTTCTCAAGCCAACCAAGCTTCCAACCCCCATGAAACTCCCATGGTGATCTGATCACCTCTACTACAAACTGCGAAAGTGTGGATGCCTTCACACTGACCGGTGTTGTGCTAGCAAATAGAAGGATTTTGGCTTTCTATACAAGAGTTTTTAGTTAGGGACCCCCATTCAAGTGGCCATACATGGGGCAAGAGATTAATCACCATTAAGGTGGCACTCCAGCCTGAAGAGGTTAAGCTCAATAGGGTTTAAGGGAGTACAACTCCGTCCGTATGACACATCTGCACAAGCAACCTTAGGTTTTCCCTTCAGGTTTACATTTATATACCGGTTGGGGGTAGCTTGGCTTTAGCTCCGTTGCCAGTTTGAGTCGCGATGGGGTGATGAAATCCCCAGGCAGGCCCAATTTCTAGAGTTGGTAACCATTTCTCTTACACCCAAGATCGCCCAAAAGCATGAGGGGAGAGGATACTCCGATATACCAAGTCAGGGTAATAACAAATAAGAATGGGTCTAGTTTTCTGATCACGAGGTTTTCACCAAGTGAGAGCATACTCACCTGCCATTCTGCAAACTCAATCAAGTAAAGAAGACATGAATGTTCTTTTTAGGTACACCAAAGTTAAATGTTTGCTAATCTATGAAAAACAAGCACAATGTTTGTTTTATTCTGTCTTCGACATTCAAATCTGCAAACAAAATATTAGTAGTCTCTTTATGCAATGATCTTCAACACCCAAATAGTAACTACCACACAGTACAAATGAAGATTAGTAACACAAAAATCTAAGCTAGCTAACATGTAGAAATGAAAAACTAGGAAATCAGAGGACCAGAAAAACCAGAAAGAAACCAGCAACCAGAAAACCCTAAAATTTGAAAATCAAAATGTCAAAAATGAAAGAAAATATTTACCAGTCAGATGCGGCACGACAGAGCAGATGTGTTGTTCAGGACTTTGAATGCGGCATGACAGATCAAATGTGTCATTCTAGATATTGATTGTGGCTTATCAGCGTGATTGCGACTCTTCTATCGGCAGATGCATCGCTACGCATCAAATGCGTCACGATGTTTTTAAAAAATAGTTGCGTTGATCCGTACCTATACCTGCAAAACAGCAGAAAACACACAAAAAAATGTACAGAACTAACCAGAAAAATGGAGTCGGGTTCACCAATGTAATCAAGGGATTTCTTTTAGGTTTGATTAGGAGTGTTAGCAACAAACAATAAATGACAATGAAACCCAAAGATTTTATAAAACACAAAGGAAGTAAAACACAGAACAATTATACATGATCGCTGATACCTCGATGATTCACTTTTGTAATACCTTCTTACTTGCTGGATGATGTTTCCCTCAGATTGGATGTACGGGCAATCTGCAAATGCCTAAGTCCTACACCAAGCTTTGAAGGATTTATGCTATGTCTAAATTCCTATGCCTATTACTATAATTGTCAATGTCTATGCCTAAACAAATGCCAAGACTTGATCAAATGACTATAATAAATGCTATGATAAATCTAAGAATGCAAGTGTGAAAGTGTATAAAATGTCAGCTTATCTGTGTGTAATCGAAAAGTGAGAAGAAAATGACATTTTATAGAAAATGTCATTTTGAATGGACGGACGAGATTAATTGATGACAAGAACCTAAAATGAGAGGTCCAGATTAAGTCTGAGAATCCCTAATTAGGGTTAAGGAAAATTCATTAATTGAACGGTCAAGATAATATCTCAAATAATCGGATCGACGGTGGAGAATAAATGAGATAAATGAATTAAAGAAATAAAGATTTTTGAAAAATCATGAAGATAAGATTGCCCGATTTGTGAGATTTGAAAAATCAAGAAGATAAGATTTGAACTGAAGATTCGATTTGGAAAATCAAGAATCTGTCTGATTACTTGATTTTTGGAAGAATAAAATGAATTTAAATAATTCAAAATGATGATTTTGTGAGACAAGTAAATAATCTTTTTTAGATTATTTACTAAAAAAGAGTGAAAGTTAATAAAATGAAATCATTTTAAATATTTTCATTTATTCAAAATGAGAGAAAATGAAATTAGTAATTAAATAATTAGAAATAATTATTTAATTTGGAAGATAAGACTGAATAATTAAATAAATTACTAAATTTATTTAATTGTGACAATTAGTGACATATTAAATAAATAAATAAAACTTATTTATTTAATAATCAGGAAGAAACATATGACAAAGGGGAATTAAATAAATTAAGAAATTTATTTAATTAAGGGAAGACTTAGCCAATTAATGATGTATTTAATAAATAAATAAAATTTACTTATTTAATAATCATGAAGAATACAAAGACATGAATTAATTAAATAATAATGAATTATTTAATCAATAGTTGAATGTGAACCAAGAACATAATTAAATGTCATAATTATGGTAGGATGAAAGTGGTAAAAAAATGAAGCTTGCAGGCCTAGGTCATTTTTAGGTGTCTACATTTTCCCCCTCTTTTTCATAATGTCACTTGTCGTGTTGTGACAAAGAAAAATAAGTCAAGAATATGCCTTAGCGAAGGTACAGAGTATCATTGCCCCCTCAGGAAATTTTTCAAATTTTGGGTCGGCGACGGAAAAATTTGTAAAGGGTCCCGATAAATCAATTTAATGCTCAAAAAAATAATGGCGCAGTCAGTTTCGGATTCAGACATGTTTAAATTAGTCAACGGGGAAGTCAAAGGTGGTCAAATGAGCCTCCAGTAGTAACCCACCTGAGAAAAATGTCATTTTGACCTTATAAATAAGTTGGCAAAGGGGTAAAAGTCAATTCATTTCCACTTTTTACTTTGCAAATTTTGAGAGCCCAGAGCGAAAAGGAGCGCAGCGATGATGGTTATTCCAATAGCAGAGCACCATGGTGAGATCTGTTGAACCTTTAGACGGCCAGAGGGCTCAGAGCCTACGGTAAGCACCCCTGCCTTGCTTTGTCATTTTTTCATTTTGCATTTCAAATGCTAGTTTCTAGGGCAAACAACGAATGCACCACGATGCATATGCGCTCGCGTAAGATGCAATCGCTTTCACGTTTGATGCATTTGATGCATCGCGATGCAAGTGCGACAATAAAAAAGGTGGAATGGTGGTTTGCACTGCATTTGACAATTCATGTGATGCATGTGACTTATCGAGTCACATTTGACTATTGGAATGCCGCAATCGCCATTTTGCAACGCAGTCACTATTTTTAGTGACGCAAGTGCCAAGGCGTGTCGTATTCGCCATGTTGCGACGCAATTGCAAAATTTTATGACGCAAGTGTGATAATGCGACACAATTGACCTATTGAGACACATTTGATGCACGAAACGACGCAGTTGACTTTTTTCTATGCAATTGCTTAGTTGCGACACAAATGCTTGGTTGTGACGCAATTGCTTGTTGCGATGCAATTTCCTATATCTTGAATAGAACTTGTTTTGATGTTTGTGTGAACTTAGGTGCTTTTAACAATTTGTTCAATGTGTTCTGACGACTTGATTTGGTTTTTGCAAAGGCAGCTTGCCCCTATTTATACTCGTGAGAGTAGACTGATGATGTTTCAGTTTGCTAATTAGTTGGGCCTGTGAGTGCGGTGACAATTGATGCGACTGGGTTTATTCTAAGCTGCGTTCATGCCTACCATTCGAGCGAACAGGGGTCTGTTGATGGCGTTGTGTGAGTGGTGGCACTCAGAGACCTGCTCCTTCCACCTGCCGATGGGTGAGGCTACCATCACCTTAGAGGGTGTCTACCGTATTTTACGAGTGCCGATTCGTGGGGAGCGGATCATCTACAACCCTCGGCACGGTGACCAGACTTTCCGTGCCTACTATCGAGATCAGGGTGCAGGACTAGGGATTCAGGGCTATGAGATCCGATGGGAGTTCATGGTGGAGCACTACGGGCGCTTCGATGTATTCTTGGCAACTATGATTGCAGGTATTTTGGTTCCTGACCGGCGGGGACACGGGTTCCCTATTAATTTCAGCTTACCCTCTAATAGTAGTGATCAACTATCTTGTTAGGGTTTTGGCTTTGTTGTTGGTTTTGTGCATGTACAGAAAATAAACACTTCAAAGGACACATTGGATCAAGTGGACAAAGAGTTGGAGCTAAATAAATTCTAGGTGCACACATTCCATCTTTCATCTCTTAATCATTATTGTCAAAACACTTCAATTTGGGCTTAAAAAGAACATCTTTTTTGTCACACATTTGGATTTTGGGGTCTAAAATAAATCTTGTTTGATTGTCACATCATTGAAATTAGGCTTAAAAAGAACCATTATCTTCAATCACACATCTTAACTTTGGGGTTAAAAAGAACAAGTGTTTGAACTGTTCTACACACATTTCAAAATTTTAAAGGGAAATTAATCACTACGAGTTTGAATCAAGTGTGTGTGTCCTCCATAACACCTCACTTGGTTTTCTTTTGTCATACCCTTCTTAGGAGGCCTGCTTGGAGCACACACCCATCCAAGGGACGACCTCAATTGAGTGTGAATCCAAAGACACACTCCTTTGGGAGTTGAAATCTTGTCACTCTAGGCTAATCCCCAAAGAACTTTATACCTTTGGGAAGTGACGGTGAAGGGTGGGTTACCCCTTTCTCCCAGCTTATTGGCAAGATTTTTCTTCCAAATTATACCTAGTCAACCTTGTGAAAACTCACTTGAGACCTAATTGTCCATACCCCACTTGACTAGTCATAAGGCTTCTTGTTGTGTATTCAAGTGTTTGCTTAATCATAACATTTAATCTTGGAAGAAAAAATTATCTTTGTGCTTGGAGTGTGTGTTCATGCATTTACATGTGAGATCTTGTGTTTTATATTGCCCAAGCAAACTTCCAATAAACACTTGTCACATCATCATCTCTTTAATCCAATCAACTTCATTTTACACCATGAAAACATTGGAAGACATAGCACAAGCGCTTGTTCACATGATTCACATAGCTCAAACAAGTCAAACACCTTTAACCCAACAAATCATTCAAAGCACCCATAACATTATCCAACAACTTCAAACAAACCAATCACCTCAAATGCAACAACTCATAGCACAAATCCAATACCTCATGGCCAATTTTCAAGTCCAACAAGCACATTATCAAGTCCAATCACCACATCAACACATTTCACATCAACCCTATGTCTCACCTATATCATCATATCAGCCTCATCCATCCACACATCAAGTTTCCCCTTCATCAACCTATCACAACTCTTCCAATGTCAATCCTTATCCATATCAATCAACCTTTCAACAGTCATTATCCTATTCAACCCCTCCATCATCATCACAACAACAAATCATATCACAAGTCCAAACGCCATTCCAACCTCAAGACATTCAACCACAATCCTATGTGTCACCTTCATCATCATGCCAACCAAACCCATTTACCTACCATGTCAATTGCACATCAACATATCCACCCATATCACAACAAGAACATAGCTTCCCAAGTCCACCTTGGCAACAAAATCAAGAGCCTTTAAGTCTTAATGCCATCTTTGACAAGGGGAACACCAATCTAGTTCATGCACCCTTACCACCATCCAATCAAATGCATATCCCTAATCCACCATGTCCTAGTCCTAATCCATTGGCCTCTCCATCTTCTAACCCATCAAACTCTTCATTAGCCCCACCATCATCTAATCCTCCATCAAATCAATGCCTTACATTTAGATATTTAAAACATAAATTGATGGCATTACATAAATCCACCAATCCACCTACAAAGGATGTGAGCCAAGGGCTACAAGAAAGGAATCAATTGCCGCCATGTCATTCAACACATATACTTGAACATACAAAAGAGTCCTCAAACATCAATCCTTCAAGCCAACCATGTCATCCTCAACCCCTTGAGCCAATTCAAGATTCTCCCCTCATAAGTCCAAGTCACCCTTTGTCATGCTCCTATGTTGTTGACCATCTAGAACATGTTGAGCCCATTCAAGAGTCATCCCCTTGCACTTCCATTCAAGGAGCCCAAGAGGTATATCAAGAGTCTACTCCCAAGCATGTGGAAACATCAAGCCCTAGTCCTAATCAAGATCAAATCATTTTCATCCAACCTGTCCATAATCTATATCTTTTTTATGATCAAGATGATATCCATAATGATGAAGAGCCTATCCATGAGCAACTTGATCCTATACCCATCCATGAGCAAGATATTCCAAATTCATCTCCATGTAGTCCTATCCATGATCCATCAACATTCGCTTCCCTTGATGACACAAGTGCCTCCCAAGCACACATAGAAGATCAAACAAATACCATGGATCTAAGTGAACACAATGTTAATTAAGATCCTAATGATCCTCCACCACTCACTATCGACCCCATTGCAAGTCCTCCATCATATCCTATTGGTCTTTCCACCATCATTCATGAATGTTCCTCAGAACAACAACAACCATTATCTTCCCTTGCTTCATTTTCTCCATCCAATAAGGAACTTGTGTCTAGTGTTCCACCTACACCTAGTCCTGTTGTCCATTGCATACTCCAAAACATGAACCACCAAGGTAAAGGTTTAGATCTTCATGAACAAGGTATTTTGGAGCCCATCCATGTCAAAGTCCCTTCGCACTCTTATGGCCTTGGACATACACACCAAGGACACCAATATCAAGATGTTGGTATTTCCTCCATGCATCCTAAGTCCACTTTCCATCATAAAGTCTATCATACGCCTAAAACATATGTTGCCATTCCACCACCATCATCCTACAAATGTCAAAATCATGTGACCATACACTTCCCTCCATGCACTCTACCACCATTGCTTCCAACTCCTAATTTCCCTCCATCCACTTTTCCACCATTACTTCCGACACCTAATATCCCTACCATCCAATCCTCTTATCCAATTATCCATAAATACCCTAACATTCTTAATCATGACCAACAAATGCACACATTGTCTAAACAAGAAGCTTCCACTCATTCCACCATACCCGGGGGATTCAAAAGAAAAAAATTTAATGCCTCTACCTATAAAGTAAAAAATCCTAAGGACCCTAATGCCTTAGGACATCAATACAAAATTTCAAAGCCAAGTGCATCCAAAAAGTTATATAAGCCCATACCTCCAAAAGAAAAGTCTAAAAAAAAATGGTTTGGGTACCTAAGCAAAAAGAAATCAAGTCAAATGAGGCATCCACATCACAAAAATCCCAACCATCCACTTCCATCCAAAATACACATTCCATTCAAAAATTACAAAAATCCCACAAGACAAATAAAAGTCATAAAAATACTAAGTCTATGTGGGTGCCTAAAGCCCTTCATCCACCATCTCCTAAGCAAACATCTCCATTGCTTCCTACACCCTGTCCACATCAAAAGCTTCAATGTTTATCACAATGTGTGCAACCATTGGTCATGGTTCCCTTCCATTTCACAACAAGCCCTTATACCTCCATCTCGTCACCCCCCATCCACTATCCTACATATCTTCCCCATCACATCCCTATGGTCCATGCCTTTGGCTAAGCCTCCCCATTCATCTTTTGCATAATTCCCATATAATCCACCATTTTCCTCCATAATACACATCATAATCCATCATCTACCTACTCTATCTCCATTTCATGTCATCCCTTACCAACATCTATGGGCATAATGGCATTTGACATGGTCCATGCAATGACATCCATCCCTCGTGGGACTATCACCTTTCATGCAACTAGACACTTGAGTCCCTCCTATCCAAAAGTAAAAAAGTCAAAAAAAAAGACAAAAAAAAAAGTAAAGAGAAATCCCTTCGTCCAATGGTGAAAACTTGGTAAACAGGTACCCTGGATAAGTACCATGATGAAAACCTGGCAAACAGGCGTCATGTGTAGGTTGATCTTCTATGTCACTTACACTTGGGGGCACAATGTCTTATCTATCCAACCTATCATTTTTATGTCATATCATTTCCATCCTACCTACCATCTTAGCCATCATACCTACCTATCATATTGGGTCCACTTATCCACCCTTCTCCTTTTGATCTTGATGAAGATATAGGGGAAAAATGTTGTAACATGTTTTGGGTATCTCTTGACATACCTCATCCTATCTAAACCAATCATATCATTATCCTATTGTCATCAGCTTTGTCATGAAAAATCCTAAGTCTTGTACCTAGAATGGGGCATGTCATTCCTATGCAACATAGTCTTTGGAGATCACATCCTTGCTCTCTTATGATGCATACATCCTATCCATCCATCCATTTATCATGAGCCTTTTATCCCTTATCCTATCACCCACGCTTGCACCTAGACTTGGTTTTCCCCTTGTCATTGGTATCTAGCACAAAGGCTACCTAAATTTTCATCCATTGACACCTCAAAATATTCTCAAAAATCCAAAATCATAACATGTAAAAAATTATAAAATGTCGAAAATCAAAAAAATAAAAAAAATCCAAAAAACACAAAAACATCCAAATAACTTTCAAAAATCCAAAAAAAAATTCAACATTTGTCACATCAGTCAAATAAGTCAAACATAGTCAGTCATTTTAAATGCCAACATTTAAATCTTGAACCAACAAACAACATAGTCCAATTAGTCATCTAGTCAAAATCAGTCAAATTTCCAAAACAATGTCAAATCAGTCTTCAAATTATCCCAACCACATCATCACCTTGGTCCTTATAATTTGGTGCATCATGTCTAGTGTTACATCAAACATCATGGTTGCTCACTTTCTTGTAGCATAATGTATCATTCATCTCCTTCATCTACTTTCTATCTTACATCATGCATCTTGTCCCTCCTTATCATTTCATTTCGAGAGCATACCCATGTTCTTTCAACCCGCCTATCCTCTTGAGGGGGCATCATCATCCCATTCTTATTTCGTCATAATCCTATTTTTCTATTATCATCCATTTTTCTCTATCCATACCTTAGCTTCTTTGAAATGATGTTACTTGACACAAAGCTCATCATCTCAAACATCATCTCAAAGAGGGGCAAAATGTAGACACATAAAATTGTCCTAGGCTTGCAACTCTTAGATTATTCAACATTGCCCCTTTCATTCTTAATAATTAAATAATTTTTAATTATTTAATTATTTTCTAAAGTCATAATTATTCTATTAATTAAATAATTTTAATTATTTAATTAATTCATTTTTATCTTTATTCTCCCTTGATTAATTAAATAAATTTTATTTATTTAATTACGTCACTAATTAAGTCCTCTTCTTTCTAAAATTAAATAAATTCTTATTTATTTAATTTTTGTCCACTATCCACTATAATTAAATAATTATTTTAATTATTTAATTATTCATTGTCTTTCTCTCATAAATTAAATAAATTTTATTTATTTAATTTGGTCCACTCTCTTGAATTTTGAATTAAATCATTATTTAATTCAAAATGATTCCTTTTGTCACATTCCTCTATAATTAAATAATATTTTTAATTATTTAATTATTCATTGACCACCTAAATTAAATAATTTTCATTATTTAATTTCTCCTATCACCTCTTTGTCCGTGCCAATCTTATCTTCCACATCAAATCTTATCTCTTGACATCTCATTTAATTTCAGCCCTTGATTGAATTATCTTATAATTCAATCTTAGCCATTCATTTCTGGTCATTGCCCTAATTTTGACCTAAACCTATTTCATACTACAACTTTCAATTTTGGCCATTGATTTAGACATCTTATTGACATCCAATCTCAACTGTCAATCCAAATCAGACATTTCCTATAAATAAACTCTCTCATAAGCCATTTAGAGGGGTTGATTCTTCAAGTGTCCTTATGCTGTCAAAATCATTCTTGAGTCTTTCATCCATTTCTATCTATTGCCATTCATCTATCATCCCCATGTCAATGTTATGCTACTGAATTGAGCAACCAACATTCATCCAACAATCAACCTTCAAAATCTTGCATTCTCATGCAGGTGGAGAAGAGCCATGGAGGTCAATCAAGTCTAGTTTGAAATTTGGTTTGCATTTCCTTTGTTTATTTGCATTTTCATTCTAGTTTGTGCTTCATGGTGTTTGATAGGGTTTAGTTAATTTGTTGTTTTCAATATATTAAATCTGAATTTTTCCCTATTTATAGGATCAACACAGAAGAAATGCAAAGCACATACTAGAGCACATTCTGAACATAGACAATTCTAACTTCACTATTTACTAATTTTCTCAAAGGCACTTGGTAACTCATCATATCAACACACCTGCAACATCATAAGGATAGCTCCATATACTCACAACATCTTTAAAGTATCTCAACTATACATGCACCACCTGCAATCACTTGATTCCTTTCTCTGTAACAACCTAAACTATGTTGAAATCAATGACAACATTAATGACCACCACAATACTCATTCATACTTGCAACAATCTCCCCCTTTGTCATTGATGGAAACATATGAATCTCTCTCCCCCTTTGACATCAATGGAAAAGAAAATTTTTTTTTTACATAATTCTGATCACTCCCCCTTAGGAGTGCACCCATGACAACACACATTTCATACTGCAACAATGATACTTCCTACTCCCCCTAAGGAGTAGTCCCCAATCATCAGTCTAGACAAATGATGAATCTGTAGATCCACTGGACTGATGCACCTCCATTTGCACCTAGTTCAAAGAAGGAGGTGTAGTAACCCCCAATTTCTCCTTGAGAGACTCAAAAGTATTCTTCGGAAGAGCATTAGTAAATATATCAACAATTTTATCCTTTGTAGGAACATACTCAAGCTTGACTTCATTCTCCAATACCTTCTCTCTCAAGAAATGATATCTGATAGATATATGCTTTGTAATTGAATGCATTACTAGATTATTTGAAATATTTATTGCACTTTTATTATCACATAAGATAGGGATAGGATCATCACACATCACTCCTATATCCTTCAATGTTTTCTTCATCCATAGTACCTATGTGTAGCAAGATGCTACTGCAATGTACTCAACGTCTCCAGTGGATAAAGAAACTGAATCCTATTTCTTGCTTAGCCATGAAACCAACCTACATCCAAGAAATAATGCACCACCACTTGTACTCTTTCGGTCATCTACATAACCAACCCAATCAGCATTAGTGTAGGAACTCAAAGTGAATCAGTATCCTTAGTATACCACAAACCATAATCCAGAGTGCCTTTTAAACATTTGAATATCCTTTTCACAGCTATAACATGTGTTTCTTTGGGTTCTACTTGAAATATAGCAACCAAACATACTACATGTATGATATCTGGTCTAGTAGTAGTAAGATATAATAGTCGATGAATCATAGATCTGTATATGCTCTGATCAACTTTAGGAGATTCATGATCCTTAATTTGCATCCAATCACTATAGGGGTAAAGACCAGTTTGGAATCATCCATTGCAAGCTTCTTCAGTAGTTCTTTAACATACTTTGATTATGAAATTAATATTCCCTTATTAGTTAGATTCACTTGAAGTCTAAGAAATA
This sequence comes from Sequoia sempervirens, assembly GCA_007258455.2. Classification (NCBI taxonomy): domain Eukaryota; kingdom Viridiplantae; phylum Streptophyta; class Pinopsida; order Cupressales; family Cupressaceae; genus Sequoia; species Sequoia sempervirens. The sequence continues at coordinate 292,256,354 of VDFB02058242.1, read as the reverse complement.
AATTCAACTCACCAATCATAGACATTTCAAACTCTTTTTGCATCTCCTCTGCAAATTTATTGCACATACCCTCATTTCATCCAAAGATAATATCACCAAGATACAAAACCACTATCAACATTTTGTTTCCTCCAGCCTTGAAATAGAGATTACTATCTACAGAGCCTTTGTTGAGTCAAGTACCTGTCCAACCTTGCATACCATGCTTTGGGAGCCTGTTTAAGTCCATATAATTCCTTTTTCAACTTACAGACCATGTTTGGTTGGTCTAATAGCTGAAATCCCTCTAGTTGTTCCATGTATATCTCTTCTTCCAATTCTCCATTTAGGAATGCAGACTTAACATCCATCTGGTATACCTTGAAATCTTTGTGAGCAGAGAATGCCAGAAACATCCGAATAGCCTCCATTATTTCCTCTAGGGAAAATTTCTCCACAAAGTCTATTCCTTCGACCTATGAATAACCTTTGCACACAAGCCTTGCTTTGTTTCTTACTACTTCACCATTCTCATTTAGCTTATTCCTGAATACCCATTTTATACCAATTACATTTTTGTTTACCAGTCTAGGAACCAATTCCCATGTCTCATTTTTCTCTAATTGTTTTAATTCCTCTTTCATTTCTCTAACCTATTTTTCATCTTTGCATGCTTCACACACTTTTTTAGGTTCTATCTTGGAAAGAAAACACAAATTTACCTTAACTTCTACCACTTTTCTTTACACCTTGACTTTTGTCTCCAATTATCTGTTCTTTTGGATAATTTTTCTATACATATTTTGGAGTCTTAGGAGTAGGTTTTGGAGCTTCTTCTTCTTCCTTATTCTCTTCTTGTACTTGTCTATAGATAGGTTCATCTGGTTCAACTTCACTTATTTCAACTGATTTGTGCATATCTTCATCAACTTTTACATTTACACTTTCGACAATCTTTCTCAATCTTTTATTGAAGCATCTATAAGCTTTGCTATTGGTTGAATATCGAAGGAAAATACCTTCATCACATCTAGCATCAAACTTTCCTAGATTCTCATCATATCTTTTAATATAACATTTTCTTCCAAACACCTTAAAGTACTTAACATGCCATAGTTCATAAGGGGTCTTTGTGTTGTTACCTTTGATCTGAACTTTGTTAAGAATATAAACAGTAGTGTGAATTGCTTTCTCCAATATACTTTAGGTGCATTTGCATCTTTCATCATAGTCCTTATAGATTCTTGAATAGTCTGGTTCTTCCTCTTAGCAACTCCATTTTGGTAAGGAGTTCTAGGAGCAAAAAGATGCCTCTTTTTACCATGCTCTTCACAAAACATATTAAACTCCTTCAAGGTGAATTCTCCACCTCATTCAGACCTTAAACATTTTATTTTTAGGTTCACTTCATTCTCTACCATAACCTTGAACACCTTGAATCTCTCTAGAGCTTTAGATTTCTCCCTAAGAAAAGTAACCCATGTCATTCTAGAATAATCATCAATTAGAAGCATAAAATACCTGTCACCATTAAGACTTCATGTTCTTGTGGGACCATGGAGGTCTATATGAATCAATTCCAATATTTTAGTATTTGATTGTTCTTTTCCTTTAAATCCACATCTTGTTTGTTTTCCCATCTGACAACTTCTGCAAATAGTATTGGTAGACTTTGTGATTCTTTGAAAATCCTTGATAGCTTCTCTTGAACTAATCCTAATCAAGTTTTCAAAGTTTGCATGTCCCATCCTCCAGTGGCATATCCAACTTCCATTAACTTGAGACACAAAACACTAACCATCAACACCCTTAAGTTGATAAATGTTTCCATGTGTTCTTCTACCTACAACTACTATGGTTCTGGACCATTTTTTTATCTCAAAAGTAGTATCCTGAAACACAAGCTTAAATCCTTTGCTACACATTTTTCCAACATTCCAGAGATTATTCCTTAAGCCTTTAACATAATAGACATCATCAGTATTGTGTTTTCCATCAAAACTAATTGTTCCTTTTCCAACAATCTTTGCACTAGAATCATCTCCAATCATGTGATTTGAGTAGCCACTGTCAATTACCCAATAATATTTGTCTTGTCTAGTATGAAGGGAGTAACCAGAGTACTTACCATCACTTCCTTCTTTTTTTCTGGACCACAATCCCTTGCACATCTTCCATGGTTAGTAGACACTAATTTATTCTCTAAGGCTAGAAACAAGCATTCATCTTTATCATCCTCAAAATTAGATTCATCATCAGAAATTCCAGCATCTTCTCTAACATAATATAATTTCTTGAACCTTTTGTCCTTTTTGTCTTTATTGTATCTACTCTTCTTATGTATGGCTCTATTTGGACATATTGAAGCATAGTTACCAATATTTCCACAACTAAAAGATTTAAAAGGTAACATACCTTTGTACTTATCGGTACCTTTCTTCAACTTCCTTATAAAATTTGCTTCCAACTCCTCTGAACTATTACCATCTGGATCATCTTTTGTTTTAGAGGCTTTGAAGGATGTTTCTATTTTATCCTTTTCTTTTCCAAATTTTCTCATTTCAAAAGCATTCAAGGTGCCAAATAGTTGTTCTTTAGTGAATTTCTTTGGATCATACACTTCCTCATTGATTGAGACCTTATCACTATAAATTTCTGGTAGGGTCATCAAAATTTTCTCCATTACATCTTCATATTTTAGAGTACCACCTTGATTTTTGAATTTATTTACTGCAATATCAACCCTCTAAAAGAAGCTGGCAATGCCTTCACCTTATTCCATTTTCAATTTCTCATGTTTGCGCTTGACTGTTAACTTCTTTGACAATTTGACTCTATCATTTTCTTCATAGATATCTTTCAACTTTTCCCAAACTTCTTAAGCAGTGCCTAACAGAATAACTGTTGTTAGCTCAGTCTTAGATAAATCATTATAGATTGGATACCTTGCTTTTCATTTTCTTCATAGGAAGAAATATCATTTGTAGAAGAAGAACCACTTGTCGGCTCAACATATTTTGTCTCAATAACATTCCAAGTCTTATAACCAAGAGAGATTAGGTAACCTCTCATCAGCACTTTCCAGAAAATGTAGTTAGATCCATTAAACACAAGGATTGTCAATTTGTGTGCCATCATATTTACCTCAAGTCGTTAAGCTCTTCTCCATGGAACCAAAGCTCTAATACCAATTGTTGAAATGCATAAGACAATTGAGAAGGGGAGTGAATCAGTTGTCACCAATCACAAAACTCTCGAACAATTATTAGCTACACATCCACTTTAATATATTATTAAGTATGAGCATGAAGTACAAATAATAGAAAGCAATATCAACACAAGAATCATCAGATTTATGTCAAAAACCCAATAAGGGAAAAACCACGGTGAGGATTAACTCACAATATAGAGTAATTGCAAAACTGTTTACAAACATGCTCACTACCCAAGATATGACTCACTATCCAAATAAGACTCACTGTCCAAATGGGAGGCTTACTGCCTACAAATATAGAAAGATATAAATAAGAATGTTACACAGAGAACACTATCTCAATGCAACATTTGATCCACCACAAAAATTTTTACACATTTGCAACCTTGATTAGAAAATTGCAGACACCATCAACTCACTACTTTTAGGAGTCTACAACATTGAAGTTCTCACTGCCTCAATTCACTTTCACACTATCTTTGCATCTACCTTGATTCTCACACTTTTGGCTTACAATAGTTAACATATTTCCTTGTATTTATACCATCTTAGATACTTTCTCCAAGGTCAAGTACAGACACTTCATTTTAAAAACTCAAATTCGGTCAGAAACTCAACATTCCAATGATGGATAATAATGAGAGTAGACCAAACCAACACTTAACCAAGACCCAAAACACCATCTTGGATAAATCACATGCTTTCTCAATTGATACTTATCCTTTGCATGACATCTAAACACCAAGTCAACTAGACCTAATGAAAACACCAATGAATTGTAAGAAACCAAGATCAGACATGCAAACCAAAAAAACTTCCACATAAGAGAAAATCAGAAAAAGAAAACTATTGTAAAAAGATGTGCAAAATAATATTATTTAGGAATTCATAATTACATGAGATGATTTTCTTTATAAAAGAAAAGTATGCATAACCCTAATATTATCTTGAGCAACAAGATAGCTCAACAAGATAAGGATGAGAATAATTAACCTAAGAATTAAAATATTACCTAAGTAAAGTTATGCAAGTGTAATTAAATATAAATTACACTAACACCCCCCCATAATTGCAACTTAGGGAGACTAAAAAAGCATGCACCTAAGACTAAGATGAATGAAAGAAAGCATGAATGGGTCCCAAAAAAAAGGCTTGATTAGGTACCCATGTACAAATGCAATAATAAGGTAGAGAAGGAAAACTCAGCAGGACAAAACCCCCTACAATGAGATGACTGTTGTAAAGAAGCACTAGAAGAACACTGTCAAGTAACACTGGAACCGCAATCTAGAAAGCATGGAAAGATACTTTTGTCTACAAGAAACGAAAGTGAAATCATAATAATGTGACAACAGACTCGAAGCCACAAAACACTGGAAAAATCATAAACTGGAACAACCCTAGAATTTGTGAAGCAACAGTAGATTAAATGATGAAAGAATTTGGAAACTGTGTATCTTGATACTAATGCCAAACTAAGACTAAAACTCATCCATGAGAATAAGTACCATAAGGACTCTGGAACATTAACCATAAAAATATGTCCCTCAAACTAAGATGGATTTGAACCAATGTGGATCAATAACCATAAGCTCTCAATCTAAAGTGTGAACCGATGTGAATCTAATATGTGTCAAGCTAAGACAAGATGTGGCCAAAAGAAACTAAGAAACCAAATATAACCCATGCGAGTTGCCAAAAAATCAAGATGAGATTAAAGTGCATGCACACTCAAATTAGATTATTATGCAAGAAACCCCCCTGATGGAACTTTATCTCAGTTCATTTATTACAATAACCCAATGATTGTAAAAGGAGAGAATGCTAAACATGCATAAACAAAATAAAAATGATGTGGTACTGAAATGAAGTGCAAATATTCAAATTTGACCCTTCTAACTACCAAAACATCTAAGTAATCTCCAAAACACCCATCAGGAAAAATCTAGAATAATGATCAACCTAGGATAGATACAGAAAAAAGTGCATGGACAACAATGTAGAGCTCCTCAATACCTTTCCAACGCCGCAAAGATGGGAAAAATTGGAGATTGTGGAAAAAATTTATGAGCTTGGAAAACATAAATGAACATCTGACTTCAAATAGAAATCAATGCATCTAAACAGAAAAATAATAAAAAATAAGCTACACCAAAGGATAATTCTCAGAACCAACCTTCGGGTGATATCTCATTTTCCCAATTCTGATATAATATGCCCAAGTTATGCCAAACAGAAAAAACTACTCCTTGAAAGAAAACTGGGGTTAGGAGGGGGCAAAGAGGGCCGGCCATATTATGACATCATGGTGACATCATCAGTTCTTGAGCATAAATTTGACGGCCTAGAGGCCACCGGGGAAAAAAAATGCCCCTCCTGTTGAAAATTTCTTTTGGCCGCCGGTATATTCTCCCTGTGTCAGAATATTTCATTGCTTGTGGTTAGCTAGGTGTTGGGCATGGGGCTCCTAATCCACCATATGACTAGGGCAGGGGTTGTGTTTGGCTAGGGGTTGGACTCTGAGCTCTGATCCTCCAAGGGACCTATGCAGGCATTGGGTTCAGCCGAGGGCTGGGCGCATAGTGCCCGGTCCCCCATATGATTGGGGCCTCTATGTTGGAGCCCGCGGGGGCTAGGCAGACTGGCAGAGGAAAGCAATGGTGGTGGTGGGTTGGAGGCCACCCGGTGGCTGCCTAGTAGCCGTTGGGTGGCTGTTAGGTGGCACATTTCTGCAGAACTAGGAGCACTAGCATGAAACCTGATAAACCTCCTTTTTTTAATTTTTAATTTTATTTTCAAGCCTCGGGAAGTGAGTTGGGGAGGCCGTATGACCTTCCTGGCAATTTTTTTTGGTCTCAGAATCAAATTTCTCCAAAATCAATGAAACAAAAGGTGATCTTAGATTTTTTGGCTGCTATGATCGCAATGGTGACCTCCGTTTGTGCCCAAAATGCTCCAAAAATTTGGCTACCTCTAAAGCTTCCAAAAAATCACCAAACTTGAAACCCTCATAGATATGGCAAACGATGACCAAAATTAGAAAAATAAAAGCCAATCCTGACTTTTTCCAGTGCTCTAAATCAAATGGTGAAGCCCGATCTGATCCAAGACACTGCATAAATGAACTCAAGGAATGAAACCCTCGAGGAATCCCAAATGAACTCTACAATTATTTTCTCAAAAATCTGAGAAGGGGAAGGCTTTGATACCATGTTAGAAACCAAGATCAAACATGCAAACCAAAAAACCTTCCATAGAAGAGAAAATCAGAAAAAGCAAAGCTATTGCAAAAATATGTGTAAAATAATATTATTCAGGAATTCATAATTACATGAGATGATTTTCTTTATAAAAGCAAAGTATGCATAACACTAATCTTATCTTGAGCAACAAGATAGCTCAACAAGATAAGGATGAGAATAATTAACCTAGGAATTAAAATATTACCTAAGTAAACTTATGCAAGTGTAATTAAATATTAATTACACTAACATGACCTTTGAAGTAAACACTTCCACAACAATAAGATAAAATGTAGACCATAAAAAATGCTTCACCATATAGTAGAACACATCTTAGATTCCTTCATATTCATCCACAGCTACTGCAAAAATCTTCATACATAGAACACTTTCCATCAGTCCATCTAAACTACGCAAACACACACAACAACTTTGAAACTAGTCTTCCGGAGCACCAAACCATGAACATATTTGATAGAACAAAGATAACACCATTAAAATACTTCTTCCAAATCCATAAAACCTAAAACAAACTAGCAAAGGACTATAAAGAAGATACATTTCTTCTAGTCCATAAACAAACAACTCTACCAGACCAATTCACACAAATTTCACTCTTCATCAAACCATAAGCTATAATCTAGGATATATCAACCAAGGATTCCCATAAACAACACTTTCGATATCCAAAAGAATAGGATCAACATAGAAGAAATTTGGAGCACATACTAGAGCACATTCTAAACACACACACAATTCTAACTTCACTATTTATTAATTTTCTCAAAAGCACTTGGTAACTCATCATATCGACACACTTGCATCATAAAGATATCTCCATGTACTCAAAACATCTATATAGTATCTCAAATATACATGCACCACCTACAATCACTTGATTCCTTTCTATACAATAACCTAAACTATGTTGACATCAATGACAACATTAATGACAACACCACCATACTCATTCATACTTGCAACATCAAGCACTTCCTAATCTAGCATACCAATCTCTATGAGCTTGGTTTGAACCATATAGTGCCTTCTTCAACTTACATACCATGTATATTTGATCTGAAAACTAAAAATCTTCTAATTGTTCCATATAAACATCTTCCAATTCGCCATTCAGAAAAATAGACTTCACATCCATCTGAGAGACCTTAAAATCTTTATGTACTACAAATGCTAAAAACATTTTGATAGCTTCCATCCTATCCATAGGAGTAAAATTCTCCTCAAAATATATGCCTTCAACTTATAAGTAACCCTTACAACACAAAAGTATTTCCTTGTTTCTTACTACTCCATTCTCATTATGCTTGTTCTTGAATACCCATTTAGTTCCAATTATATTTTTACTTTTCCATCTAGGACCAATTCCCAAGTCTATTTTTTCTCTATCTGCATAAGTTCTTCCATTTCCTTCATCTATTCTCATCCTTACATGCTTCACTTACTGATTTAGGTTCAACTTTAGAATGTAAACATAGTTTTACCTCAACTTAAACAACATTTCTTCTTGCCAATACACCTTTCCTCTTATCTCTAATGATCTGATCTTTGAAATGATTCTTTTGCACATATTTAGTCATTTTAGGAGTCTTCTCTGGAGCTTCACTTACTGATTTAGGTTCAACTTTAGAATGTAAACATAGATTTACCTCAACTTAAACATCATTTCTTCTTGACAATACACCTTTCCTCTTATCTCCAATGATCTGATCTTTAGAATGATTCTTTTGCACATATTTAGTGGTTTTAGGAGTCTTCTCTAGAGCTTCTTCCTCTTCATTTTGAACTTCTTTTTCATCAATCATTTCTTCTACTTCTCTACAATCAGGTTCATCTAACACATATCCATCTACTACAATATAACTGTGCAATTTTTCATCAACTTTAACATTTTCACTTTCAACTATCTTTCTCAACCTTTTTTTGTAACATCTATAAGATTTTCTTCTAATAGAATATCTAAGAAATATACCTTCATCAGAACTTGCATCAAACTTGCTAAACTTTATTCTTCTCTTTTTATGTAACATTTGCTTCCAAACACTCTAAAGTACATCACAATAGGATTCCATCCATACCATAGCTCATAAGGAGTCTTTGTGATGTTAGCTTTATCTTCAACTTAGTCAAGTATATAGACAATAGTATGAGTAGCTTCTCTCTAGTAGACTTATGGTAGATTTTCCTCTTTCATCATAGTCCATGCAACTTATTGAATAGTTCTATTTTTCCTTTCAAAAACTTCATTCTGATGAGGAGTTCTAGTGGTAGGAAAATGCCTCTTTATCTTCCATGGTGAAATTTTCATATCCATTCCATTTCCCATTTAGTTTTGTGCCTATTTTGAGGTAATTTCTTGGTACATGCACACAATAAAAAATGACTCAATCTTATGCGAACTTGGGCTCATTAGCCTCAAGAATTTTATTTTCAAATCCATTTCATTCTCAACCATTGCTTTAAATGCATTGAATTTATCTAATACATCATATTTCTCTCTAAGAAAAGTAACCCATGTCATTCTAAAGTAATCATCAATCAAAAGAATAAAGTACCTTCCACCTTGTAGACTTCTCACCCTTGTAGGAATATAAAGATCTATATGCACTAATTCCAACAGTTTGGTAGCAGATTGTTCCTTTCCCTTAAAGCTACTCATTTATTTTCCAAATTGACAACTTTTGCAAACAACATTGATATATTTTGTGATTCTAGGTAAATCCCTCACAACATGAATCAAAGTAACAATTTCCAAATTATAAAAATTCATGGGACACATCCTCTAGTGCTGTAAAAAACTATCATTAATCTATGACATAAATCAATGACCATCAACACCCTTAAGTTGATATATATTTACATTTGTTCTCTTACCAGAAACAATCATAGTTTTGGACCCTTTCCAGATCTCACAAGCTTCATCCTTATACACAAGATTATACCCTTTGCTACAAATTGGTCCAACACTCAAGAGATTATGTCCTTAACATAGTAAACATTCTCAGTATTATGATTTCCATAAAAAATGATTGAACCTATTCCACAAATATTATCTCCTAAATCATTTCCAAATTTAACTAATCCTCCATCATACTTTTCAAGTTTAACAAACTTTTTTTTTTCTTTGGTCATATGATTAGAGAAGCCATTTTCAACAACCCAATAGTTCTTACCCTCTTTGACATGAAAAGTAGATACCAAAAGTAACTTCAACCTTATCCTTCTTCTTCAAAAAACTTTCCTTCACACAACTCTCTGGGTTAGAAAAACTTGATTCATCTTTTGTATCCAAAAACAAACATTCATTGTCATAAAAAATACTAGCATATTCTTTAACATAGTAAGCTTTCTTAATCATCTTTCCTTTATTTTCCTTGTTCTTATTGATTAAATCTCTTTTTGGACATCTTGAAGCATAATGACCTATACCACCATAGCTAAAAAAAATGAAAGGTAATTTACCTTGATACTTACCAGTGCCCCTTTTCATCCTTCTCACAAAGTTAGCTTCTAAATCATCAAGATCTTCATCACCTGAATCTTCAACCTTCTCTTATTTACCAACCTTGAAAGTAGTCTCTACTTTTGTACTTTTCTTCATTTTTCTCATCTCAAATGCAGTCAAAGTACCAATCAACTGATCTCTAGAATAATTATCAAAATCAACTATTTCCTCAATAGTTAGATACCTTTTCACTGTAGCAATCTAGAAGAGATCTGATAACTTTCTTCACCACTTTAGATTCTTTCACTATTGCACCAAGACCTCTCACATCACTCACCAATTCATCAACTATCTGAGTGTATCCTTTAATTGTTTCATCTTCAGACATATGCATCATTTCAAACTGTTCCTTCAAGTTCTACAACGTTTCTTTTTTTACCTTCGGATCTCCTTCATATATGTTGTCTAACTTATTCCAAACTTCTTTAGTAGTCTTCAAACTCATAACTTTAACTAATTCGGTATTTGAAAAACTATTCACAATAATATATCTTTCCCTAACATTGATCTCATGTGCCTTGATATCTACACTTATACTTGGACCATTCAAAGGTTGAGTGTATGTATTTATATAAGCCTTCTCAATCTCATATCCTTGAGCACACATATATCCTTCCATGTTTTTCTTCCAGAATAAATGTTTTGAGCCATCAAATCTAGGATATTCTAAAGGAATCTTGTTCGCCATCCTAGATTTACCTCAAGAGGTTAAGATCTTCTTCAAGGAACCTCTCTTTGATACCAATTGTTGAAATGAACAAGAAAACTGAGAGGGGGGGAAAATAGTTGTAGCAAATTAAACCTTCAAAAACCCTCAACAATAAACAGATCCACAAGCATTCATTAAACCATTTTTCTATTATGTTAATTAAACATGAAATGTAGATACTAGAAATTGAAATCACACCACCATACACATGAGAAAACCAAATTTACATGGAAAACCCAATGAGGGAAAAACCACAGTGAGGATTAACTCATAATATAAGTATTAGCAAAACTATTAAAAAGGGGCTCATTGTACTAGAATAGGACACACTATCCAAAAAGGTTCACAACTAAGGCTCACTACCACATAAAGAATACAAGAAGATAGAAGAATAAAGTTACATAGATAAAAAAAATTCTCACTGTAACGAGGAGTCCACCATAATTTTTTTCACACTTCTACATTCCCACATGAAATATTTTGGATGCCTTTAGCTCATTTCCTTCAGGAACCCTAACATGAAGTTCAAATTGGTTTGCTTAATTTAGCATCACACACATCACTTGCAACAATCTCACATCTATCTTTCTTCTTACTCTTTCCACACCATTTTGGATGAAAACCATATATATTTGTATCAAGATCAACATAGAAAGAATGTGGAGCACAATATCGGAGCACACTATGAACATTTGCATAACACAGTTTACCGTGTTTATCAAATTTTCTCAAAAGCACTTGGAAACAAAGTACCAGAGACATCATCTCAACTCATTACTTCATTCCAACTCATCTTCAGAATTTGCAACAAAAATAATAGCTCCATTTACTCACAACACTTCCTCATGGTCTCATCTACACATGCATAACATATTTTCCTCTTTTCCACAATTTTCTCAATATACTCAACATCTTTATCCCATTGTTGAAATCAATGACAACACAAGTCAGTAGACTTCCTGTTAACATTAATGACAACACCACTATTATTGCAACCATTTTTATGCAGACATAGGCCTCCATTTTTTTTCTCACACTAAGTTTCTATAAGCTTCATAATTCAACTGGCCTTTGAAGTAACTGCCACATCCTTGCACCACTATTCTATTAATATCTTGGAATCAAAGAATTTGAGGAAATTTCTCTATTATTTTTGCATTGATAAGGTTATGCATGGAATTTTTTTGCATGTGGTGTGCAAGGACCCTTTCTATAGTGGTTACATCCACATTTTTTTGTCAAATCAACTCCCATGTGAGCTCAATAGGTATTCTTCACAATAGCATGACACCATAATATTAATTGACTTACAATGGTCTCATTGAACAATTAACACTTATGTTAATCATCATTTAGAAATTTGATTATTGTATTTTTTGTATTTATAATACTATAAAATTTAATTATGGCATGAAAAACCTAGTGAAAATGTCGATCCTAGAATTTAATTAGATAACTAGGAAAATAATGACTTTATTTAAACTAAAACCCCCTTAATTGCAACTTAGGGACTAATGTATGCACTAATTATGAGTACCAACTACTAGGAAATGTTAGGTACTCATGTAGAAATTTATCATAAAGTGGAGTAAAGGAGGAAAATACAATGGGAAGTAAAAAGGTTATACAAATCTAGCATTGTACGAATTGGAAAACTTTTAAAAGAAGAGTCATTTTCATTTTACCATAACTTGAAAATGGGGGGAGGGGGTTATTCTTTTTAGTGTGAATAGTTTATTGGAATATGGTTTGATCATTTAAGTTTTTGACATCAAGATGTTTTGGAAATCCTTCTACTTAATATCTTTTTATGACCTCCAAAGTCAATTTTGTAAACAAATTTTGATGAGGCATAAATTTCACCTCTTATCAAAATTTTATGATCTTTTTTTCTTATCTCTATCAAAAAAATTTAATTGAATATTATTTTGATTATAGAAATAGGATCAAGGTTCCTATTTTATTATAAAATTGTAAAAATATATGAGTTATATGTAAAATATTTTGGCATCCAATCTGCATATTTATAAAATTATCTTGCACATTAATTTATGGGGGCTACAATGAACACTAATAATTTTGGGGGGCTCTTTGAATCAATGGGGACAATCTAGTTGTTTTTATTTTATATTTTTTTTCTTCATGCGATCATGTTTCTCCCATTAAATCCCCTCCATTTGAGTAATATTCATAATCTTCTTAAAAAATGGGAAATTAAATGTGGATATTGTGGAAAGAAAAGGAATACAAAAAAAATGTTGGTTTTGTCCAATAGAGGCAATTAAATAAATTATCTTAATCATGGTATTGTCTTACTTTATGCTCTTTTTCCAACACATGTAGAAACATCATTTAGTCTCACTAATACATATCACAAGACACCATCATTTGGTAATAAACAATATTGTCAGATGAATTGCATCGATATCTCATCACCCATACCACCTATTGCTACATCTAAATCTAGTGTTGACACATTCATGAGTTTGAATGACTCTTTACATCAAGATATTTTTATTGTTATTTTAGATCCAACATATTGGGATGTATATCTATCATATATCACATCTTTGTTTGTAGAATTCCACCTTAAATATTTTAATGGCAATAGTGAGGATATTCATCTCCTCTATAATGCTAGATTTGATAAAGTTGTATCACTATTTACATCTTTAGATATTTCTCTTACCCTACCTACATTGGATTCCTTCATGATAGATTATGTAGACATTCATGAGTTGACCATGATGACTTCATCATCATCAATGTTACACCTCAAATTTTTACTTGCAAATTACTTTTAAATTTCACATTAAAAACACGAGTTTAGATATCAGTAGATTATTGTATGTTATTTGACATTTTGATGAAATTATAATGTAATGCAATGTGTTTCAATTTTATTGATTATTATTATTTAATCAAGATTATGATGGTGTTGTGATTAATAATACAATAACTATTTTATTGAATTTATAACTTATATGTAAAATCATATTCTTACCCCCCCATTGGAAGAGGGAGACTATCATCAGAGGGAGGAGTATAAAAATGGGAAATAAAAAGAAAAATGAAAAATTATTTGAACACACACTCACATAGGTCTATGTAACCAATTTTGGTAAGTAATTCTAGTCCTGTCATTGAGTTAATTTCATTTTTTGACTTAGGGTCGAATCATAAGGTTAGGTTGAGCCTTGGTGAGTCCTTGTCCTAGTATTTTTTGAGAAAAGAATAAAGTTTTATGTAAGTATCATCTTCATCATTTCTTTAATTGATTTTATTTATATAAATTCTAATTGACTATTATGTAAATGTATTTAATACATATACATATAATATATATAAGAATATATAAAAAAATATATAAGTATATATATATTTATAAAATATATTTTTGGTGATATAATCTAGTGTTAGTAGGTCAAGGTCCAAAGTGGATCTTATTGCAGGCTACCATAAAATTTCTATAGAGGATATAAAAGGAATTAGTTGTAACTAGGAGACATGTCCCTTCATGGGAATGCACATATATATGCAATGTAAATAATATGAAGAAGAGAGAGCGACACAAAGATAGTGATATGTATAAGGAATATATATGATAAAATACTAAGACCTACCTTTTTTATATGGTTATGATATAATATAATGATATATAAGGAGGTATCTATATATATATATATATATATATATGTTATGGATGAATAAATTGTCCTCTTGTTGTTAGTATTGTAAACTTTATTTACATTCTTCTAAATTCCTTACCACAAATTTTTTTTTCTCTTACTGTATCCTGTGGGGTATAAAATAACTACATAGATGTCCCTAGGGTATAGATCTTTGGACTATACTTCCCCATTCTTCTTTCCAACATTGGTTCCATTGTTGGGACCTTGAAGAGAACAATAGATAAATTATAAGCATAAAAATTAAAAGAAGTTAGCAGAAATTTTTGTCAAACTGTAAGGGCCACCTCTATGAGAGGGGAGTAGGCCATTAGTGGATGAAAAATGGAAAAGGGGGAGGGATCTGAAAATATCTTTGATAAGATACAATTGTTCAAGATTTTCTTTCAAATACAATATATATATATATATATATATATATATATATATATATATATATATATATATATATATATAGAGAGAGAGAGAGAGAGAGAGAGAGAGTAATGGAAGTATGGACCTAGAAAAAAAATGAGAGTAGGAGATAGCAAAAGAAAAAGAGATATGATTGAAATTATTTAGTTAGGGATGGAGATGAATGTAGAAGAAAGGAGGCTAAACTAGATTCAGGAAAGACAAGAAAGACACCAAAAAAGAATAGAAGAGGTAGAGAAGAGGGTTAAGGGACAAAAAATAGAAATGGAAGAAGAAAAATAGAACAAAGAGAGTGAGTGGGTCATTGAGGGTATTATTGAGTATGATAATGTGGGTGTTGTTGAAGAAGAAGAAGAAGATCTACCAGTGTCGGTGCTTATAGGAAGGATATAGAGGATATTTTGCATTTAGGTTATGACATAAGAAACATAAATCAAATCTTTCAAAAGATAGAAGAAGTAATTGAAAAATATGGGAAGTTTAGAAAAGAAATGGAACAAGTGGTAATAAGAATCATCACACCTAGAAATGAGACATTAGTTGTAAATCTAGAATGGAAAAATACCCAAGTAAATGAGGAATTTTCACCACTAGAAACTTTGGTACAAAAACTATGTAATAGAACATTTGAGGAAAATTACTTTGAGGAATTAGTAACCACAAGTGTATGAAAGATGAGAAATGAAGATGCATTAAATAATCAAGATAATTACAAGAAATTAACATTGTATAACAAAAAGAAACCATCCCATAATCAAATAGACCTAAAAATAGATAGAAACCTTCAAGAATGAAGAGAAACTTTGAAAAAATGCAACCTCTAGACTAGGAGTAACTTCTAATGCCAATAAAAGTAGGGAAAATTTTAACAAAAGAAGTAGAACAAAATTTAAGATAGTAGAGCACATAAGAGGAAAAAAATATATATACATCAAGAGAAAAATAATTTGATATAGGATACACATATAGTGATTTAGAAGAACCAATCACGAATACTACCTTGAAACTTCCAATGTTTGGATAGGACACAACTGAAGCAACTAAACATGTATTCGTTCTAGAATCTCTATGACAAAGATAACACCTAACAAGAGATGACATTAAAATATTTAAATTTTTTGGATCCAAATGGGGAAAAACATTATAATGGTACCAATAGAACTATCCAAACCATAATAGAGATTGGGAAGTAGTGAAGTTGGATTTCCTAGCAAATTTTTCATAAGTAAACTCTAGGAACTAATGCAATAGGAGGATGAATCAATAAAGGATTTTGGAAAAATATTTAAAGAGATCACTAGATGTCTTGAAGAAATTATAAGTGATAAACAAAATATTGAGTGGTTTATCTTTGGAGTGTTGAATGCATAATACATTTAAGAGGGGGGTGAATTAGTTGTACCTTAAAACTTCAAAACCCTCACAAACATTCAGATCCACATAATTGAATTTACCCTTAATCTATTAGAGTGATTTCTTAGGAAATAGAATAATAAAAAATAGAACCAAATCAACATTATACACCAAGAAACAATAGAATTACTTGGAAAACCAAATATGGGAAAAGCCACAGTGAGGATTAAATATTAATATAAATTAATATCAACACCGAATATAAATAGGGCTCACTGCCAGAGGGTTCACTTCCCAAAGAAAGAAAGGCTCACTTCCATAATATAAAATAAGATAAAGAAGAGTGTTACATAGAGAAATTAATCTCAATGCAATAAAAAATCCCACAAAATCACCAACACCTTTGTAGCCTTTATAAAGAATTGTAGACACCTTCTGAGTAGTGCATTCAATAATGTAACACATGAAAGCTCACACTTCACTTCAAAAATTCACACCCTACAACTCTATAATTCACATCACTCACATCATAATCATCTATCTTATCATTCCTTAATAAATCAACTCATATTTACATCATCTTCAACCTTGAAAACATTCCCCAAGGTTGAATATGCCCTCAACCATGCAAATTCAAATTAGGTCGGCACCAA
This sequence comes from Sequoia sempervirens, assembly GCA_007258455.2. NCBI lineage: Eukaryota > Viridiplantae > Streptophyta > Pinopsida > Cupressales > Cupressaceae > Sequoia > Sequoia sempervirens. The sequence continues at coordinate 292,239,578 of VDFB02058242.1, read as the reverse complement.
AACATTCTTATGGTGGGAAGGAATGAAGGTGGATAGTAACACATCATACCTAGGACCTAAATCCACTCATACACGCCATGCCACACTTCCAAAAACATTAAAGAAACTTCACAAGTTGTGTAAACACCCAAGGTCGGCCAAACCTATGTTTCCAAAAATGACTCACAAACACCACATAACACTTGAACATGATCTAGAATATTCCACAAACACCCTAAAATTCCACAAGTTCCCTCATAAAATATGTCACTTGAAGAATGTACACACTCAATACACTCAAATAACTCTATCATACTTTATAACTCAAGAAACCAACTTCCAAAGCACCAACCCATGAAAAAATTAATGTGATGAAAGATACACACTATCAACAATCTTCTTGATCTATAAGACATTAAAAAAAATAGTAGAGAAATATGGAGCAAAAAATATTTTCCCAATCACGTCTAGAATACATAGTTCACACATTGGTAAACACCCCTTTCTCTGTGCAATGATTAAACACACAAAATTATGAATGTAACACCTTTTAACAACTTTGATCAACATATCTAAATTGCAAAAATAGATCTTTGATGAAGGGTCCTCCCCTTTCCTATAGAATCTCACCACGCACACACAGAGAAAGAGAAACTAGATGCAAGAAGAGAACAGATATGTTCATTTGTTACTAGAATGAAATTACAAATCACATGCTATCTCATGGGCTTCTTACATGCAATTGTAGATTCCAAATCTGAACTAACACCTTGTTCTTCACTACATATTCTTCTAATGCTCCAACCCTTGTCCTTGCATAGACATTCCATCTTGATTATATGTCTATCGAACTTTTCAGGTTGGCCTCATTCTTTCCCACTCTTCATGTCATAGTATCCATTATCATCCAATCAGCACTTGAGATCCCCAAGTAGTTATATTGTAATCAATAGTTCCATTGAGTTGGACAATAGATAGCTATTGCAGAACAACAATGTGGAATACATTGAGTATCGTTCCACCACATGTTGTACCCTAACTCATCAACTCATCATTCGATCACTTCCCTGCCATTGTCTCCATATCATTGTGTTGTTAGAACTATTGTGCATGTTTTGCACACACACCCCATTGAAGGCAGGGATCCCCATCCTTTTTGCTCTTGACGGGTTGTTGTGCTCATGCCTCACTTTTTGCACCCCAACGTTGGTCATGTGCCTTAAAATGATTAAATCACATTTGACCAAGCCTGCCTACCTAAATTTTTTTAAGTTTATTGTTGTTGTGGAAATGCCCCTGTAAGTTTCCCTTTGCCATTGCTATGACATCCTCGAATCCTTGTGGACCCACAATTGCGGGTCACCTCATGTAGGTTTCCACTCATGTTTCATTATTGAGTAGTGACTGGTGCCCAACTTTTTCCCACATGGAAGGATCCACACTTAGTTTCTCCATCTAAGCCTTGACCAAGCATCCAAACGAGCATGGGTTTCTACATCTCCCCTTACTTGGGTACGTCGTACCAAGAAATCAATGCATGCCATTAATGGAAATTGGCCTATAAACACTGCTCCCTACCCTTCATTTTACCTAAGGTGCTCAAATCTAAGAGAGAAACAAAGTTCATCGCCTTCTTTTTTTCGCTTTTTCCCTTGCTCATTCTAACTTAGTCCTTGCTCGCTTGCTTTGATTTTTCCTTCATTTTTTGACTTTAGGGATAAGTTGCCTATGGATTTGGGATTTTTTTATGATTCCTAAGTGAACTGCCAAGGTTTCATTGAGTTTTGTCAAGTTGCAGGAATTTCCTTGTGGGTTGTCATCCCTCCATTTCCATCTACGCAAACTTCCTTATGGGCCATCATGTGTGGATTTCCACGTGCTCATTGTCATTGTTAAAGGGTGGCGGGCCCTCCAGCTTCCCCCTTCCAAATCTCTACATTTCCAAAAAGGGTGCAAACTTCAAGTTTTCATCATCTAGGAACCATAAAATGAGTGTCTTCACATGCCTAAAGGGGTTTGCATCAAATTTTCCATGTGTTTAGACATGGTGGAAATATCACTATGGGAGTCCACTTTGGGAAGTTCATAAGCAGAAGTCTGTTTGAGCAATGCCATTACAAAAGGGCAAAAGACCCTCCAGCTCTCACATTCCAAATTTTTGCATTTTCAATGAGTCAATTCTTAAGGAAATATATCTTGGCACTCTTTCTACCCACTTTTCCCATGTGCTAAAATTTAAAAATCTCAAATTTACTAATTTTTGTGAAGTTACATGAATTTCCTTTTGGGCTATCGTCCCTCCATCATCGTCTGTGAGAGCTTCCCTGCGGGATGTCATTCCTCCATCACCATCCACCAGAAATTCCTTGCGGGTCACTATCCGTCCATTTCCATCTGTGGGAACTTCCTTGCGAGATGTCATCCCTCCATCACCATTTGTGGGAACTTCCTTGTGGGCTAACATCCCTTCGTCGCAATCCATGAAACTTCCTTGCAAGTCACCATCCCTTCGTTGCCATTTGTGGGAGCTTCCTTGTGGGCTGCCATCCCTCCATTTCCATCTGGGAGAACTTCCTTACGAGTTGTCGTCCCTCCATTGCCATCCACGAGAACTTTCTTGTGGGCTGCCATCCCTCCATTGCCGTCTGCAAGAACATACTTGCGGGCCACATCCCTCCATTGTTGTCCACAAGAACTTCCTTGTAGCTTACCGTCCCTCCATTTGTTTCTTGTGGGTCTACCCCTACAGAAGGCTTTCTGCCATCCACTACCCACCCGCTGCCCATCATCTTCCATCTGTTGGTCATTCGTTGTCCGCTGGCCACTGGTCGTGCACTGGTTGTTCACTACCAGCCGTTCACTAGCTTTTCACCATTCATCGTTAGCTATCCATCTATCATCTTCCACTTGTAGCTCTGCCTCTATGGAAGGTTGTATGTTTTTTACCATATGCTCACCACCCATTGTCCACATCCACTGTCCATCCACCATCCGCTGGACACTATCCATCCACTGGTTGTCTTCCATCAGCCATCCTCCCTATGGAACCCACGTCTTAGACCCACAAATGCATCAAGCTTAACATGATAACTTTAAGTGCCTTACAGTTGATTTTTTCACATGTCAAAGCACCTCACATGGATTTTGATTTCCAAGTTCACCATGCAGAACTTTTACTAATTGTGGTTTCCTGTGGGTCTTTGTGGCCTTGGTGTCATCCTGCTCCTGGCTACTCCAAACAACTTATAACTTAGGGGAAGCCCACACCCCTGAACCCGCATTAATGTTTGTGGTCCAATTCAGCTCTAAATATGAATATTATGATATTTTAATGATGCATGGATGGATCTAACAATGAGTTTGCAGGAACTGACTAACATTTGCATTGATTTATGTATTAAAGCACTTACTGCATCTTTTGCATGCAATATTTATGGAACTTGTTGTGGGTCCATCAGGGAGGCCCATTGAGAAAGCTAAACAAGGAGGAAGCACATTGCTTCAGTCACCATTCATCCATTTCTCACCTCTCCTCCTAGCACCCATCAACAGAGTTGGCGTTAGAAGAAGGCATATGCCAAGGAAGTCAATGACAAAAATGCAAGGGGGTGGCCTTGAAGAAGATAGGAGGGAGTTGTCCTACTTTTCACTAGATGATGATGATCTTTAAGGGTTGTCCCAAGATCAAGAGCAACTTACCTATTTCACAGTGACACAAATCTGCAAATAGGACCCACTTGATTGACTAAAAGGATGTTGCAAATACATCAAACAAAGGGTAGCTTTTAACAGTTTTCAGCTACAGCAAAGAAGGCAATCACTAAAAGCAAAAGTACTACAGTGCCAGGGCACTACAGGACAAAATATGAATGAGACAAAGAATTTACTTTTAAATTGCTATATATTGGGGGGTAGGTGAAACCCTAACTTGTAATGAATCTGAGCCACACATTGTGATTAAATCATATCCATTCATTTGGGCTTTGAAAAAATATAGATAGGGGCTTGCTCCTCATTTGTAAATGGTTGGAGAACTGGTGTAAAGGAATTTTCAGCAATAAAAGACAACATTTCATGATTTTATGGATGTTCTCTTTGCATTTACTCATCTTGCATGCATGGTTCTACTTCCATGTTAGTTTTAGCTTGTAGTTTCTTGCATGACTTTAATGGTGTTGGTTGTTACAATATTTGATGCACTTCCAACTTATGATTTTTGTGGTTTGTTGATGATGAATCACTTTGTAGAGATAGTCTAAACTAACTTATTTGCTGCAACTTAGTTCAATTGTATTTTCATGATGTGCATGTACAATCTGAAAATCTGTAGACCTTAGGAGATTGCATTGGTTTTGTGTAGTTATAGGTTCTCTTGGTAAAAAAAAATCTAGTTTGTGGAAGTTTGTCTAGTGTAGTAGCCTCCATTGTTATTATTCATTCATATCTTATATTTAGAACAACTTTCTCAACCCTTTTTGTTTTGCTATTTTTTTTTAGTCCTTTGTTAGAGTAGGATCTCAAGCATCAACATAATGTTAAATTTGATGAACATGGTGAGTTTTAACTTGTTCTAAGTTGGAAGTCACTGTTCATTCACTTCCAACACCTTGAAACTCTGTTTTCACACCCAACTTTCCATGCTTTATAAACCATAAAGGTTGACCATGTGATTACCAGCAAAACAAATCAACCAACTTAGATATTCCAAGCAAGTCATGACCTGAAATTTGAAACCTTGGGATAGTTTTCTACAATTTAATTGTAGGAAATTATCTTTTAAGAGAGGTGATGCACTTATGTATTACCTGTGTTGAGAAGTTCTAAAACACCCATCAACAAGAATCATCTCAAGAGTTCATCTGATGAAGGTCGATCACACCGTTCAACTTGCTATCATGATATAAGTCCATCTAGTCATCGCCCCATTGCCGAGACTCGCTCTCCCATCTTGCCAATACATCCAAGTCCTCTCGATGAAGGATTATCATCATTTTATTTTTGTGACTCGTCAACACCTCTTGTCGATATCGATCCATCAAGGAGACCAAAGTTATCATCTTGTCGATGAAGCACACTCTTGCCAATGATATATGCAGCTCCAACTAGGGATATTGGCTCATCATTGGAACACCGGATGTTGTCCCGCCGAAAGAGAATCCTCTTTCCAATGAAACTCCATGCACTGTTCTCCCACTATTTTCATCATGTCATTGGTACTTGTAGGAAGGTCACATCGATATGTCAAGGTTTCTTCGATTGAACATGCCAACCCTTATTTGGTCAAACAAACATAGAAAGAAGATGTAGGATTGCTCTTTTCCCAAGATGCTCCTGCATCAGACACCTCGGGTAAGTGAAATTTTCCTAGGGTTGGTAAACTAAGGAACATTGGAAGTTGCATGGGACAATAATCCCATGTTTTTTCTTGACCCAAAGCTACTCCTTATCCATAGGATCCTTCCCTCTTGTACTCTTCTGCTCAACCTCAACTCTCAAACCATCTCCATTTTTTTTCTCATGTTTTGCTAAATAACTTCTTACCACTAGACCACCTCTATGCCCACCACACCTTTTTGGGCTGCCACTCCTTATGCATTTATTGTGTTGCTACAATTAATTAGAACTTAATTTTCTCTGAACGGCTTCAAATTACTACAATTACTTCATTCCTCTTCAACTACTTGTCGCTTCTCTGCACTACAACAAAAAAATAGAGTTGGATTCTTTCAGTTTCTTTTCTTGCCCTTTTAGAGGAGTCAACATATACTACTGCCCATCTTTTTGGATGGTATACACATTCCTCCTACCATCATAGATGGATTCCCTATAAAACTACCATGGTCTACCCAATAGCACATGACACTTTTTCATAGGCATCATGTCACACACCTTATCTCTATAGGAACCAATCTAAAAACTTACTAAACACTATTCGCTCATAGTCATTTCATGTTCCTTCTGCAACCAACAAACTTTCCATGAACTAGGATGCTTATTGTTTTTCAAACCTAGTTTTTCCACCATTTCTTCTAAAACTAAGTTATTCATACTACCACTATCAACAATAACCTTACAACACTTACCTCCAACCTTGCACACAATCTAAAAGAGATTCCTTATTTGGGATGGTTCCTCCTCCATCATCTTTGGAGTCACCAAAAATCCTCATCATGAGAGATTCACATTCTTCTAGGTTTGCTACTTTCGGCGATGCATCACACTCCTCATATTCTTGTGCCAAGTGGTTTCTTTCTTCCCTTTTATATTTGATCACATTCGAATGCACAATGACCAACTGCTACACACTGGTAACATCTAAATGAAAACCCTCTGCTATTGCTACCACGTCCTCTAGTTGGTATCTCCTTTTCTTTGGTGTTTTGGCCCACTTCTTTGCTCCATTTGGGCATGGTTTCTTCCTCAATATATTTTCCTTTACTGATGTTTGCTTGTCCCTTCTTAGTTCCAAATCTTCCCTGACTTTTGGAATTATTTACTTGCCTCTTCATTAATTTCTCCTCTACCTTCAATGCATATTGGTATTCTTCCTAAACTATGATAATATTTAGCATACTCATCTCATCTTGTATGTTAAACCTCAAACCATTCACATACCTAGTTGTCTTTTCCCTATTAATTTCATTACTTCCAAATTGAATAGCCAGCTTGTAAAATTATTTTGTGTAATCTGTTACACTCATATCTTTTTGCTTCAAATTTTTCAATTTCTTGAACAACTCCATTTTGTAATCTCTAGGTATGAATACCTTCTTTAACTTCATTAGGTCATCTAGTTGCCCCTCATTATTCAGGGGTCTCCATCCATTTCTCATTCTTTCTACAATCCTTTCCACCATAATGTGACATTCCCTTTCAATTTTTTTTGAGCTATCTTCACCTGATGTGGGTCTCTAATTCCCTCCAATTTGAAGTACTCCTCCAGATCACCAATCCAATTGATTAACTCATCTAGATTTAATGTTCCAATTTTTTTTGGTAAATCCATCTTATTGCTCTTCATTATTTTTGAAAGATCTCTCAAAAATCTTTCCTTTTTTGCATCTATGGGTTACTCTTCCTCTTCTTCCTCCTCTTTTTCTTCTTCTCTTTTGTGTTGTTCACCTTCATTTTCTTCCTCATGCTCGTATTCTCTTCTTCTTTCTCTTTTTTCACTTCTATTACTAGAAGCTACTTCTTCCTAGTTTATGATACCTTCAGTCACCATGTCACAAAATCTTTCAAGTACACCCTCTAGTCTGGGTCTCCCTCTTCCTCTTGCTATTCAGGGCAGCATCTCTTCCAATCAATGGTTTCAACTCTCAATTGTTTGGGATTCCACACTCATGCACAACAATCCTTTTGAGCTCTGCACTTCCGTTACTCTCTCCCACAACTGCTAGTGTATACTCTCCACACTTAAGACTGCCTACTCTTATACCACTTGATGAAGGGTCCTCACCTTTCCTATGGAATCTCAACACACACACACACACATAGAAAGAGAAACCAGCCACAAGAAGAGAACACATATGTTCATTTATTACTAGAATGATATTATAGATCACATGCCATCTCATGGGCTTCTTACATGCATTTGTAGGTTGCAGATTTGAACTCACACCTTGTTCTTCACTGCATATTCTTCAAACACTCCAACCATCTTCCTTGCATAGATATTCCATCCTAATTATATCTCTATCAAAAATGTTAGGTTATCCTCGTTCTTTCCCACTATTCATGTCATAGTATCCATTATCATCTAATCAACACTTGAGATCCCCAAGTAGTTTTATCATAATCAACAATTCCACCAAGTTGGCCAATGGATAGGTATTCCACAACAACAATGTGAAATACATCAAGTATCATTTTTCCACGTGTCATACCCTAACTCATCAACTCATTATTTGGTCACTTCTCTGCCATCATCTCCTTATAATTGTGTCATTGGAACCATTTCAAGAGTCTAGTCGATGAAGGTCTTTCACACTGATCAACTTGCTATCATGATACGAATCCACCCAGTCATTTCCCCATCATCAAGACTTGCTCTTTCATCCTACCAATACATCCAAGTCCTCCTGATGAAGGATTATCATCATTGTATTAGGGAGACTCGTCAACACATCACACCAATATTGGTTCATCGGGGAGACCAAAGTTAGCATCCCAACGATGAAGCAGACTCTTGCCAATGATACACATACCACCAACTAGGGATATCAACCCATCACTAGAGCACCAGATGTTGTTCCGCTGAAAGAGAATCATCTTGCCAATGAAACTCCACATAGTTTTCTCTCACTATTTTCATCGGTATGTCAATGGGACTTGTAGGAAGGTCACACCGATATATCAAGGTTTTGTTGATAGAACATGCGAACCCTTATTTTCTCAAAAAAATACAGAAAGATGTAGGATTGCTCTTCGCCTAGGATGCCCCTGCATCAGTTTTCAACCTACAAGAAATGTGGAGCCAAACTAGAACACTACTCTACTACAAAACACACTACAACACACTATTTCATCTTTTTATTCAAATTTCTCAAAAGCACTTGGAAACTAAGCACCAAAAACATATCATTATCTTCAATACTTTCTCATCTCCATCAAGCCAATTACAAAATATAAACTCAACCATACATCCATAAACATAAACTTATCAAAGAAACAATAGATTTTGGCATGAGTATCTTACTAAAGAAACATAAGGAAACTAATCAAAGCATCACCATGGACAACACCAACTGAGTACGAACTACACATCCTTACAAAAAAATCCTTCTCATGTAGTTTACATCAATGACAACACCAACTGCACATACTTGCAACATTAAGTCCTATTGACAATAAGAGTAACACTTGATGGAATAAATTTTAACACATATCCAAAATTGGTTGCATTCACCTACTAGATCATAAACCGTTCATGGCACAAACAAGATAAAGAAAGAGAAACCAAAGAATTGGATAAACTTAGACTTGGTATAGAATAGTTGAGGATTCAATAGGATATTATTTTCTAAAGAGACATATATACACCTAGGCCTAACATATGGTGCACCTACTATGGAAGAGAAGCTTAAGGTAGAAATGAATGTCCCAAGAAATAAGGGAAAATAAATAAAATGCATTACACATAGACCTACAAATAGTACCCAAGAAAGTGAATTTAGTCTAATATGAGATGTGTAGAGAGTGGTATGATGGAGATACTAAAGATTACCCATCACAAATATTCTAGTTAAGAGAAGACTCCACCAGAGTAAGCAATAAAGACCAGCATACACTGGCATATGTAAAAGGACTAGTGAAAAGTAAACTGTGTACATTGGATATTGGATACATAGTACCACCACAAAAGTAGAACCAAGGGAATGCAAAAAATACTCTAAACTCAAAACCATACAATAATAATGGTCCATTCCATAGAGGAAGAGGTCAAGACCGAGGAATAGGAGGGGTCTATTAGATATAACATTCTTCAAGTTAAAAAACATAGGGACACTTTCTAATTGAATGTTGATGGAATGAAGAAACCAAAGTGGATTCTATGGTGAAGAATATTATAATGCTTTCAACTATGAACATGCATGTCAATATTACAAAATCACATCACCAAAAATAAAAAATGATGAATTGTAAAAATTCAATATCAAAAAGGATAAATACTCCATCAAAGGGTACCCAAGAACCCTGATGATGAAACAAGGTACACTACAAAAAATAATAGCATAAGAGATGTTTATATAAAAGACTTTGGAAAGTGAAAAATATAAAGCAACAATAGTCACTAGACAAGGTACCAATATCAAAAGACAAGAGACAATACCACTAGAATAACAAATTATATAAGGGGAAGAAAATTTCCACCCCACCAAGCAACAACATGAGCAGATCCTAGAACTGGCTAGGAAAATCATTAAGCACAAACAATGGAAGGAAAAAGAGTAGAATCAAATTTTCTTAGAACAAGAAGTAAGGATTCTAAAACAATTATCATATATTTTAGGGAAACATGACTTACTAACAAAATTAAAACAAATTATTCAATACAGGAATAAGAAATCCATTCCAAAAGTTAGGAAAATATGGAAACATTGGAAAACCAATTCTATCATGATTAACCTCTAGATCCATAACCAAAATATCTCTAGGGTAATGGTTGATTCAGGGGTAGATGTCAATTTAATCCAAAAAATGATATGGGAATACCTAGGAATACCCACACTAGAACCCACCCCCCATACAACATCAGTTTGGTGTATGGTTTTGAAATGAAAACCTTAGGTACTTGGAGATAGGAGGAAGTAAATGTTAAAGGATTATTTCAAATTGAAACAATGGAAAAATATATGTGTAGAGATGAATGATTTCATTCCCAAGGCCTATATTTCCCTTATTTCATACAAAATGTAAGCTATAAAATGCAAATGAACAAAAACAATTAAGTCTAGTTGAAATAGTAATCAAAAGGCAGATCTAGAAAGGGGAAAACAATGTGTACCTTTCATGAAAAGTCACCTTTTGAGGTCCACTGAGGACTCATTTTTCCTATGGTGAAATGGGTCCTAGCTAGGGTCTCTGAAAAATACTTTCAGGGTTCACTTCTACAAAGTTTTCACTGCCAGATTCCAGATGCTCACTGTTAGACAACTAGAAATAAAATCTATAAAGAAGATTATGTGATATGACAACTTTTCTTTCAACTTCAGCAACTTTGCAACTTTCTTCAAATTTTATTTTCAAATGATCTTTAACCTAAAATATACAATCACACATCAAAGAGAGAAAAATATATTTTTTTAGGTGAATGGGGCTTTTTCGTGATCAAACCCCATTTTGGTAACTAAACCTTCAAATGAAATGAACCATAAAAGAAGGAATGATGAATGAACAAATCTATGTAACAACTCGCCAAACTTTATTTGAAACCTTGGATAAGAAATATAAAAACTAGGTTGAAGTAGCCTCAATGAATGTAGATATTGATCATGAAACTTGATTAGAAATAATGCCTTTGATATGTTTGAATAGATCTTGAACACTACATCACCATATTAGCTCAAACCACATGCATGATACAATACATATTTGACATAATGAAAGGAATCTTGATTACTGCAATAATCTTTAGTAAATATCCTCTTCAAAATCCCTTGAAGTTGCTCTTGAATGATTCTATAATGCTCTTGTGAAAGTACTAAGTTCTCATGAAAACTTTGAAGATGCTTAGGTGAAACATAGTGAAATTACCATATATTTATATGTATATTAACATTAATTCCTGAAATTCAAATATCACAAGATGAAATTGAATTGTAGATTTGAAATCATTGAAATACCATCAAAAACATATTTTAAAGTGGGGTCCCAGGTCTAAATGAGGACCCATTCTATTGGATGTTGTGGTTGTGTTGCCGATATGCGGTTTTATTTGATATCAACACTATTAGCATTAATGCATTAAAAGTTGTATATGTCGAGGATATTGAGAAAATTGCAATAAGAAGTGTTGCAGGTTTTCAGTCGTGAAGTCAAATTAATTTTGTTAGTGAGTTCATTATGTTTTTGTTCAAAGGTTGTGGAATAAAGGGTTTCTTGTTGAGTATATCTATTTTATCCACATCAAGTTTTAGAGATTTGTGTGAAGATTTGATCAAGTTATGAAGATCTGTATTCTGATAGTTTTTCTATTACTTTAGTTTATATTCTTGAATGAAGATCATGTGATTTCAGTAAGTTCAGTTGTTTTGAATGCTTCTCTAGTGTTTCATGATGTTTGTGTATGTTTCTCGTTCATGCTCTATCTGTGTTGCACATCCACATTGATCATTGTGCTCGTGATCTGATATTTTTTCTTGCATGTTCATTTTTTTCATGTTCCTAGATGACAAAGTGTTGAAGCATGTTGTGGATCTTCGAGGAGTAATTAATTGAAGTGGTTAATGTTTGAGGATGATATTTTGGGTCTTAACTATGTTATCTCCGACCTTGGTTGATTCACATGAATAATATTTATTGATCTAAGCTAACTATTTATATTCCTTTTATTATTTTATTGGAGCTGACTTATAGCGATGTAATTTCTTATTGTGGATATATAAGAGTGATTGTTTTATCACTTTGGAGGTAGCAAGAGTGAAGTATGTGAGTCCAACGTGGGAATATTGTTTAGATCATAAGTCAAAGTAGAGTGTGAAGAAGAGTGAAGAAGAGTGAAGAAGTGTTCATGAGCTTAAACAGAACTATAACCAAGCATTAGCTGATGCTATTTTCTCAATTGAAAGTTTGATGGATTTAATCAGAACCTTTCTGTAAGACAGTTTTCCTTCCTTTGTAATTGAGCAGTGAGCTCTAGGTAGTGTGCCTAAATGCATGTGCATTCCCCAATTCATATTTTCTTACACTTTTAACAAGGCATAATCTTGTGGACTGACCTCCACCATGGTTTTTCCCCTAATAGGGTTTGCATGTAAAAATCTTGGTGTTATGTGTATTTATGATGTGTTTTCCATTCATGATTTCATTGATATTGATCAGATCTAAGAATAAGGATTAATAAGTTTAATAAGTTTGAAATTTTATGACAACTTATTCATCCCCCCTCTCAGTTGTCTATGCTTGTGTTTCCAACAATTGGTATTAGAGAAGTTTCCTTGGAATAATTTTAATAGCTTGAGGTGATCCAAGATGGCGACTTATAAGAAGGATATTCCCAGATTTGATGAAACATATTATTCCTTCTGGAAGACTAGAATGGAGTACTATCTGAGATGCATTGGTGAACCCTACTAGAGTATTACAAGTAATAGGTATGTTATTCCATAGAATGGTTCTACTAATTTTGTTGAGATTGGGGATGCTAAGTATAATATCAGGGCTAAGGAAGTGTTGTTGAGTGCTTTGACTAATACTAAGATGACAAATGTGATGAAGCTGAAGACTACTTATGAGATCTGGAAAAAGTTGGAGACCTTGTATGAAGGTGATGTTAATGTGAATATTGCTAAGCTACAAAGTCTGAAAGGGAAACATGAAAAGTTGAGAATGGGTGATGATGAAAAGGTTACTACTTTCATGCAAAGAGTGAATGAAATTGTGTGTGGTATCAGATGTGCTGGTGGATAGATAGATGAATTAGAGATTGTTTCCAAAGTTCTTAGATAATTTCCTAATTATTACAAAGTCAAAGTTAGTGCTATTGAAGAGCTCCAGACTATGACAAATGTTACTAGAGATATGTTGATTGGTAAGCTTAATGGTTTTGAGTTGAGTGAATTTGGTGATGCCCTTCCTAAGACTGAATATTCATTCAAGGCCACTACTTCTGAAAGAGATAATTAGAGATATGATCCGGTTGAAATTTCATCAAGAAACACATTCAAGTATGAGGATGAAATGAAACAGCTCGATGAAGAAGAAAGAGAGCTAAAAGAGCTTGAAGCATTGATTATGAAAAAAGAAGCTAGAGGACAAGGTAAGTCTAAGGGAAAGTTTCCTATTAAATGTTTCTCTTGTAACATGATAGGTCATTTTGTATCAAGGTGTCTTGAGAGAGTTTCCAAGCCAAGATATAAAAAGCCTAAATTCCAAAATAAGTGTTACTATGTTGTTGATGAAGGTGTGACAGATGATGAATTTGATAAAGGAAATGCAAGTGCGGATGAATTTATATTTATTTCTATCAAGGAAAATAATCAAATGTCGATTGAATCTGCTAAATGTACAAATGTGGAAAAAACCCTAGCTGCTTGAGTTGAAGAGAAAGATTAATGGGTAATTGACAGTGGATGTTCACATCATATGAGAGGAGATAAAAGTAAGTTTGTGAGTTTGGAAAAGTATGATGGTGGTGTTGTGAGATTTGGTGATGACAAAGCTGGTGTGATCTATGGAAGAGGATGTATTTCTTTTGATGGTAAGCATCATACTGATGATGTCCTGTATGTTGAAGGTTTGAAGCATAATATTTTAAGTGTTGGAAAGATGGTTGATAAGGGATACAATCTTTAGTTCAAGGATGGAAAGTGCAAAATATTGGGAAATTCTAGAAATATGATTGCATCAGGTACAAAAACAAAAGGTAATTTTTTCACTTGATGTTGCTAGTAAAATTTGCTTGATTGCTCAAATTGATGAAAGTTGGAAGTGGCATAGGAGTGTGTGTCATGTTAACTTTGATAATATTGTCAAGATAAGTTCTACTAAGGTTGTGAGAGATCTTCCTAAGTTGATGAAACCTACTAATGCCATATGAAAAGAATGTTTGTTAGGAAAGAAAACAACAAAATTCAAATGGGTTGTTGGATCTTGTGCATATTGATTTGTGTGGTCCTACTAGAGTCAGAAGTTTACAAGGTTACATGTATTTCATGTTACTTATTGATGACTATTCAAGAATGATGTGGGATACTTTCTTAAGGGAAAATTTTGAAGCTTTGGAAAAGTTCAAGATGTTTAAGGCTGGAGTTGAGACAGAGACAGGTCTGAAGATTAAATGTCTGAGATCAGATAGAGGTGGTGAATTCACTTCCACTGAGTTTAATTCTTTTTGTGAAGAACATGGAATAAAGAGACAATTATTTGCACTGTGGACCCCTCAACAAAATGGAATTATGGAAAGGAAGAACATAATAGTTCTAGATGTTGCTAGAACCATGATGTTGGAAGAAATGTACATCATATCTACTGGAAAGAAGCTATGAGTACTACTATGTACACACTTAACCTGGTACAAATCAAAGGTGATACTAGTAAGACATATTTTGAGTTATTGACTGGTCAAAATCCTACTATTAGATATTTAATAATCTTTGGAAGAAAATGTTATATCAAAAGAGATGAAGATATAGGAAAGTTTTATTCTAGGAGTGATGAAGGAATCTTTTTGGGTTACTGTACTAAAAGAAAGGCCTACCAGTGTTACAATAAGAGATTGAAGAAAATGGTTGAAAGTGAAAATGTTAAGGTTGATGAAGACATAGTTGCACCATCTAGAACTTGTGGATATGATTCTAATGATTAGAATGATAGTACAAATCAAGCAAAGCAAGTTTAGACTTCAAGTCAAGTCCAAATCATTCTAGTGAATCAAGAAGATCAAGGGGAAGGAGAGATTGGTGAAAGTGCAGAAGAGAGATCAGAAGAAATTAAATTTCAAGAACTCCCTAAGACTTTGAGGTATGTAAGGATGAATCATTCAGAAAATCAAATCATAGGTTATAAGAACAAAGGCATCCAGACTAGGAGAAAGATTGCAAAAGAATACTCTTTGATTTCAAAGACCAAGCCTAACAATTTGAATGAAGCATGCAAAGATGAACATTGGTTTGAAGCAATGAATGAGGAACTACAACAAATTGAAAAGAATGATACATGGATTCTTGTTCCTAGACCTAGGGATAAAAATTTAATCAGAATTAAATGGGTCTTTAGAAACAAACTGAATGAGCAAGGTGAAGTGGCTAGAAACAAAGTGAGATTGGTATGTAAGGGATATTCATAGATGGAAGGTATTGATTTTGAAGAAACCTTTGCCCCTATTGCTAGAATTGAAGTCGTGAGATTGTTTCTTGCTTATGCTGCTTACAAAGACTACAAGGTTTATCAAATGGATGTCAAGTTAGATTTTCTAAATTGTGAGTTGGAAGAAGAAGTGTATGTTGAACAACCTGATGGATTTTAGTTAACTAATCAAGGAGATATGGTTTTTTGATTGAAGAAAGCATTGTATGGACTTAATCAAGCCCCTAGAGCATGGTATTCCAGATTGGATAAGCACTTGCTAAAGCTTGAATTTAATAAAGGTACTGATGATAGTAATCTATATTTCAAGATTGATCATAATAAAGATTTGATTGTGGAATTTTTTGTTGATGATATCATATTTGGAGGAGATGATAGCTTGTGCATGAATTTTGCTAATGAGATGCAGAATGAGTTTGAGATGTCAATGATTGGAGAGATGAAGTTCTTGGGATTGAGAATTACTTAGTTAGATAAAGGGTTTTTTATATCTTAGTCCAAGTATGTGAAAGAATTGTTGAAGAAATTTTGAATGGTAGATTCAAAACCATTTGGTACACCCATGGTGACCAGATGCAAGTTGAAAACTAATGATGATTCTCCGAAGGAAAATTAGACTATATATAGATCAATGATTGGTGGATTACTTTATTTGACTCAAACTAGGCCTGATATCATGAATGTTGTATGTATTTTTGCAACATTTGAAGTTGATTCTAAAGAATCTCATGTGACTACTATGAAGAGGATTTTCAAATACTTGAGGGGGATAGTTTATTTTTTCCTATGGTATCCTAAAGATGAAGATCTTACTTTGAGCACCTTTACTAATGCTGATTGGGAAAGAGATGTGAATGACAAGAAAGGTACTAGTGGTGGACCATTTTTCTTGGGAAAGAAGTTGATTTCATAGTTAAGCAAAAAGCATAATGCTATTTATTTATCTACTCTAGAGGTAGAATACATTGCTACTACTAATAATTGTACTGAAGTATTGTGGATGAAGCAAATGTTGAAGGATATCAGATTTGTGTATGATGAGCCTATTGTCATATTCTATGATAACTCAAGTGCTATTAACATTTCTAAGAATCTAGTGTTGCATTCCAAGACCAAGCATATATCTATCAAGTTTCACTTTTTGAGAGAGAAAGTAAGTGAAAAGGAAGTTAGATTGGAGTATGTGCCTACTAAGGAGCATATTGCAGACATATTTACCAAGCCATTACCTAAGGATACTTTTGAGTATCTTAGAGGTAAGTTAGGGGTGATTATCCCTCCTAATCAGAATTAACATGCATTAGTTTATATCAATCCATGCATTTCATGATCATATTTTGATATGGATTGATGT
Source organism: Sequoia sempervirens (assembly GCA_007258455.2). Lineage (NCBI taxonomy): Eukaryota > Viridiplantae > Streptophyta > Pinopsida > Cupressales > Cupressaceae > Sequoia > Sequoia sempervirens. The sequence goes on along the minus strand of VDFB02058242.1, from coordinate 292,222,717 downwards.
TATGGTGGCCGCTACTCAGGGGGAGTAGTCAGATGTTCAAATGTTTAGATATGTCCTTCAGAGCTTGTAATGTATATCTTTTCCATTTTTGTCAAATGGGGAGAAGAGTAATGTGAATTTTTTTTTGAGAGAGTAGAACCTTGTGGGGAGAAGAGTTGTGTGGATAAGTTGAGAGAAAAGTCAAAACCTAAGGGAGAGTAAGTGTTGTTGCATTGATGATTTTTTCACATCATATGATGCCATCAATGCAAAAGGGGGAGATTTTTGGATGTTGTGGTTGTTTTTCTGATATGTGGTTGTCATTGATGTCAACACTATTAGTATTAACACATTAGAAGTTGTATATGTCGAGGATATTAAGAATATTGTAATAAGAAGTGTTGCAAGTTGTCAATGGTGAAGTGAAGTTCATTTTGTCGGTAAGTTTAGTATGTTGGTGTTTAGAGGTTGTGGACTAAAGGGTTTCTTGTTGAGTATATCTATTTTATCCATTTTGATTTTCAGAGATCCGCGTGAAGATTTGATCAAGTTATGAAGATTTGTATTATAATAGCTTTTATGTTACTTCAGTCTATGTTCCTGAATGAAGATCACACAATTTCAATAAGTTCAATTGATGTAGATGCTTATTTTGTGTTTCGTGATGTTTCTACTTTGTTCTCTATCTGTGTTTCACATCTGCATTGATCATTGTGTTCGTGATCTAATATTTTCTCTAGTGTGTTCATGTTTTTCATGTTCCTAGCTGACAAGGTGTTGAAGCATGTTGTGGATCTTTGAGGAGTAATTAATTGAAGTGGTTCATGTTTGAGGGTGATATTTTGGGTCTTAACTATGTTATTTTTAACCTTGGTTGATTTGCATGAATAATTTTTATTAATCTGAGACAACTGTTTATATTTGTTTTATTCTTTTGTTGGAGCTAACTTATAGTGATGCAATTTCTTGTTGTGGATATATATGAGAATTTTTTTTATCATTTTGGAGGTAGTGAGAGTGAAGTGTGTGAGTCCTATGTGTGAATATTGTTTAGATCATATGAATTTAGAGTAGAGTGTGAAGAAGAGTGAAGAAGTGTTCATGAGCTTAACCAGAACTATAACCAGGCATTAACAAATGTTATTTTCATTGTTCAAAGTTTAATGGATTTAATCAGAACCTTTTGATAAGACAGTGTGTCTTCCTTTGTAATTGAGTAGTGACCTATAGGTAGTGTTCTTGAATGCATGTGCATTCCTCGTTCATAGTTTCTTATACTTTTAATAGGGTATAATCTTGTGGACTAACCTCCACTGTGGTTTTTCCCCTAATAGGGTTTCCACATAAAAACCTTGGTGTTATGTATGTTTCTGATGTGTTTTTCATTCATGCTTTCATTGATATTGATATTGATATTGATGTGTTATGTTTATGTATGTTTCCCTCTTAGTTTTCTATCCTTGTGTTTCCAACACATTCACCATAGGGTGAATGGTTCCTAGGACACTTACCTAGGACACACATTTCTCAGTGTTAAACATAGTTTAAATTAGGGTCCTAGGTCTAAGTGAGGACCCATTCACCCTATGGTGAATGGGTCCTAGGTTATTTACCTAGGACACACATCTTTCAAAGTTATGTGTTGAGTAATGGAATTTATGAATGTTGGGTTTTATCCCTCTGAAATTGTATTTAATTAGGCTTGGATTTGAATTAAAGGGGCCAATTAAGGAAAATTAACCTTGATTAATTAATAAAGCCCTAGATTAGTGTGAAAGTGGAAAGGTACAGCTTAAAACTCCAAAAATAAGGCACAATTAAGTTTGTTTAATTAAAATCACCATAAAATTAATGTAAATATGTAAAAGACATATACAACACTAAATCAATGCATAATTGGGCTCATTTTATTATTAATTATTTTGAAATTAAGTGTGAAAAAGGGATACTTTTTCCTACACTACATTTTTCCCCCACTTTAGTTAGAGAATGACCCATGTCAAACTCACACTAAAGTAGACATTCAAGAAACATATGTATGCAACAATGACCAAGATACATGATCATACTCTATCAAAGACCAAGAAGATGAAGCCTAGAAGGTTTGATTTACACATAACACATTTAAGCTTTTGAATTTTGTTTTGTTTCACTAATTTTGGGGTAGTGGAACCTCATCCTATCCACTAGGTGAGTATCCAAAGGGGTGGAAAATGAGAGAATCATATTAGGCTCCCATACCATATCAAAGCTATCCACCTGAAAAATTCAATAAGGAAACACAATTCTAGGCAAGGCTCCATAGGCAAGAAAAGTATGTTATGCTAAGTGGCCTTGAATTTAGAGTTCGAGCTTCATAGGGCTTAATAGGCTATGTTGTGCTAAACAACTATGAACAAGGAAAGGCTCCATAGGTAAGCAAGGTGTGTTATACTTGGTGGCCTTGAAGTTAGAGCTCCATAAGGCTAGAAATATGCATTATGTTAAACACTTATGAACAATAATGAAAGTAAAAGTTTTTGTTCAAAGGGATTTTCTTAGTTTGTGTAAGGTCTTCTTCTTAGGGAACGTTGTGTCTAATGTCTCCAAGAGAGGAAAAGTCAAGAGTAAAAGATTTGTAACTTAGGGAATGAAACACATCACATCACCACTAAGAGGAAAGTCGTATGCTAAGAAATATTGAACTCTTGGAGGACATCAAATCCAATGACACCACCAAGAAAAGGACACACCACAAGAATAAAGAAAATCACACCATGAAAGGTGAAAAATTTCAAAAGATATTATCAATGCTTTCCCACACTTTAAAGAAGTTTCTAACACCATTGCTATGAGAAATTGCTTTAAAGTATCCAATGTCCAATCCCAAGACATGAGAGCTTTACTCAAAAATCCCTATGCCAAGTCATATGTTTTCAAAATGAAGCTACACCATTAAAAAGGAAGGAGGGCTTTCCCCCAAAATTACATAAGGGATCTATGGATTCAAGGTCAGTATATCTTTGCTATAATGTTGTTATAGAGCTCAAAAACATCATCATTACCCAAATACTCATAGAACTAGAAGAACGACACATAAATACTGAAAACAAAGAAAAATCCTTGAGGTCAACATTGAAGAGACCTAAATGTCTTGATGCCTTGCGTCATCCCCAAGATGAAAATACAAGACAAGTGAAATTATAAATTTTTTATGAAATATAGAAGAATGTAGGTACTAAAACATATGAAAATAGGGTGTTGGTTGAAATGAATTGATAATAATGCACAATTTTCTCTATTTTCATTCAAAATGTGTGCTATAAAATTCAAATGAAGAAAATTAACCAAATCTAACCCAACTAGTAGTCAAAAGGTAGATCTTGAAAGGGTAAAATGTTGTGTACCTTTCACCAAAAGTTCTTTTTTAGACCTCATCGAGTACTTATTCACCCAATGGAAAATGGGTCCTACCTAGAGCTCCTAAAAATTGGTTTCTAGGTTATATTCTTCTCATTTTGTACTTCTAGATTTGAGTCGGTCATTGTCAGAAAGCTAGAAATAAAACCTATAGCTCAATTTTTGTGATTTGACAACTTTTCTTGTAAATTTGACAAATTTGCAACTTCCTCCAATTTTTCTCTTCAATTGATCTTCAACCTAAACTCCAATCACACATCAAAGAGAATATTTTTTTTTGTTTTTTTAGGGAATAGGGGTTTGCCTTGGTCAAACCTGATCTTGGTAATTAAACCTTGAAATGAATAAAAACATGAAAGAATGATGAATGAGCAATAATATGTAACAACTTACCAAACCTCAATTGAAACCTTGGAGTGAAAATTTTCAAACTTGCATGAAGAGGACTCAATGAATATAGATGTTGATCATAAAAATTGATTATAAATAATGCCTTTGATATGCTTGATTAGACCTTAAACACTACATCGCCATATTAGCTCAAACAATATGCATGATGCAACAAATATCTAACATGATGAAAGGAATCTTAATTTCCACAAGAATCTTCAATGATTCTGCCCTTGAATGTCTTGAAAATTTTCTTGAATTACTATAGTAATTCTCTCTTGAATATCCTTAGCTTGCATGAAATCTTCTAGGTGAAACATACTGAAATAACCTTTTTATTTATACATACCTTAACATTAATTCTTGAAATTCAAATATCACAAGCCAACATTGAATTATGGATTTGAAATCATTAAAATACTACCAAAACATATTTTAAAGGGGCGGTCCTCTGTCTAACTGAGGACCCATTCACCCTATGGAAAATGGGTCCTATGCCACTTATCTAGGATACATATTGCTCAGTGCTAAACATAGTTTAAATTAGGGTCCTAGGTCTAACTGAGGATCCATTTTCCCTATGGTGAATGGATCCTAGGTCACTTACTTAGGACACACATCTTCCAAAGTTAAGTGTTGTGTAATGGAATTTATGAATGTCAGGTTTTAACCCTCAAAATTTGCATTTAATTAGGCTTGGATTTGAATTAAAGGGGCCAATTAAGGAAAATTGACCTCAATTAATTAATAAATCCCTAGATTAATGTGAAAGCATAAATCTACACATTACAACACCAAAAGTAAGGCACAATTAAGTCTATTATTTAAAAGGGCCCTAAACTTAATGTGAATATGGAAAACATATTACAACACTAAATTAAGACATAATTGAGCTAATTTTATTATTAATTATTTCCAAATTAAGTGTTAAAATGGGAACTTTTTCCTATACTACATTTTTCCACCACTTTAGTGAGAGGATGACACCATGTGAAACTCACACTAAAGTAGATATTTAAGAAACTTATGTATGTAGCAATGATAAAGATGTACATTCATAAAACATCAAAGATCAGGAATATCAAGCTTAGACTGTACAACGCGATGTGGAACACATCTAAGCTATTAGTTTTGTTTTTTCACGCTCACTCTAGGGTAGTGGAACCTTAGGTTGTCCACTAGGTGAGTATCCCAAAAGGGTGGAAAATGAGAGAATCATAGTAAGCTCCAATAACATATCAAATATATCCTCTTGACAACTTCAATAAGGCACCATAATGGTAGGAAAGGCTCCACTAGCAAGCAAGGTGTGTTATCCTAGGTGGTCTTGAATTTAGGGTTCAAGATTTATAGGGCTTAACAACCTGTGCTATGCTAAACACGTATGAACATGCCAAGGATCCACTAGAAAGCAAGGTGTGTTATGCTTGGTGGCCTTGAATTTTAGGTTTTTGAGCTTCATAAGGATTACAAGTTTATGTTATATTAACACTTATGAACAATAATGGTAGTAAAAACAAATTGTTCAAAGAAATTTTTCTTAGTTTGTGTAAGGTCTTCTTCTTAGGGAACATCATGCCTAACATCTCCAAGAGATGACAAGTCAAGAGTAAAATATTCACAACTTACGGAATGCAGTGCATCACATCACCACTAAGAGGAAAGTCATACACTAAGAAATATTGCACTCTTGGAGGACATCAAACCCAATGACACCACAAGGAAAAGAATGCATCACAATAAAATAGAATCACACCATCAAACATGAGAAATGTCAAAAGATATTATCAATGTATGCCCCCACATTAAAGTGGTTGCTAACACCATTTCTATGAGAAATTGCTTTAAAGTAGCCAATGTTCAATCAAAAGACATGATAGCTTAATCAAAAATCCCTATACCAAGTCATATGTTTTTGAAATAAAGCTACGCCATGAAAAAGGAAGGAGGGCTTTCCCCCAAAAATACATAAGGGATCTATGGATTCGAGGTCAGTATATTTTTTCTACAATGTTGTTATAGAGCTCGAAAATATCATCATTCCCCAAATACTCATAGAACTAGAAGAATGAAACAAAGAGAGTGAAAAAAAAAAGAAAAATCCTTTTGGGTCAACATGGAAGAGACCTAAATGTCTCAACACCTTGTCATCCCAAAAAGGAAAACACAAGACAAATGAAAAAGGTAGAATGCTTATGACATAGAGAAGAGTGTAGATTAAAATAGAGGAATTCACAAAAGGAGAGAGAGATACATAGAAAAAACATGATGGGGGATCACATTACACATGCAATCACATAAAGAAACATGAAAGAGAAAACAAAGAAAAATAATAGTAAGGCACATGCAAGTCAACCTATAGTAGGTCATCTACATCCCAATCTTGATCAATATATAGAAATGTGGACAAATGGCTAAAGGGACAACATCAAGTTCCACAAATAGGATAGGGCTATCTAACCCCTTTCCCCGACTAAGTACAGGACAAGGATAAGCTAAGATAAGTGATGAGAATGAGATCCTTGTGATAAAGAGAATGGTTTTTTAATGAACCTAAATCATGTAATAGTGAGAATACTAGGATCATACAACTATTACATGGCAAGGAGTGAAATGCATGTTTTTAGTCAAGTTTAATTCTTAGAGAGTGCAAAATTCTTCAATACCTTCTTTAAAGGACAACAGTTGTCGGTGTGATGGCTAAAGAATCTATGATACACACAATATGGTTTAATTTTGTTAGTTTTTCCTTTGGTCAAGTTTGCACGTTTAGGTGGTAATTCTATTAGTTTCCAACATAAAACAACATAAAATATTTTCTCGATTTTGGATAGTTGTAAGAGGTTATAGAGAGATTCAGGAGGCTCATACAACTATTATAACTAAATATTTTGATGATCATGCACTCTTGGTTTCTTTGGTATGATAACTATGTTTTCATCAACTTCATCTTCTAATTGCAAGTCCTTTCCTTTTTTTAGAAAGGGATGTGTTAGGGGTAGCAAAGTGTTTAGAAGGTGTAGCTTCTTTTCATTTATTCATAGGTAGTGTATTGGAAGTGATTTGAGGAGACACATTTTTTTATGAGGTAACCAATGTTATATGCATATTATATTCCTTGTTCGTATTTAAGTAGCTTTCATAAGTTTCCTATAAGATGAACGACATGGATAGCAATAGGTTCATTTGTCACAATATCTTGCAAAGTTTTCAATTCTCCATCTAGTAACCTTATGTTCTCTTGTAGGATATGAACAACATCATGCACATTGGTTGTAGGTAAGGAATTCATTGGAAATGAGGTATGCATGTTATGGTCCATAGGGAGTTGACTATCAAGACTATTAGAAAGAGAGTTAAAAAACCTAAGATCCATGACAAATGTTGTATTGTTGGATAACATGAGTCTCAAACTACGTCTCACAACAATATTTCTAATAAGACATCAAGTTGTAAGAATTATACAAGTTTCACAAACTCAATGCCAACCCAAAATGGAAATAGGGTAATGTGCAATGTAATGACCTAGAATGCAATGCAATTTTTAGATTCTAAACAAGGTAATTTTCTTATTACACTATGCAAAAATCTTAAAATTAAGTCTTGCAAATGCAATTTTGAAATCACATAATTCACTAACTTTACCAAATTAAGCTAGATATGATCAAATTGATGAAAAAAATTATGGAAACAGTAATAGAAATCTAAAAGTAGCAAACAAAAATACAAAAATGAATATTTTAATGTCTAAAAATTTAGATTATGACCTGATCAGGGACTCATTTGACCTAGGGTGAATGGGTCCTAGATGAGGGTTTTGAAACAAATTTTTATAGATTATTCAGTGCTTTCCAATGGATTTTACATTCAGGCTTGTTATGAAAAGTTTCAGTTTTAGTTTTCTATGAATGCAATGTGGAATGCAAGTGCAAATTATGAAAAAATGATAACCTAGAAAAGCTAGTTTGATATGCAATTTTTGTTTCAGTTTTAAAATTCCAGTTAATATGATGTATATGATATGCAAGATGATTTTTTTTTCATATTTGAAGAATGCAAAATATGCAATCCTAAAACCTTTAATGAGCTACAAAGTTGAATGCAAACTAGACACCCTTAATGAGACCTAATTCAATGCAAAGAGATGCAAATGAATGCAAAATCTAAATCTAGGATGAAAGGGGATTTCCAAAATCAGAAAATGTAGTGATCAAAGGTTGATTTCACCAAAATGAAACAAATGAAAATAGGGTGTTGGTTGAAATGAATTGATAACAATACACCTATTTCTCTAGTTTCATTCAAAATGTGTTCTATAAAATGCAAATGAAGAATAGTAACCAAATCTAACCCAGTTAATAGTCAAAAGGAAGATATAGAAAAGGGTAAAATGTTGTGTACCTTTCACCAAAAAAATATTTTTCAAACCTCACTAATGACTCATTCGCCCTATGGCAAATGGGTCCTAGCTAGGGCTCCTAAAAATCAGTTTATGGGTTTTGCTCTTCTCAGTTTACACTTCTAGATTCTAGTCACTCATTGTCAGAAAGCTAGAAATAAAACCTATAGATCATTCTTTGTTATTAGAAAACTTTTCTTGCAACTTTGAAAACTTTGCAACATTCTATAATTTTTCTCTTCAATTGATCTTCAACCTAAAATTTGCAATCATAGATCAAAGAGAAGAAAATTTTCATTTTCTTAGGGAATGAGGATTTTCCTTGTTCAAACCCCATTTTGGTAATTAAACCTTGAAATGAATAAAATAATGAAGGAATGATGAATGAAAAACATTATGTAACAACTCACAAAACCTTAAGTGAAACTTTCTAGTATAAATCTGTAAACTTGTATAAAGAGGCCTCAATGAGTGTAAATCTTGTTCATGAAACCTAATTAGAAACAATGCCTTTGATATGCTTGATTAAACCTTAAACACTAGATCATAATATTATCTCAAACAACATGCATGATGCTACAAATATTTGACATGATGAAAGGAATCTTGATTTCTACAATAATCTTCAATAATTATACCCTTGAATGTCTTGAAAATGCTCTTGAATTTATCTAATAATGCTCTCTTGAATATCCTTAGTTGCATGAAATCTTCTAGATGAAACATAGTGAACTAAACTCTTTTTGATGTATATCTTAACATTAATTCATGAAATTCAAATATCACAAGCTGACATTCAATTGTGGATTTGAAATCATTAAAATACCACCAAAAATGTATTTTAAAAAGGGGTACTAGGTGTGAGGACCCATTCGCCCTATGGCGAATGGGTCCTAGGACACATATCTAGGACACACATTTCTTAGTGTTAAACATAGTTTAAATAAGGGCTCTAGGTCTAAGTGAGGACCCATTCACCCTATGGTGAATGGGTCCTAAGTCACTTACCTAGGACACACATCTTCCAAACTTAAGTGTTGTGTAATGGAATTTATGAATCTCAGGATTTATCCCTCAGAATTTGCATTTAATTAGGCTTGGATTTGAATTAAAGGGGCTAATTAAGGAAAATTAACATCAATTAATTAATAAAACCCTATATTAATGTGAATGTGTAAAGCTATGCCTTACAACACCAAAAATAAGACATAATTAAGTCCATTTTATTTAAAAGGGCCCTCAAGTTAATGTCAATATGAAAAACATATTACAACACCGAATTAAGAAATAATTAAGCTCATTTTATTATTAATTATTTCTAAATTAAGTGTGAAAAAGGGATACTTTTTTCTACACTATAGGTACATATAGAGGAATACAAAAAAGGAGAGACATACATAAAACTGAACATTATGGGGGATCACATTACACATATGCAATCACATAAAGAAACATGAAAAATAAAATAATGCAAAAGACCAGTAAGGAACATGTGAGTCAGCCTATAGCAGGTCGCCCATATCCCAATATTAGTCAGTATATGTAGAAAGTGAAAAAGTAGGAAAAGGGACAATATCAAGTGCTAAACTAGGACACACACCAAGTTCAACACTCTTATCATCATTTAAGTTCATAGAGGAAGAGAAAAATAAATTCAACACATTATGCACATGTTCATCAATCTTTTCAAAATAAATGTCATCATCTAAATTAATCATAAAAGGAGGTTGAGTGATAATGTCTCTAGAAGGTCCCTATTTACATTGCGGTGAAGGTATAGAGTGATTATGCATTGCTTCAAGCAAGTTTGGAATTTTATATTTTGTGTTGCTCTTTTTTTCTTTAGTTTGTAACATATGAGCAATACCATGTCATTTGTGCCTACACTCTCTAGCATTTCAATTTCTTCATAATCTATTGTTGATTTGTGATTACACATAGGAATGTGTTTGTCAACTATAACAACCCCCATGTTTTTTTTTTTGTTTCCTTTCCTTGAGCGATTTTGGTAACTGTATATTTTTTATTTGCACTATTCATCCCTTCAATATTTTGTATTGACACTTGAGAGGTGTAATTCTATGACTGTTATGTTGGATTACATGTTTATATGATTATATGTTTATATGTTGTTATGTTGAGATGATTATTGTTTATGTTGGATTTCATGTTTACATGGTTAGTTATTATGCTGGATTACATGCCTATATTTTTATATATTGTTGTCTTTGCTTATGTATGATTATGGACATGAAAGGGGAAATTTCGTAACACTCATACCCGAGAGGCTTACGATATCATGACCCTTTTTCCTAATGATTTCAATGTTGCTTCAGATATATGATATATGATATATGCACATGTACTTTGACATGTGATTGGAGTGATGTAGGTACTGAGTATCAACTCCACTTGGATTCATAGGCTTGAGCATACTCTCAATCCTCAATGTTGGCTACTAGAGGTAGTCATAGTCCAAATGTCCCCTACCCTATCCCATTGTACCCTATTAGTGCAGTATTTTTGTGTTGTCTTACCATCCGGTTACCTAATAGTAATGTATGGAGCACCTTTCAGTCATAAGTGGTTTACCAGTATGTCTCATTGAGGTATTTTGTCTTGGTTTTCATTAATCTTTTATGTGGTTATATATTTAATTGGTTGTCGATGTTTTGATGTGGTTTCATTGGCATCTTCACACGATTTTAAATATGGTATTTTATGGTGTTTAATTGATTGGGGATTTGAATTGTTATTTTCATGAGGTTTTAAATATTTTGTTTAAATGATTTATTGATCCTATTGATGGTGTTTTCTACACAGCAACAACTCAGACATAATACAATATCCTATCTCTCTTGAAAGGTAATTTTCAACAATAAGTTATTAAAAATCACCCCAAGGTCTCTCGGGTGTCAGGTCATGACAATGCATAAACAACTCAGATAATATGTGAAAATGCTGGTAATCACAAGGGGCCTTACAAATGAACAATGCTGGAAGTGAATTTTCATCAAATGCAACAATATGGTGATGCTTTCAACCCTAAAACTAACCCGGATTCAAAATAAACAACAAAAGAGATAAGGGTTTAGAGAGATTCTGTCACGCCCCGCCGTGCGAACCCCAAAGGAACTAATAACAACGGAACAATTTTTTTTTTTTAAAGAATATAATAACATACTTAAGTATTATAACATAACAATGCATTATGAGGCACAACTAGTTCCAATGGGGTAAACGAAGTGACATGACTACACTAACCCACAACAACGATAATGAGATAACAATAATTAATCTACTACATAAATATATTCATTCCCATTCCATCATTTAAAATATCCATCAACTATATCCATAGTAATAACATATGCACATATGACAATACATAGAATTATAAAGATATAAAGTGTTACATATTTCGATAGATACAACTCATCATAACCAACTATATCAAATGATCCTGAATAATTACATGGCTTGAATAATTATTACATCCCAATGATAGAAGAATACAATAGACTAAAAATGCAACCTCAATAATCACATATACAATTTACAACAAGGTCATCCCAACACACATGGGAGACAATACACCAATGAATACATTATATATGAAGTATATACATCAATCTGGTACATAAGGACACTGGATCATCAACATCCACCAAAACTTGCAAATAAAAGATACATCTACAACAGAAGAGGGAAACCCAACGGGGTGCGAAGCACGTTCCACCCAACCACCCCCGTGCTGAGAGTAGACAAGGAAGGGTCCCCGACCAAGTACGCCTAACAATAACAAAGACTAACTCCCAACAGACGCATAACATCAAAGACCACCTAGAAAACTCACAACAACCATTCCAAGAGGCACAACAACAAACCACTTCAGAACATAACAACAAGTCATAATCACAAGCATCAATAAAACTCAAGACATAATATCAAAGACTACATCCAACAATATCCAGAGACAAATCAATAAATCACTTAATCACAACAGACACAATATCACTTAACATCTACAATCACAAAGTCAATTAACAACTACAAACACAATATCACTTAACACGAGGTTACAATGCTTCCAGAGAACAAAGATCATGAACATTGCACAATAATTGATTAACTGTCGACATAGGAAGAGTGTCATGCATAAATTTCCATGAGTTACCCTGGCTCAACCTTCCTAGGCTACCGGACCCCCATCCTGGGTTACCCTGGCTTGCCTCTACCGGTCGCCGGACCCTCACGCAAAACTATGCGTCCCATCTCATATCGAGCCTTATCATTCACTTGCTTCACGAGAGAGACTTCCTTTATCTTTATTAGTGTGAAAGCCCCACATTAATTCATTTAGATTATCACTTAATTAAACTCTAGGTAGGTTACCCTGGCGCCCCTTTGTGTGCCGGACCCCCACAAAGAGACACTCTCCTATTGACAACACACAAAGCACGATACCACAATAGGTAACAAACAACATAAACTCTCCAATCCAAGGAGAAAACAAAACAAGAAAACTCACTCCAAACACTGGAGGAAACCAATACGAATTCACACTCCTTCCAAAGGAGGTACAAATCTCATTACCCACTCCTACTTCCTAGGAGGCACAAATCCCCGTTCGTGGAAACTGGGTACAACATCATAGTACAATACATCAAGGCGATTCACAAAAGAACCTCCACATCAAACATCCCACTCTAGAGAACTTCTCTGAAAGACTTACATAGACCTTAATCCCATTTGCCCGACATGGAGAGTAAAGAAACCATAACATAATAGAAAAGCATTCCATCTCTGGAAGCCTGTAACAAGAACTTAAACTCTTACGCAAGGTAAAGTAAACCTAGGGTTTTCCCATATGACACATTTAAACCAAGAAGAGAATACCACAACAACTTAATGAATAACCCCCAGAAAATGATTACTTAAGAACAACTCCATAAAGAAATATTTCCAAACTCAAAATTTTGTCAAACAAATAAATCGACAATACAAGATTATTCAATCCAAAACAAAACACACTGTTAAATTCAAATTCGCACAATTACATTATAACATCATATCCTTAAAACTTTCACTATTCAATTTAATTCCAAGAACACAATCAATTAAAAATTCGCACAACTACATTAATCATTGCGATTTTCTCAAAATTATATTTTCTTCCCTCGCAACCACAATTGGTCATATATATATAAATACATAAATACTCATTTTATTAATAAAATCCTTTTACAAAAAAAAAAGTATTTTATAAAACAAGATTCAAATTAAATCACATTTAAATATTAAATCATTTAAAATTGAATTAATTTCCAGTAAATGTAAATATAAATATATATATATATATATATATATATATATATATATTTATATTAAATAATATATATTAAATACATATTAAATAATATAATATATATATATATATATATTTATATATTTATATAAATTAAATATAATAAAATAAAACGCATTAAATAAAAACTAAATAAAGAAATAAAATAAAAATAAATAAAACTTACATAGCAACGCGGGTGCTGCGCACCTCCCAAGGGGAGGACGCAGTCCCCACCACTGGTGGTACTGCGTACCACCAAGTGGTGGCCGTAGTCCCACTGGTGGTGGTACTGCGTACCACCTTGTGGTGGCCGCAGCTGCCATAGTCGATGGTACTGCGTACCACCCTGTGGTGGCCGCAGCCCCACAGTGGGCCCGTGGGTGGTACGGCCTTGGCCGACCCCCACCACCAAATAATTAAATTTTTTTTTTTTTTCTTATTTTATTTTATATAAAACATACAGATTTTATAAAATAAAATAACACGAATTTTGAAAATCGAATTCATCAGACGCCTTTTTTCATTTTAAAACAAAATTAACACTCAATAATTAAATATTTATTCAATACACAGAACCCGAGGCCCACCCAGCTTAGGAATATATATCTAAATCTATTTATTTATTTTGCTTTGCCCATAACATATTTAATTAGACATATATATATCATATTAGAACTTAATCCAAAGGAAAAATACATAAGAGATTATAAAATAGTCCTGAAATTACTTAAATAAACTATATTCAATACCCTCCATATAAAGTCTTCAATAGAGATGACTTTTATTCAGATCTCATGAAAGAAAATTACAGAGGTAAATAATAATTATAATATGCATTTAAATAACCCAATAGTATTGTCACACAAATACGTATATCAAATTTAGTTTAAATATATTTAAGAGTATATACTTATTTTTTTTTAAACAGAGATTCAAAAGGATAACAATATAAACAAATAAGTTTTACGAAAGGACCAAAATAAATATGGAACGTTGATTCAACAGTAACACGATTTTTATTTCAACACAATAAATTTCTCAACTAAGTTATATTGAAGGAATTTCCAATGGGTTGTACTAAGTTTCCTACAGAAGATTTCGAGGGTTTTACTACAAATGAGTTTTCAAAACATAAACTTCATTCAAATAATTTCGAAAACATAGAAATCAGATTTGTTTACAGACCTACGAAGTATTAAAAATTTAAAAGGGGAAAACCTGGAATCCTGTGTCTGAAGGAGAATCCCGCCTGTAACCTCCTCTCGAATTCCTCCTGTAACTCCTTTCTCGACCTTCTGCCTTCAATGTTCTACTGAATAATCTTTTCTTTGTAAACTCACAATAATTTTTACCCAGAAGAAAACCTCAAAACTCCAAAACTATCTTTCTTATTTTTCTTTTTCTAGATCTAAAAACACAGAGCAAAACTTTTCTGTGTGTGAATAATTCCCTCATAAAAATAATAAATCACTAATTAAAATCAATAAATCTTTTTCCGCTTTCTTTTTCAAAAAGCCTCCTTTTTCCTTTTTCAGCTTTTAAAAGCACACATTTATCTAAAATTTTAATTGAAATAATTTATTTAAATTTAGATATTATCTTCACATAATTTCCTATTTTAATAAAAATAATAATATTTAATTACTCTCAACAATATTAATTTAATTATAATTATTTGCACTTTTAATTAATTAAATCACTTTTAATTTATTATATATTTAAGTTTAACATTTTTCTAACTCTCAATTAAATCAAATAACAATGCAACATTAATTAATTATTTTATGAAAAATGATTAATTAATTAAACACTAACCAATAATTAAATAAATACTCAGTAGTCAAACTACATAAAGACAAAGACAACCTTCAGTCATAACACAACGACTCACAACAGATGATGGACTTGGGACGGGGACACTTCCAAACCTACTCCCTTTTTCAACTTTTACCCATTGGGTTAATTTATTGCTCGCCCTATCCTGCCGAAGCAGGTGGAATCGAGACTTATTCCTGCAATCCTACATCCAAATAAACGTCAAGTAGCACATGTATATATATATATAATCAAACATCCTATCATGAAAAGGAATTGCAGTGTAGCAGGGCACTCCTGAACGAGTGATGCTACACTGTCCTCTCACCTAATCTATTCTAACAATTATAATATCAATAATGAGCTAACATTTCTAACCAAATTAACATAAGATAACATGATATTAAACTACTGCATCTTAACTAATTATTAAACAATTGCATTATAAAATATTAGTGAATTCAAATAACATGATCACCGTAGGATTATCACATCAACATATAAAAACATTAATGAAAATCTATTTGAATAAATAATAATCCAAATCAACACATCGAGTATCACAAATCATACTAATAATGCCACACGCAAGAATTAACTAAACCCCGCATCCACACACACCAAACAACAATACAGACCATCACCGTCACAAAGCATCAATCAAAACCACATAAATGTCAAATCCAACAACACAAGAGAAACCAATAGTAGCAAATAGTATCAGAAATATGGGGGTATTACATCCTCCGCCCCTAGAATATGGCTTACTCCTGGAAGCCAGTAACTATATATATATAAAAAAGATAAGATTAAGCATACAACAACCACAGAGAGAACACGCCATAAATCTCTATAACTAACCACATATTCATTCATTTCCTATTACCCTATTCCATAATTCCATAGAATACAACACGCAAAAGCAACTCCAAAACCACATAGGGTCAATCAGGAAATCGCTTGCACAAAGAGGTAAAGCATAAGAAGACATATAAGAGTGGACATAACAACAAAGCTGGTTATCTTCCACCACACACAACACACAAAATTTACACGCAACACAATTGTCCATAATGCATTCTTCTAGTAGGAAGGATATCGGTGCATTGAACACTACACCGAGGGTCCTATCCCTTCCACTAGTTTCCTATGCCATTGGACCTACACCACGCAACAACTTTTGGGTAGCCAAGTTAGACCAACCTAAAAAGAAAAACATAAACTAACAAACAAAGCACCTAGGTCAACGCCATGGCTCATAATTCCTGGAGTATTACCTATGCAACTAACAACTTAATGGGTCCACATTATCCCAGAGCGCCCAGTGTTTAAACTTGGGCTCTGATACCAAGCTATCATGCCCCGCCGTGCGAACCCCAAAGGAACTAATAACAACAGAACAATTTTTTTTTTTAAAGAATATAATAACATACTTAAGTATTATAACATAACAATGCATTATGAGGCACAACTAGTTCCAATGGGGTACACGAAGTGACATGACTACACTAACCCACAACAACGATAATGAGATAACAATAATTAATCTACTACGTAAATCTATTCATTCCCATTCCATCATTTAAAATATCCATCAACTATATCCATAATAATAACATATGCACATATGACAATACATGGAATTATAAAGATATAAAGTGTTACATATTTCGATAGATACAACTCATCATAACCAACTATATCAAATGATCCTGAATAATTACATGGCTTGAATAATTTTTACATCCCAATGATAGAAGAATACAATAGACTAAAAATACAACCTCAATAATCACATATACAATTTACAACAAGGTCATCCCAACACACGTGGGAGAAAATACACCAATGAATACATTACATATGAAGTATATACATCAATCTGGTACATAAGGACACTGGATCATCAACATCCGCCAAAACCTGCAAATAAAAGATACATCTGCAACAGAAGAGGGAAACCCAATGGGGTGTGAAGCACGTTCCACCCAACCACCCCCGTGCTGAGAGTAGACAAGGAAGGGTCCCCGACCAAGTACGCCTAACAATAACAAAGACTAACTCCCAACAGACGCATAACATCAAAGACCACCTAGAAAACTCACGATAACCATTCCAAGAGGCACACCAACAAACCACTTCAGAACATAACAACAGGTCATAATCACAAGCATCAATAAAACTCAAGACATAATATCAAAGACTACATCCAACAATATCCAGAGACAAATCAATAAATCACTTAATCACAACAGACACAATATCACTTAACATCTACAATCACAAAGTCAATTAACAACTACAAACACAATATCACTTAACACAAGGTTACAATGCTTCCAGAGAACAAAGATCATGAACATTGCACAATAACTGATTAACTGTCGACATAGGAAGAGTGTCATGCATAAATTGCCATGAGTTACCCTGGCTCAACCTTCCTAGGCTACTAGACCCCCATCCTGGGTTACCCTGGCTTGCCTCTACTGGCCGCCGAACCCTCATGCAAAACTATGCGTCCCATCTCATCTCGAGCCTTATCATTCACTTGCTTCACGAGATAGACTTCCTTTATCTTTATTAGTGTGAAAGCCCCCCCATTAATTCATTTAGATTATCACTTAATTAAACTCTAGGTAGGTTACCCTGGCGCCCCTTTGTGTGCCGGACCCCCACAAAGAGCCACTCTCCTATCGACAACACACAAAGCACGATACCACAATAGGTAACAAACAACATAAACTCTCCAATCCAAGGAGAAAACAAAACAAGAAAACTCACTCCAAACACTGGAGGAAACCAATACGAATTCACACTCCTTCCAAAGGAGGTACAAATCTCATTACCCACTCCTACTTCCTAGGAGGCACAAATCCTCGTTCGTGGAAACTGGGTAAAACATCATAGTACAATACATCAAGGCGATTCACAAAAGAAACTCCACACCAAACATCCCACTCTAGAGAACTTCTCTGGAAGACTTACATAGACCTTAATCCCATTTGCCCGACATGGAGAGTAAAGAAACCATAACATAATAGAAAAGCATTCCATCTCTGGAAGCCTGTAACAAGAACTTAAACTCTTACGCAAGGTAAAGTAAACCTAGGGTTTTCCCATACGACACATTTAAACCAAGAAGAGAATACCACAACAACTTAACGAATAACCCCCAGAAAATGATTACTTAAGAACAACTCCATAAAGAAATATTTCCAAACTCAAAATTTCATCAAACAAATAAATCGACAATACGAGATTATTCAATCCAAAACAAAACACACTGTTAAATTCAAATTCGCACAATTACATTATAACATCATATCCTTAAAACTTTAACTATTCAATTTAATTCCAAGCACACAATCAATTAAAAATTCGCACAACTACATTAATCATTGCGATTTTCTCAAAATTATATTTTCTTCCCTCGCAACCACAATTGGTCATATATATATAAATACATAAATACTCATTTTATTAATAAAATCCTTTTACAAAAAAAAAAAAGTATTTTATAAAACAAGATTCAAATTAAATCACATTTGAACATTAAATCATTTAAAATTGAATTAATTTCCAGTAAATGTAAATATAAATATATATATATATATATATATATATATATTTATATTAAATAATATATATTAAATACATATTAAATAATATAATATATATATATTTATATATTTATATAAATTAAATATAATAAAATAAAACGCATTAAATAAAAACTAAATAAAGAAATAAAATAAAAATAAATAAAACTTACATAGCAACGTGGGTGCTGCGCACCTCCCAAGGGGAGGATGCGGTCCCCACCACTGGTGGTACTGCGTACCACCAAGTGGTGGCCGCAGTCCCACCGGCGGTGGTACTGCATACCACCCTGTGGTGGCCGCAGCTGCCACAGTCGGTGGTATTGCGTACCACCCTGTGGTGGCCGCAGCCCCACAGTGGGCCCATGGGTGGTACGGCCTCGGCTGACCCCCACCCCCAAATAATTAAAATTTAATTTAACTTTTTTTTTCTTATTTTATTTTATATAAAACATACAGATTTTATAAAATAAAAGAACACAAATTTTGAAAATTGAATTCGTCAGACGCCTTTTTTCATTTTAAAACAAAATTAACACTCAATAATTAAATATTTATTCAATACACAGAACCCGAGGCCCGACCCAGCTTAGGAATATATATCTAAATCTATTTATTTATTTTGCTTTGCCCAGAACATATTTAATTAGACATATATATATCATATTAGAACTTAATCCAAAGGAAAAATACATAAGAGATTATAAAATAGTCCTGAAATTACTTAAATAAACTATATTCAATACCCTCCATATAAAGTCTTCAATAGAGATGACTTTTATTCAGATCTCATGAAAGAAAATTACAGAGGTAAATAATAATTATAATATGCATTTAAATAACCCAATAGTATTGTCACACAAATACGTATATCAAATTTAGTTTAAATATATTTAAGAGTATATACTTATTTTTTTTTAAACAGAGATTCAGAAGGATAACAATATAAACAAATAAGTTTTACGAAAGAACCAAAATAAATATGGAACGTTGATTCAACAGTAACACGATTTTTATTTCAACACAATAAATTTCTCAACTAAGTTATATTGAAGGAATTTCCAATAGGTTGTACTAAGTTTCCTACAGAAGATTTTGAGGGTTTTACTACAAATGAGTTTTCAAAACATAAACTTCATTCAAATAATTTCGAAAACATAGAAATCAGATTTGTTTACAGACCTACGAAGTATTAAAAATTTAAAAGGGGAAAACCTGGAATCCTGTGTCTGAAGGAGAATCCCGCCTGTAACCTCCTCTCGAATTCCTCCTGTAACTCCTTTCTCGACCTTCTTCCTTCAATGTTCTACTGAATAATCTTTTCTTTGTAAACTCACAATAATTTTTACCCAGAAGAAAACCTCAAAACTCCAAAACTATCTTTCTTATTTTTCTTTTTCTAGATCTAAAAACACAGAGCAAAACTTTTCTGTGTGTGAATAATTCCCTCATAAAAATAATAAATCACTAATTAAAATCAATAAATCTTTTTCCGCTTTCTTTTTCAAAAAGCCTCTTTCCTTATTGGTCCTTTTTCAGCTTTTAAAAGCGCACATTTATCTAAAATTTTAATTGAAATAATTTATTTAAATTTAGATATTATCTGCACATAATTTCCTATTTTAATAAAAATAATAATATTTAATTACTCTCAACAATATTAATTTAATTATAATTATTTGCACTTTTAATTAATTAAATCACTTTTAATTTATTATATATTTAATTTTAACATTTTTCTAACTCTCAATTAAATCAAATAACAATTCAACATTAATTAATTATTTTATGAAAAACGATTAATTAATTAAACACTAACCAATAATTAAATAAATACTCAGCAGTCAAACTACATAAAGACAAAGACAACCTTCAGTCATAACACAACGACTCACAACAGATGACGGACTTGGGACAGGGACACTTCCAAACCTACTCCCTTTTTCAACTTTTACCCATTGGGTTAATTTATTGCTCGCCCTGCCCTGCCGAAGCAGGTGGAATCGAGACTTATTCCTGCAATCCTACATCCAAATAAACGTCAAGTAGCACATGTATATATATATATATAATCAAACATCCTATCATGAGAAGGAATTGCAGTGTAGCAGGGCACTCATGAACGAGTGATGCTACACTGTCCTCTCACCTAATCTATTCTAACAATTATAATATTAATAATGAGCTAACATTTCTAACCAAATTGACATAAGATAACATGATATTAAACTACTACATCTTAACTAATTATTAAACAATTGCATTATAAAATATTACTGAATTCAAATAACATGATCACCGTAGGATTATCACATCAACATATAAAAACGTTAATGAAAATCTATTTGAATAAATAATAATCCAAATCAACACATCGAGTATCACAAATCATACAAATAATGCCACACGCAACAATTAACTAAACCCCGCATCCACACACACCAAACAACAATACAGACCATCACCTTCACAAAGCATCAATCAAAACCACATAAATGTCAAATCCAACAACACAAGTGAAACCAATAGTAGCAAATAGTATCAGAAATATGGAGGTATTACATCCTCCCCCCTAGAATATGGCTTACTCCTGGAAGCCAGTAACTATATATATATATAAAAGATAAGACTAAGCATACAACAACCACAGAGAGAACACGCCATAAATCTCTATAACTAACCACATATTCATTCATTTCCTATTACCCTATTCCATAATTCCATAGAATACAACACGCAAAAGCAACTCCAAAACCACATAGGGTCAATCAGGAAATCACTTGCACAAAGAGGTAAAGCATAAGAAGACATATAAGAGTGGACATAACAACAAAGCTGGTTATCTTCCACCACACACAACACACAAAATTTACACGCAACACAATTGTCCATAATGCATTCTTCTAGTAGGAAGGATATCGGTGCATTGTACACTACACCGAGGGTCCTATCCCTTCCACTAGTTTCCTGTGCCATTGGACCTACACCACGCAACAACTTTTGGGTAGCCAAGTTAGATCAACCCAAAAAGAAAAAACATAAACTAACGAGCAAAGCACCTAGGTCAACGCCATGGTTCATAATGCCTGGAGTATTACCTATGCAACTAACAACTTAATGGGTCCACATTATCCGAGAGCGCCCAGTGTTTAAACTTGGGCTCTGATACCAAGCTGTCACGCCCTGCCGTGCGAACCCCAAAGGAACTAATAACAAAAGAACAATTTTTTTTTTTAAAGAATATAATAACATACTTAAGTATTATAACATAACAATGCATTATGAGGCACAACTAGTTCCAATGGGGTACACGAAGTGACATGACTACACTAACCCACAACAACGATAATGAGATAACAATAATTAATCTACTACGTAAATCTATTCATTCCCATTCCATCATTTAAAATATCCATCAACTATATCCATAATAATAACATATGCACATATGACAATACATGGAATTATAAAGATATAAAGTGTTACATATTTCGATAGATACAACTCATCATAACCAACTATATCAAATGATCCTGAATAATTACATGGCTTGAATAATTATTACATCCCAATGATAGAAGAATACAATAGACTAAAAATACAACCTCAATAATCACATATACAATTTACAACAAGGTCATCCCAACACACGTGGGAGACAATACACCAATGAATACATTACATATGAAGTATATACATCAATCTGGTACATAAGGACACTGGATCATCAACATCCACCAAAACCTACAAATAAAAGATACATCTACAACAGAAGAGGGAAACCCAACGGGGTGCGAAGCACGTTCCACCCAACCACCCCCGTGCTGAGAGTAGACAAGGAAGGGTCCCCGACCAAGTACGCCTAACAATAACAAAGACTAACTCCCAACAGACGCATAACATCAAAGACCACCTAGAAAACTCACGATAACCATTCCAAGAGGCACAACAACAAACCACTTTAGAACATAACAACAAGTCATAATCACAAGCATCAATAAAACTCAAGACATAATATCAAAGACTACATCCAACAATATCCAGAGACAAATCAATAAATCACTTAATCACAACAGACACAATATCACTTAACATCTACAATCACAAAGTCAATTAACAACTACAAACACAATATCACTTAACACGAGGTTACAATGCTTCCAGAGAACAAAGATCATGAACATTGCACAATAACTGATTAACTGTCGACATAGGAAGAGTGTCATGCATAATTGCCATGAGTTACCCTAGCTCAACCTTCCTAGGCTACCAGACCCCCATCCTGGGTTACCCTGGCTTGCCTCTACTGGCCGCCGAACCCTCACGCAAAACTATGCATCCCATCTCATCTCGAGCCTTATCATTCACTTGCTTCACGAGAGAGACTTCCTTTATCTTTATTAGTGTGAAATCCCCCCCATTAATTCATTTAGATTATCACTTAATTAAACTCTAGGTAGGTTACCCTGGCGCCCCTTTGTGTGTCGGACCCCCACAAAGAGCCACTCTCCTATCGACAACACACAAAGCACGATACCACAATAGGTAACAAACAACATAAACTCTCCAATCCAAGGAGAAAACAAAACAAGAAAACTCACTCCAAACACTGGAGGAAACCAATACGAATTCACACTCCTTCCAAAGGAGGTACAAATCTCATTACCCACTCCTACTTCCTAGGAGGCACAAATCCCCGTTCGTGGAAACTGGGTAAAACATCATAGTACAATACATCAAGGCGATTCACAAAAGAAACTCCACACCAAACATCCCACTCTAGAGAATTTCTCTGGAAGACTTACATAGACCTTAATCCCATTTGCCCGACATGGAGAGTAAAGAAACCATAACATAATAGAAAAGCATTCCATCTCTTGAAGCCTGTAACAAGAACTTAAACTCTTACGCAAGGTAAAGTAAACCTAGGGTTTTCCCATACGACACATTTAAACCAAGAAGAGAATACGACAACAACTTAACGAATAACCCCCAGAAAATGATTACTTAAGAACAACTCCATAAAGAAATATTTCCAAACTCAAAATTTCGTCAAACAAATAAATCGACAATACGAGATTATTCAATCCAAAACAAAACACACTGTTAAATTCAAATTCACACAATTACATTATAACATCATATCCTTAAAACTTTAACTATTCAATTTAATTCCAAGCACACAATCAATTAAAAATTCGCACAACTACATTAATCATTGCGATTTTCTCAAAATTATATTTTCTTCCCTTGCAACCACAATTGGTCATATTTATATAAATACATAAATACTCATTTTATTAATAAAATCCTTTTACAAAAAAAAAATGTATTTTATAAAACAAGATTCAAATTAAATCACATTTGAACATTAAATCATTTAAAAGTGAATTAATTTCCAGTAAATGTAAATATAAATATATATATATATTTATATTAAATAATATATATTAAATACATATTAAATAATATAATATATATATATATATATATATTTATATATTTATATAAATTAAATATAATAAAATAAAACGCATTAAATAAAAACTAAATAAAGAATAAAATAAAATAAAATAAAACTTACATAGCAACGTGGGTGCTGCGCACCTCCCAAGGGGAGGACGCGGTCCCCACCACTGGTGGTACTACGTACCACCAAGTGGTGGCCGCAGTCCCACCGGCAGTGGTACTGCATACCACCCTGTGGTGGCCGCAGCTGCCACAGTCGGTGGTACTGCGTACCACCCTGTGGTGGCCGCAGCCCCACAGTGGGCCCGTGGGTGGTACGGCCTCGGCCGACCCCCACCCCCAAATAATTAAAATTTAATTTAATTTTTTTTTCTTTTTTTATTTTATATAAAACATACAGATTTTATAAAATAAAATAACACGAATTTCGAAAATCGAATTCGTCAGATGCCTTTTTTCATTTTAAAACAAAATTAACACTCAATAATTAAATATTTATTGAATACACAGAACTCGAGGCCCGACCCAGCTTAGGAATATATATCTAAATCTATTTATTTATTTTGCTTTGCCCAGAACATATTTAATTAGACATATATATATCATATTAGAACTTAATCCAAAGGAAAAATACATAAGAGATTATAAAATAGTCCTGAAATTACTTAAATAAACTATATTCAATACCCTCCATATAAAGTCTTTAATAGAGATGACTTTTATTCAGATCTCATGAAAGAAAATTACAGAGGTAAATAATAATTATAATATGCATTTAAATAACCCAATAGTATTGTCACACAAATACGTATATCAAATTCAGTTTAAATATATTTAAGAGTGTATACTTATTTTTTTTTTAAACAGAGATTCAAAAGGATAACAATATAAACAAATAAGTTTTACGAAAGGACCAAAATAAATATGGAACGTTGATTCAACAGTAACACGATTTTTATTTCAACACAATAAATTTCTCAACTAAGTTATATTGAAGGAATTTCCAATGGGTTGTACTAAGTTTCCTACAGAAGATTTCGAGGGTTTTACTACAAATGAGTTTTCAAAACATAAACTTCATTCAAATAATTTTGAAAACATAGAAATCAGATTTGTTTACAGACCTACGAAGTATTAAAAATTTAAAAGGGGAAAACCTGGAATCCTATGTCTGAAGGAGAATCCCGCCTGTAACCTCCTCTCGAATTCCTCCTATAACTCCTTTCTCGACCTTCTGCCTTCAATGTTCTACTGAATAATATTTTCTTTGTAAACTCACAATAATTTTTACCCAGAAGAAAACCTCAAAACTCCAAAACTATCTTTCTTATTTTTCTTTTTCTAGATCTAAAAACACAGAGCAAAAATTTTCTGTGTGTGAATAATTCCCTCATAAAAATAATAAATCACTAATTAAAATCAATAAATCTTTTTCCGCTTTCTTTTTCAAAAAGCCTCTTTCCTTATTGGTCCTTTTTCAGCTTTTAAAAGCTCACATTTATCTAAAATTTTAATTGAAATAATTTATTTAAATTTAGATATTATCTTCACATAATTTCCTATTTTAATAAAAATAATAATATTTAATTACTCTCAACAATATTAATTTAATTATAATTATTTGCACTTTTAATTAATTAAATCACTTTTAATTTATTATATATTTAATTTTAACATTTTTCTAACTCAATTAAATCAAATAACAATGCAACATTAATTAATTATTTTATGAAAAATGATTAATTAATTAAACACTAACCAATAATTAAATAAATACTCAGCAGTCAAACTACATAAAGACAAAGACAACCTTCAGTCATAACACAACGACTCACAACAGATGACGGACTTGGGACGGGGACACTTCCAAACCTACTCCCTTTTTCAACTTTTACCCATTGGGTTAATTTATTGCTCGCCCTGTCCTGCCGAAGCAGGTGGAATCGAGACTTATTCCTGCAATCCTACATCCAAATAAACGTCAAGTAGCACATGTATATATATATAATCAAACATCCTATCATGAGAAGGAATTGTAGTGTAGCAGGGCGCTCGTGAATGAGTGATGCTACACTGTCCTCTCACCTAATCTATTCTAACAATTATAATATTAATAATGAGCTAACATTTCTAACCAAATTGACATAAGATAACATGATATTAAACTACTGCATCTTAACTAATTATTAAACAATTGCATTATAAAATATTACTGAATTCAAATAACATGATCACCGTAGGATTATCACATCAACATATAAAAACATTAATGAAAATCTATTTGAATAAATAATAATCCAAATCAACACATCGAGTATCACAAATCATACTAATAATGCCACATGCAACAATTAACTAAACCCCGCATCCACACACACCAAACAACAATACAGACCATCACCGTCACAAAACATCAATCAAAACCACATAAATGTCAAATCCAACAACACAAGAGAAACCAATAGTAGCAAATAGTATCAGAAATATGGGGGTATTACAGATTCTATTCTATTCTAACTCCTAAGATTAACAATGCAAATGATAAAACACTTGAAATGGACCAATCCCAACGGAACCAATCTCTGTTTGACCAAGATTAATCTACAATCTTCTAAGGTTTTAAAGATTTTCAAATCATGACCATTCACCCAAGACAACCCAATTGCAGCTGAAATAAATAAATCTCCACAATTGAACCAAGCACAATGAACATAAAGGTCCAGGCTGACTTTACAAAGCAACTAACAATCAGCTAGCTGCAAAAAGTATGGACTAGGGATTGCTGCAAACACTTCAAACATTAAATCATAAACATCATTTTATCGGATTTAAATCTAAATCTAACAACTTTGAGCAATTTGAAAGATAGAACCATAAGAACCATGCAAGATAAGTCAACACAAAAGAGATCACCAAAGAATGACAATGTCTACAATTGTATTGAATCACCAAATTTCAGCAACAATTCCTATGTTCTCTTACATCACTTGCTCAGAAATTGACTAACTTCTACCTCTGTTCTACCGCTAAATTCCCTCTCTATCAAATATTCTCCTAATATTTTTCTCCTTCTTTACAAATGAGGCACAAATGCCATTTATAGAGAACCCCCAAACATGTCGGCCTAATTAGATTTTACAATAATAACTGGCCCCAAAACAGGTCAGCCTAATTAGATTTTACAACAATAACTGCCCCAAAATAAGTCGGCCAGGAGAATTTCAAAATAGGACAAGATTTGCATTAAATGCATGAATATTATCCATGTCGGCCCACGATCTCTAGCAAGATCAAATCCACGTGTCTTCCAGAAAGTCCTCCAGCTATAGACAGTTTTGGCACAGATTCTTAGGCAGGTCCCACTTTGAAAATTTAAACTGAACATTTCCAGATTCCCCTCTTTCGGCATGAATCCATATGCAAGTCCCCCTTTTAATATTTTTTTAGTCCTACAAAATAGATATCATCATTAATAGCCCACATGTTCAAATTAAATTTGAATAAAATTTTGACATTTTCTAAAAAACTTACATTTTTATAAGGAAACTTTACATTTTCAAAAAAATTTCCATTTTTGGAAATTTCTTATTTTCAATTTTTTTTTATCTCAAGAAATTTTCATTTTCGTGATCATTTTAAAAAATTTCCATTTATGGAAAAATAATCATTTTCGGAAAAATTTCCATTTCGGAAAACCAGACCAAGGGGAAAATCCGGGAAAAATCCAGGTCAGGCGGACTCCAGACCAAAATCCAAAAAAAAAATAGCCGGACAGGATTCTACCGAACAAGGCAAAAATTTCAACAATAGATCATCAAAACGAACCAAGAATGCACGAAACATCATGTAATATATCAAATTAAGCATGGGATGTTGAGCATTTATCATTAAATTCATCAATTTAATCCAGTATTTCAATTTGCGCATAGCCTGGCAAAAAATCCAGAAAAATCCGGGTGGACCGAATTTCCGCGGATGGCATAAAATTCTGAACTTTTGGCACATTCTGGAAAACTAAAGAAATCCGAGAAAATCCAGGTTGGGCAGAAAATCCTGGACCCAGGCAAAGACCCGGACTTCACTCGGATCTGGAATTTGAGTAGAATCCAGGAAAATTTGGACGGATCGGAAAATCCCGAACATAGGAAAACACCCGGACTTCGCTCATATCTGGACTTTGAGCAGAATCCGAGAAAATTCGGACGGACCGGAAAATCTCGGATTCGGGTAAAAACCCAAATTTTTGCACAGAGCCGAATTTTGAGTAGAATCCGGGAAAATCCGGATGGACCGGAAAATCCCAAATTGGGGTAAAAACCCGGATTTTGCTCAGAACTTAGTTTTTTCAAAGGGCAACCTGGGAAATTCACTTGGGCAAGTAAGATGAACATCTAAGGACCTCTGAAGGCAACCAAATCAATAAAATTAAGGGGCCAAAAGACATCAAAAGCTAGAGCAAAAAGAGGGTCCCCACTTTGAGTGGGGCGTGTGTGCAAAACTACACAACAGATCCTTTTTGCAAGCTATTATAGTCTTATTTAAATCAATTTTGGGGGGGCTTTGTGTATTTTAATGCTATATATTTAGTGACTTTAATTAACTATTTTTGGGAGCTTTAATAGCTTGTTTAATCAAATGCTTTATTTTCATTTTTATTGTTGTGAGAAAATATAAAAAGGAAAGGAAGATTTGTTTGAAGGAGTTATGCTTTTGTAGGAGGAGAAATTTTTTGTTTGGATGGAGAAGGAACCCCACGATTTGGGTGATAGATTTGGGGAGATTTGTGGGAGTTTTTCTAAGAAGAAATTTGTGGGTATTGGTTTATTGAATTCAGCGTGCAATTTCTTCCTTACTGTCCTATTTTGGAACCTGGTCGTGCCTTCCACACTAAGCATTCTTTCTGTGATCCTAAATGTTTATCCTATTCTAAAGATGCAAAAAAACTATTATGCAATAAGGAAAAACATAAAAAGACACCTCAAAGATTAGCGTAAGAAATTGTTAACACAAAGAAAATAGATGAAATAATGCAATTGCTTATACCTTCTTCATGTTGACTAAAAAAGGGTCAATGCTAAGAAAGGTAAATGGAAGGGTTGACTAAAAAGGGATAATAAATGTGGCGAATGACTTTGATTAAGGTTGTGCAAACACTTGATTAAGAAAATTAATAAAAGATTAGAGGCAACTGGAAAATGTAGGAGGATGTGACATTAATCCTTGATTAAGAGGATGCACATCCTAATCATGAATTAATTAAATTAATCTAGATTAGAAAGAGATTATGGAGGATGTGACAAAGAGAGAGAAAAAGGAAGAATTTTAAATTGATTTTATTCAAAAAGGTTAAATGACTAAATTAAATAAATTGATGTATTTATTTAATTTAGAGAGGAAAAAGGTGGTAAGGTAAAGCATTTAATTGTTAAACTAAATACTTTAAAGACCTTAGGTAGGAAGTGCAATATTAATTAAATAAATTAAAATTGACAGAATGGATGAATAAAGAGGTGAATTTGATTGTATGAGAGCGATCAAATTTAGATGTCGACATTTTGCCCCTCTTCAAAATATTGTTAGAATAAAAGTGTTTCGAAGAAAAATAAAATGTAGATGGTGAAGGAAGTGATAGGGCTTGATCCCCCAGCATGAAAGAGGTTTAATAAGTTGCCCCAATAGAGGGACAAAGGAGGGAGATGCCCTAGTGACTGCCATGAAGGGATGGAGGAAAAATGGTAGGGTATGCCCCCTCTAGAGGGTGGTTGGGGAAGAAAAGGGCCCTTGGGCGAGCTCTCGATAGGAAGAAACAAATACACCATTGGATAGAGCTCAAAAAACTAAGAAAATTTAGTTTTTGAACAGAGTCGATCGGACGTACTGTTTGCAAATGGCAGCCCTGGGAAGTTAGGGAAGCCTGGGCATATCTACCCCAGCCTAGGCCGACTTCTCAAAAGTATAACATGGTATATGTCATTGGAAAGAGCACGAAAAACTAAGAAGATTGGCATTTGAATGAAGTTGATCGGAAGCACAATTTGC
Source organism: Sequoia sempervirens (assembly GCA_007258455.2). Classification (NCBI taxonomy): domain Eukaryota; kingdom Viridiplantae; phylum Streptophyta; class Pinopsida; order Cupressales; family Cupressaceae; genus Sequoia; species Sequoia sempervirens. Next base: position 292,192,278 of record VDFB02058242.1, on the reverse strand, counting down.
AAATGGAGGGCCCAGGAAGTTAGGGAAGCCTGGGGCGTATCCGCCTCGATGCAAACTGGGGCGTGTCTGCCCCGACAAGGGCTGGCACATATCTGCTCCAGCCTAGGGCAACTTCTCAAAAGTATAACATCGTATATGTCATTGGAAAAAAATGAAAAAATGAGAAGATTGGTGCTTGAATGGAGTTGATTGGACACATAGTTTGCAAATGGCCGCCCCAGGAAGTTAGGGAAGCTTAGGGCATATCCATCCCTATGTATGTTGAGGCGTACCCACCTTGGCGAGGGCTGGGGCGTATCTACCTTGGCTCAGGGTGACTTCTCAAAAGTATAAAATGGTATATGTCATTGGAAAGAGCACGAAAAACCGAGAAGATTGGTGTTTAAATGGAGTTGATTAGACGCAAAGTTTGCAAATGGCAGCCCCAAGAAGTTAGGGAAGCTTGAAGCATATCCGCCCCAACCCAAGGTGACTTCTCAAAAGTATAACATGGTATATGTCATTGGAAAGAGCACGAAAAAATGAGAAAATTGGCATTTTCATGGAGTCGATCAAACGCACAATTTGCAAATGGCCACCTCAGGAAGTTAGGGAAGCTAGGGCGTATCCACCCTGACCCAGGGTGACTTCTCGAAAGTATAACATGGTATATATCATTGGAAAGAGCACAAAAAAGTGAGAGGATTGGCATTTGAATGGAGTCGATTAGATGCACAGTTTGCAAATGGTAGCCTTGAGAAGTTAGGGAACCTGGGGCATATCCGCCCTAGCCCGGGGCTGGGGTGTATCCGCCCCGCTAGCAAGGGTCCATCCACCCCACTATAGGGTGGGTCTGCCCTAACATGGGTGAAATGGGGAGGTGGGAGGAAAAAGAAAATAAGAGAGAAGAAAAAGAGATGTGAAGTATTCGCACAACCAAAATCATATGGTGAATGCAATGCAACCGTAATGACCATGAAATGCAATCCTAATATGATTTCCCATCTTCGAAGCATTGAGTTTTGATATAGCATAAGACACTATACACCAAGGTATGATGGACCAAGGTAGATTGGTGTCTAATGCATAAAACAAACACAACAGACAAGAAGGCTATCCCAACACCTCAAAGTGACAAAGACTTTGGTCAGGCATGGCATTGGGATAACCGCAAGCACAAAGGGAGGTCCCAGCATAACACAAGATCACATGGGTCTTGGTGGATACTACATCGGACAACCCAATAGATAGTAACAATAAAAGATCAAGATATGCCCCTATGTTAACTAGTCAAAATGCACCATAATATGATGGATCACGGTGGCTTTGACAAGTGATGATAGGAAGCTTAATTGATAAACAAAAACCAAAAGCATCAAAAGATCACAATTAATTTCAAAACATCCTTTGCCATAGGATCAAGGGGATGGATGGGGTTGATGAGGTCTGTTAGGAAGGATGCGTCCTATTGAGACCGATGATGGATACTAAACTGAAAGATCGATATGATGCAGCATATTTGGAACCAATTGGATCTGATGATACAAGTGGATCTTGTTTGTTAAGAACTAGCTAGATAAGGGCATAGCTTGATGACATGACACAAGAGACATGACACAAGATAGAGACTGACACATCCTAGCAACCTAGGGGCTCAAGGGCCGATCAAAGATTAGCCTTTCCTACGTGAAAGCACAGAGCCCTCGTAGTTCGATAAAAGATCAAAGATAAATGATGGATAAAGCATGGCAAGATGATCACTGATAAGGGGATAAAACGATGTGACTGATATGATGAGACATGATAGACCTGTTGAATTGGATAGGATGGTGGTGATCACATGAAGCTCAGGAATGGGCTAGTGGTCCAAATCATCAAAATGAATTACGAGGATGATATATATGATAGAGAGATGAATGATGAGAAAGGATAGATATTGAAAAGATGTGTAAAAGAAGTTGAAGTGATGGCGATGAGATAAATGGCATTGGGTTGCATGGAGGGATTCCTATAGCCATATACCAATGACAAGGGATTGTCAGATGGTATGAGGATAAAGATGAAAGAATGGATAGAGAGATAGGGATGGGGGATGGAAGGGATTGTTTGGATGGATATGAAGATAAGGATTGGGAGATGAAAGGGATGCTAGGATAGATGGATAGGAAGATAAGGATTGGGAGATGGAAGGGATGTTGTGATAGATGGATAGGAAGATGAAAGGATATTATGATAGATGATGTCTATAAGGAATATGTCACAAAGGAAGTAGATGCCCCCACTCTAGATATGTCATGTATGATGAGGCATGAGGGATGGAAGACGAGTGGATGGGAAGATAAAGGAGATAACTAGAGGAGGATAAGATGAATGACTAAGGAATACAATAGAGCATGGATGAAGGGAATGTATACCAAGAGGTGTTAAAAGCATGCATAGATAGGTGCCCCTATTTTGATCAATATTGCAAGAAGGATGGAGGGATGGGAGATAAATGGGATATGATGGAAGGATGTGAAACATAGGTGGGATGGAGGTGATGAATGAAGAGGATGTGTAACAGGAAGATGGGTGCATAGCAGGAAGTATAGCGGATGGAAGGAATGCATATCAGGAAGCTACCCCCAAGTGTGGAGAAAGATGGATGGAGATTTACACATGATGCTTGTTTTCTGGGTTTTCATCATGGTACTTATCCAAGACACTTGTTTGCCAAGTTTTCACCATTGGACGAACTATTTCTCTTTACTTTCTTTTCTTTTTTTTTTCAAATTTTTTAATTTTTTTGAATTTTTTGAATTTTGTTTGAATTTTTGGATAGCATGTGGAAGGATATGGATAAGGATGGGGAGGCAGATAAGTGGATTTAGAAGACTTACGACAAAGAGATGGGTGAAGGATTCAAGCACCAAGTTCCATACAAGGTATTAAGAGCCCATGTTCGAAGTGACTGTTAGATATTAGTACAACCATATTAGGATAAATGGATTATGCAAGAGGATAAATTAGAGGGATTTGATGGGGGAGGTATGTGGGATAATGGATGGGAGGCTAGAAAGGGTATGAATAGAATGATGGAGTAGGTGTGTGATGGGTTGGTGAGTTCAAGACGAACATTGACACATACGGTGATGGATGTGAAATGATAAGAGGGTTAATGGATGAAGAATGCAAGGATAATGGAGAAGATGGGATAGTGAATTTTGGGACATAGGGACCCAAAATCGATTTAAAAGAGGGTGGATGAAAATGATTAGCTTTTGGATTAGCAACTTTGGATGTTGTTACAAATTTTTCATTTGAACGTATTGCATCTTTTTTCTTCGGGATCCACATGGTTTTGATCTTTTCTTTGGTGGGCCTTTGTGGCTGATGGATATGATTCTGCTTTTGGATTTGATTTTGGGTTGGATTTGGATTTTGGATTTGATTTTTCTTTTTGTCAACATGTATTTTAGAGGGGACATGAGGAGCTTTAGATTCATGTGGATGTTTAGATTTATGAATTTTTACTTTAACATCCAAAGTGCTTTTAATAGCAATGGGATGGGTGCGAGGAGATGGATGATGTTGAGTGATGGAGGTAGGATTATGGAAATTATGTGTAGAGGGAGGATGTGCAGGTACGTGACTTTGGTGATCCTGATTAGGGGACATGAGAGTGGGATGTTTATGATGTGCGACATGGATAGGTGGTGGATGGATGAAAGGATCAATAGGACGAGATGGAGGAGGTGATTTTGGGATATAAGGGCCCAAAATAGACATAGTGGGTGGAGGGACATAAGGACCCAAGATGGATGGAGTAGATGAAGGATGGTAGATGGTGGATGGAGAGATGGAAGGATCCAAAGTGGATGGAGCAGATGAAGGAGGAATATGGATGGTTGTTTTGAGGTGATACGATGGAGGAGGAGGGATGGCAGCATATGATCTAGTGGAGCGATGGGAAGAGCCTATATTTATTTTGGAAGAAGGGGCTCATTGAGGATGTATAGAGGTTGTACCAACATTGTTAGATTGTGAGTCTTGGGAACTAGGTCCAAGACCTTGCATGAAAAGTTGTTCTTTGACCTCGATGGGCTCTAAAATACCTTGCTCATGAAGGCCTAAACCTTTTCCTTGATAGTTCATGTTCTTGAGCATTCGATCCATGATAGGATTTTTGTTATTCTGGAAGAATGATGCAAGTCCATTATTAGGTGGGGGATGATGGGTGGCCTATATTCTTTTCTTTTCTTCTGTAAGGATACCACCATGGAAGAATGTGAGAGTACCAAGGGGATATACAAGCGATGTGGGGATAGTAGGTTTAAGTGACGATGGAGGATCATGAGATGGAGATGAGGAGATAGTAGATTCTTTATTGGGATAGGGGGTTGGTAAGGTATCAAGAGAGGGATTAGGAGGTATGATAGGATCTGGATTTGTGGTAGCGGGTGATAAGGGCTCATGCGATGGAGATGGAGATAAGGGCTCATGAGAGAGAACGGGATCATGGGATGAAACAGATGGGAGATTATGATCTTGAGATGGGCTAGATGGGTCTATAGGATCTTGATGTGAAAAAAGGGATATGCTAGCATGCTTTGGATCAGCCTCTTGGAATGATTCATCTTGTGTGGGTGGTATGATAATGGCATCTTGAAGGGACTCTTCAAGTGGGGGAGATGGAAGGATGGAGGATTCATAAAGTTCAAGGGAATGGATATCAGTGATATGAGGAATGGAAGGAATGGGAAGAGTGGATTAATTTGTGGATTTACGATGGGTTTGGAGGATCTAGGTGTATGAGGAGTGGATCAAATTTGGTTATCTTCTATGGGATCGGTACATCTCAGAGTAGGAGATGGGGGCTCAGTGGATGTGATGGTTTCGACGGTTTGAGTGGTGCTAGGGGTAGTAGCATCAATGATAGGTGGGGGATAGAGAGGGGTCTCGTCACTAGTGACCTTGGATGGTGGATTGGGATGGCATGGTCCCATGACTTCAAGTGGTGGAACTAGGGGTGTTTTCTTTGTCATGAGTCCTTAGAGAAATTCTAAAGTGAGAAACTTGCATAATCTAGGTGTAGATGGTGAGGTAGGAGTGGATGAAGGATTGGGGATTGGTGGAGGATTGGGATTAGATGGGGGAATGGGATTGGATGTAGGACAAGGAATAGATGGAGGATTAGTATTGGATGGAGGGTTAAGGTAGGGCTATGGGGATGGTGTGTGTTGATAGAAGGACATGGATTGTGGATTGGTGTTGGAGGACGTAGATGAGGAATTAAGATAGGGACATTGGGATGGTGGATTAGGATAGGAGGATGTGGATGGTGTGGATGTAGGGTAAGAATAAGAAAATGTGGATGTTGGATTAGGATAAGAAAATGTGGATGTTGGATTAGGATAAGAAGGAGTGAATGTAGGATTAAGATGGGTAGAATGATAAGGAGGATTAGAATAGGTAAATTGGTATGGAAGATTAGGATAGTGAGCATATGTGGATGAGGGATTGGGGTATGCACTTGTGGATGAGGGATTCTAATAGGGATGTTGGGATACTAGATTGGGATAAGAAGACATGGATGTTGAATAAGAAGATGATGTAGAGGGAGGATATGATGGAGATGTGGGTGATGAAGATAATGGATGTCCCCTGCCAAAGGTAGCATAAGGAGCATTATTAGGTGTGGATGTAACAAGATAGCTTAGAGAGGGGATTGGATTTTTTAAAGCGGCTGGGAAAAGTTTACTAGCAATGATAGTATCAAGGGGATCCATGTCATATTCCTCTTGATCGACAAGGATTTCGTTATAGTCATCAATGTAATTAGGGTTTCCCTTGATTACTATTTTTGGTTGAATTGGTGAAGGATTCATGATGTTGGATTAGAAAGATGATGAAAGGATAAAAGAATGGATTAGAAGAAGATTGAAGGAGGGATCTTGGATGCAGATGGATTAAAGCTCATAATAGGATTTAGGTTAAGCTCAAATTGGGATTAGATTAAAGCTTAGATTAGGATGATTAGATGGGATTGATTGTGATGATTGGAGTTGATGATCAAAGGATGATTACGACACCGAATCTACCTCAAGATGGAAGTAGATTGATTGGGTCAGAGGTGATTGGATAGGGATGTGATTGGATTGGATTGGATAAGATCAATCAATGAGATGATCAAATAATGGATCAGATAGGATGATGGAAGAGATTCTAAACCAAGTTCAAAGATTACCCTAGGTGACTTGGGATAATGATTTGATCAGATTAAAAGATGAATGGATGATTGTGGCACCAAATCCACCTTGAGGTTGAAAGTTAATTGATTGGGCTGAAAATGATGATTAATTTAGGATGGATGACAATCCTAAGTAGATGTTGATGATGACGATCAATTCAGACATTTAGGTCAATTTAGATAATAACCTGAAACAAAGTTCAAGAGATTTGGATGGGGAAACGATAAGGGATGTGTAACCTAGAGATGCTTGAGGATGATGTATCGATACAATTTGGATGATGAATGAATGAGCTCAATAGAATGCGGATGGACCAAAGCTCAGATTGGGATTAGATTAAAACTTAGATTAGGATTGGATTGAAGGATATGATGGGATTGGTTCTGCTAGTCAGATTTGGGAACTGGATCTGTTTATTGTATGTTTGCCAATTTTTTGCTATAAAGGGGTGAATTTTCCCTTCTGCAAGGAAAATTCATCCCAGTGTAGGAAAATTTTGACTGAGTGCATGGAAAATTTGCCCCAGTGTAGGGAAAATTCACCCCAGTGCACGGCAGATCCACCCCACTGCAGGGAAAATTTTCCCCACTACTTTTGGACTCTCTGAGTAGGTAAACAAGCTATTAGAATGAAGAGACAGGTGATTGGAATGGGGTGTTAGATAATCAGATTGAGAAAATAGATGATTGGATTGGGAAAACGAATGATAGGAGTGGATGAACAAGCACTCGAAACTAGTAAAAAATTGCTTGGAATGGATGAACGACTCTCAAGTTGCAGAGATGAAGGATTGAAATGAGTAAACTGTTGATTAGAAAGGATGAACAAATCTCAGAATGACAAGATGGATGCTTGGAATGGATGAGTAAACCAAGGATCAAAAGGGATGAAAGACTACTCAGTCAAATGGATGCTTGGAATGGTTAAACAGAGGCTTGGAATGATTTAAACGGTTGAACAGAGGCTTAGAATGGTTAAATGAAGGATCAAAATGATTAAACGGAGGCTTGGAATGATCAAACAGAGGATTGGGATGGTTTAAATGGCTGAACGAAGGCTTGGAATGGTCAAATAGAGCGGAATTCACTATTCAGGGGGGCATATTCACCCCTCTATAGTAAACTACAGGGAAAATTTGCCCCACTACAATAAACTAGAGGGCGTATTCTCCCTTCTAGGGAGGACTGTGACTTGATTTGGATGGGAATGACTATGGAAAGGACTTGGAATGATAACAATGAGGTTGGCTTGTCAAAAATTTACTGGTTTCTCACAAGAAGACACTTTAAGCAAGTAGAATCATATGCATAGTGTTAAGGGTATGGCCTACAAAGATCTTAATCTAAGATGCACAAGGCTTCTAGGGATTCCTCGATATACTCTCGATACATGAGGCCTAGACCGTGAACACTAGCCTATCACAAGCGTGAGTCATGAACCCCAGCGAGATACTAAAGGGCTCAGACCAACTCTTCACATCTATCTAGGTATCACCCTAGCTTCGATGCTCTGCCAATTACGACGTGACTCGATTGAGGTACAACTTTCACTCTTCCCCCTTTATATACCTTGCCAATACGCGTGGTTGAGATTGTCCTTTGGGATGATGAAATCCCCAAGTAGGTCCCACTAGAAAGAAGGCACTAATTGTTTCCAACTACTCCCCAGGCTCACATGAAGTGCAAGGGGAAAGTGAAAACAAACTAATGCCCCCTTTGGGTAACACAAAAAGATAGACACAACAAACAATGGATATTACTTCTCTTAATTAAAGTATGTTCCTAGATTAATGAAAAACAACAAGGATAACTTTGGAAATCTATGCAAACAGAAGGCCCTCCAAGCAAACGTTAATTGTTTTATCCTTCTTTCTTCACCAATTACACAAGAATATGCTAAAAAATGTTAACAAAAACACCAATATCCTTGCAACAAACAATGTTACAGGCTTAGAACTGAAAAACTCCAAAAAAATGGAGTAAAAACTAAGCTAAAATGACTATTTTACCTCTTAAAATGTGTTGTTTTGGGGCGTATCCACCCCTTTGCAGTAACCAAGAGGGAAAATTTGCCCCACTGTAGTAACCAGGAGGGAAAATTTTCCCCACTATAGTGACCAGGAGGGCATAGTCACCCCTCTGTAGCAAATTTGTTAGAAACAAAATATGGAAGAGGGCATATCCGCCCCTCTGTAGCAAACTTGTTAGAAACATACTATGGAAGAGGGCGTATCTGCCCCTCTATAGAAAACTTGTTAGAAACAAATAATGGATATAGGGCATAGTTTCCCCTCTGCAACAAATTTGTAAGAAATAGACTATGGAAGAGGGCATATCTGCCCCATTGTAGCAGATTTGTTAGAAACAAAATATGGAAGAGGGAGTATCTGCCCTATTGCAACAAATTTGTTAGAAACAGAATATGGAAGATGGCGTATCAGCTCTTTTGCAACAAAATTGTTAGAAACAAAATATTAAACTGGGGTGTAGTTGCCCTTCTACACTCAAATGGAGGGTGCAGTTTCACTTCTACAGTGAACTAGAGGGTGCAGTCACTCTTCTGCAATGAACTAGAGGGCATAGTTGTACTTTTGTAGTGACCAAGAGGGCATAGTTGCACTTCTATAGTGAACCAGAGCACGTAGTTACACTTCTGCAGTGAACCAGAGGGCACAATTGCACTTCTGTAGTGTACAAGAGGGTGCAGTCGCCCCTCTGTAGTGACTAGGAGGGCGTAGTCGCCCCTCTGTAGTGACCAGGAGGGTTTAGTCAGCCCTCTATAGTGTACAGGAGGGCATAGTCATCCCTTTGCAACCTGTTCCTACAAATAATCTCAACAACAAATGTAAAATAGAGGAACCCATTTGTGGGTCCCACTGGGCATGCCAGAAATGTGATCCTAAATTTTTATCCTACTCTAAAGATGCAAAAAAACTATTATGCAATAAGGAAAAACACAAAAAGCACCTCAAAGATTAGCCTAAAGAATTGTTAACAAAAATAAAATACATGAAATAATACAATTGCTTATACCTTCTTCATGTTGATGAATCCCTTGGTTGGCCCTTTATGTTTAAGATCCTTGTGTGCTCCTTGGATGGCTAGATGCAAGATTGACAATATGACTAGATGCAAGTGCAAATGGCTAAAATGGCTTGGCTTAATGAGTGAAAATACTTGTGAATTGAGTGCTCAAAATGACATCATAAGGATGCTAAAATGGCTAAGTGTTCTAAATGCCTTAGAAGAGGGGATATTTATAGAGAAATTTGAATTCTCTAGAGAATTCAATGGTTGAGATTGAGCCACCAAGATCAAGATGAAGGGCTATAGTGAGTTGAGGACTCACAAGCCCTCACATCTTGATATGTGGAGGGTGAAGTGGCTTAGGATAAAATGATGTGTAAGAAAGACATGTACCTTGGAGGAATAAATGTGAATTAAAAATTCACATGCTTGGGAGAATCTAGTGGATAAGAGAGGGTCTCCAAAAAGGTGGGAGTTTGTTACATGTGACTTGATGTGACATGTCAAATATTCTAGAAGATGCATGGGAAAAGGGGATTTTAGGAGGAATAAAATGTGAATTAAAAATTCTCATGGAAAAGAGGGGAACCTAGAGTGAATAAATGTGAATTAAAAATTCACATGGGAAAGAGGGTCAATGCTAAGAAGGGTAAATGGAAGGGTTGACTAAAAAGGGATGCTAAATGTGGCTAATGACTTTGATTAAGGTTGTGCAAAAACTTGATTAAGAAAATTAATAAAAGATTAGAGACAAGTGGAAAATGTAGGAGGATGTGACACTAATCCTTGATTAAGAGGATGCACATCCTAATAGTGAATTAATTAAATTAATCCAGATTAGAAAGGGATTGTGGAGGATGTGACAAAGAGAGAGAAAAAGGAAGAATTTTAAATTGATTTTATTCAAAAAGGTTAAATGACTAAATTAAATAAATTGATGCATTTATTTAATTTAGAGAGGAAAAAGGTGGTAAGGTAAAGCATTTAATTGTTAAATTAAATACTTTAAAGACCTTAGGTAGGAAGTGTAATATTAATTAAATAAATTAATATTGACAAAATGGATGAATAAAGGGGAAAATTTGATCGTATAGGAGTGATCAAATTTAGATGTCTACACTTTCATTTCTGTTTTGGGGTAGAATTGAGGTATTTTTCCTTGTTATTCTTCAATCTTGTATGACTGGTGATCTATGCATTCACTTATATTACATTTATTCCTTGAATCTCATTTCAGTTCTTGGTTACTTTTATTTTGTGAATATTTGGAGGAATTCCTCTATTATTTTTTTTGTGAAGGCTTGGGGTTTGGATAATGGTTATTTTGGATTCTTTTTACTGCTCTCTCATATTTTTGTATGGCATATTTTTGTGCATTTCTAGAGAAAATCTTTAATGGGTTGATGGAGCTTATTTATGGGCCCTTTCATTTTATTTCTCTTTTGCCAAATTTGTTAAAACATGTTTTTTCTTTGTTGTTCATTAACCACTTGTTAAAAATGAAAAATAAAGGAAGATTCCATGTAGAAATGCCCATACTCAACTAGGTCTTTGTTAGATTTGAATTATGGGCACTTTCATTTTTTTTTATGTTTTTTCTTGCCTAGCTTGGCAAAATGATATTTTTTAGAACAACACCTGATTTTTGGTTCTAAACTCAAAAATTAAAGGTGGATTCCAACTAGAAATGTCAAAATATGAAATAGGTCAAGCTTAGAATTTTAGTATGGGCACTTTGAATTTTTATGTTATTTTTATGCCTCTATTTCATTATGGATTTCAGTTGCTTAATGTTTTTTTACAATAATATTGGCTTTGGTTGTTTTAAATAGTTTCTATAATGCAAATTTTTGGCTTTTCCTCTATTTCATATTTTCTTTGGATTCCTCGTTTGGTTGAACGAGATGATCTTAGGTCTAGGTAATTAGAGTGGTCATATGAAGTGGCTCTCTATGGGCCCCGAGCCTACAAGTGGCTTCTAGGAAAACTAGTAGCAGAGTTAGAGTAAAAAAGTGATAAATAAATAAAAATAATGGGGTAAAAAACTAATAAGATAATGAGTTCTCATGCATGGCCTTGAGTGCTTGTAAAGGCTAAGGATGCACTCGAGAAGGCCCATCTATCTATGGGGCATTGAGTTATCCATCTATGGGGCATGGATTCATACATGATTGAGTCTCCTCATCCCTGTAAGAGGTGTAGTTGGTTCCATGTGGTGCCATCCCTTTGAGCATGCATGATGACACTCCATCTAATATGCACTCTAGTACCTAGCACCTTGGTAGTCGTGAGTAGTACCCAACATGATTTTGGATGAGCATCTCTTATTGTGACATTGGCTATATGCATTGTATTTTGTGTTTGCTCCGTGACTAATGTGAGTGTTGGCCTTACTTTACCCATGTCATTTTACTTATGTTTGTGCCTTGTGACTATCTTTGAGTACGATGGGGTGGTCTCTTTTGAGTCCACATGGTGGGGAGGTGTTGCCACTACCATTGGGGACTAGTGTACAGGTTATTGGAGCACCAGTTGAAGACATCCCCTCTTATGTAATTTATCTTATCAAATGATGTATCTTATTCATGGAAATGTTATTCTACTCATACTTATTCCTTTATGCACATTGTACTCTCTTGAGAGAGATAAAGTAATCATATAATTCATTAAGAAATGTGATGTTTTATGTTTGGCTTACGAGTTCCAGTGTTGGTATCGGACTTGTGTGTACTATGGTGCTTCTTTTATAGTATTTCTTTCCTAAGCATCATGCAAAAATTAGAGTTATGGTTGTATATCCTTCCTTCTTGCAACAAGCTACAAAAGTTCTGGTGTAACACAATTTGTTGTTATTGATCTCTATTGTTGATGCTAAATTTCGAGAGCATCAGAGTGGTAATTTTTGGCACATTGAAGCTTTCTTCTTGTTGTTCTATGTTGTATTATGAAATTTTTGGAGCACTGACATAGAAAATTTATGGAGCACTGGTGCAAAAAAATTTTGGAGCACTGGCGTAAAAAATCTTTGGAGCACTAGGGTAGAAAGTTTTGGAGTATCGGCATAGAAAATTTTTGGAGCACTGGCGCAAAATTTTTTGGAGCACTAGCATAGAAAGTTTTGGAGCAAGAAGTTTCAGAGCAATATTTCCAGAGCTCTCCTATTTGCTCCTGTTCAGATTTTCTCTGGAGGGTAAATCAGTCCTCCCCTCTTGGTTGTGCACTCGACCATTCTTGGTCTTGTATGTTTTCAATTTATTGTATCAACAACTACTTTATGTGTAAGTTATTCTTCTTGTTTATTAAAAAAAATATTTTTTCCTCTTTTAGCTCTTAACCTTTAGAGTTTCATGTTGGGATGTTACATCTGGTACTAGAGCCCATGTTCACACATTGGGAGCTCTGGCGTACTTGAGCCTTCTATGTTATGTTGTGTTTGGTGTGTGTGGTGTGAGCTTGTTATATTGTTTTATAGTCTTGTTGTTATGCTTTCATGTCGTAGTTTGGTGAATAGGTCATCCTTGTGATAATTTATTCTGATGTGTTCTTTGTTTTCTTTAGGATTCCTCCTAGGGGTAAAGCCAGAGGAAAAGTTAGAGGTAGAGCCTCTATTCTTTGTTATAGCACCTAGCTTAATGTCGATCAGGGTGAACAATAGGGGGAACAGTGTGCTAAGAACCAAGGTGAATGGATCAAGGGTTCTAAGGATTTTTCTCTTTTATAGAAGATTATGGATCAATTAAGACCTCGTCAGGAGGTTACTCATGAGGAGGAGTCACACCCTTCTTGTCAAGACAGTTAGGATGCTAGAGCTAAGCCATAGTCTAGGTCATTCAAGAGTTGATGTTTTGAGGGATAGGGAGGATGGAGATAGTATTATTGCAAGTCACATGAGGGATCTCCTTAGAGCCCATCCCCCTACTTTTGATGGTTCTAGCTGAGGTATCGAGGTAGAGACTTCGTTGATCTATCTTGATCGATACTTTTCTATGTATATTTATAGTAGCAATATTAGAGCTTGATGTGCCATTATGCATCTCAGAGGATTTGCATCTACATAGTGGAGAGTGAAGGAGTAGAAGCTTCACCTAGAAATTACTTTCGTTTCTTTGGGACTATTCTTAGAGATTTTTCATGCATGATTTCTTTCTAACTACTACCTATAGAGACATGCTAATGAGTTCCATGAGTTTCCTTAGTTGACTATGATGGTATATTAGTATGAGCACCACTTCTTTGAGCTTAAGCAGTATGCTAGTATTTTTTATGATGAGTCGATGTTAGTACAACATTTCATCAGGGGCTTGAATTCCCGTATCAGTGGTGGTGTTTGTGTGTTTGAGCCGAAGACCTTAGAGATCATCCTGAAGAAGGAGAGGTTGATAGAGGAAAATCTAGTTATAGGCTTTGGTGGTTAGGCAAGTGTTCAAATTGGTAGTGCCCCTCCTTCATGATCAGTTGTTCAGGGTACATAGTCTCAAGGAGTTGGATCCTCTAGATCTTAGTCTGCACCTTCTAGATCCAGTCAGTGACATAGGAATAGGTCTACTTAGTCTTAAAAGAGTGGGAAAAGTATTGGTACTATATTTTCTAGGGATCATCCATGTCATCATTCTCAAAGTAGGTAGTAGAGAAGTCTGACGTAGAGTTCTTAGAGTGCACAACAGAGTTCTAGAGGTGAAGGAACCCACCACTCACATGCACCATTTTTGGGATGAGTTTTTGGTAGAGGTGGTTATTTTTCCTATGGGTAGCATGGTCATATAGTTGTTCAGTTTCCTCAGTGATCAGTGGCTAGAGCTATTCAGAGACAGGCTACTTTGGAGCCTATAGTAGGTGATGCTAGTAGATCTCATAGATTTTTTGTAACGGTGTATAGCCATTAGGCAGAGCATTAGGGCATCACGGTTGAGTATTCAGGTGTGTTATGTGGGATAACCACATCTACATTTTTGATTCAGGAAATTCAGATTCTTTTTTCTCTCCTTCTCTCATAGAGCATTGTGGACTTGTGGTGGAAAGGAAAGATGTTGGTTGGAAGGTTGAGTTAGCTACTGGAGCCAAGGTGTTGGAAAAACAAGGACATACAATAGAGAGGGGGGTGAATCAATTTTCACTGATTATTCAAATTTTTTCAAACTATACTTAACTTAATCTCAAATCTAATGAAAGAATAATAAACCATGAACAATCAACACATCAAAAAGATAGAGAACACCAAGATTTTTTACATGGAAACCCTGTTAGGGGAAAACCATGGTGGATGTTAGTCCACAATATTATACCCTGTTAAAAGTACAATGAAAAATAATGGGAATGCACATGCATTTAGGAACATTCCCTAGAGATCATTGCTCAAATACAAGATGGTTCACTACCCAAGAAATATTTATATTAAAACCATTTGGATTGTAATCTGAGAAATGAGCTTCTTCAAAAGCCTGATTATAGTTCCAGTTAAGCACAAAAAACCTTCTTCACACTTTGCTCAAACTTCTTCTCACTCTACTCTACAAATGAATGATTTGGAAACTATTCACACATCTTCACTTTCTCTAGCATACATTCAATCTTATGCACACACTAACTTCACTCAAAAAATCACTCTTATATATCCACAACATGGAATTACATCAACAAATTAGTCAGCCATAAATATAAAACATATTTTCAATGTCAGCCTAATTTTACAAATAAATTTTCAATGTGGATCAAACACCATTAGGTAATACTATGATATGACCCAAAAAAATATCCTCGACCATGCCAAACATTCAAAATTAAATATTTAAGGATCTGAAACATGCCACAACTATCATGTCGGCCAGGAAAATGAAAACCAAACATATCAAGAAAAATCTTCAACCATGAGCGCATAGATGAAAGAGGACGTGCAACAAAGATAGAGCATGATCTAGAAACATCCATGAGAAACAAGAAAAAAAAAAACATCCACAATAGCTATAATTACCAAAATTATATCAACTTTAATCAAGAACAGTAACTTAACCCACAAAAATACTATCGAAACATAGATCTTCATAACTTAAACAAATCTTCACACAGACCTCTATAACTTTCGATGGATGTACTAGATACACGCAACAGAAAACCCTTTAGTCCACAATAGTTGATCTTCAATGTACAGAACAAGACACCTTCATGAACTTCACAGTTCCACTAGGAACCTAGAATAATTTCCTTAACAATTTTCTCAATATCCTTGACATATACAACCTCCAATACATCAAATGCTAATAGTGTTGACATCAATGATAACCACATATCAGCAACACAATCACAACATCCAAAAATCTCCCCCTTTGGAATTTATGGAAACACATGATGTGAAAAACACCATCAACCCAACTCTCAATCAGTACTTACTCCTCCTTAGATTCTGCCTCTTCTTCCTTGACCCCTTCTACATGATCTTCTCCCCACATGACTCTTCACTCTAGGTAAGCAATGATTTTTCACTTGAATCTTCTCCCCCTTTGACATCAATGGAAAAGATAAGCATTATCTTCCCACATACAAGCTTTGAACCACATATCCGCACATCTGACTACTCCCCCTGAGTAGCAGCGATGAAAACATCAGTCTGGATCAGGAGATATCTATGAAGCACACAGATTGATGTAATAAAATGCATCTTTAGTTTATATTAGGAGGGGTAAACACCCCTAGTACCCCATTGAGATACTCAAAAGTATCCTTCAGAAATGGCTTAGTGAAAATGTCTGCAATCTGCTCTTTGGTAGGTACATACTCCAATCTGACTTCTTTCTCACTTACTTCTCCCCTCAAAATGTGAAACTTGATTGATATATGCTTGGTATTAGAGCGTAACACCAAATTCTTTGATATGTTTATTGCACTTGAGTTGTCATAGTATATGGAAATAGGTTCATCATATAATACTTTGATATCTTTTGGCATCTGTTTCATCCACATCACTTGAGTACAATTGTTTGCAGCAGCAATATACTCTTCCTTAGCAGTAGATAGAGAAATTGAATTTTTCCTTTTTCTCAACCAAGACACCAATTTCTTCCCTAGGAAGAAGGAACCACCACTAGTACTCTTCCTGTTATCTACATCTCCTACCCAATCTGCATCAATATATGCATTCAAAGTAAGATCATCACCCTTAGGATATTAAAGTCCAAAATCAACTATTCCTTTTAGATACTTGAAGATTCTCTTAACAACAGTCACATGAGACTCTTTTGAGTCAGCCTAAAATCTAGCAATGATACATACAACATTCATAATGTTTGGTTTGGTCTGAGTTAAATAGAGAAATCCACCAATCATTGATCTATATCTTGTTTGATTTTCCTTAGGAGAATCATCATTTTGTTTCAACTTGCATCCAATTACCATGGGAGTACCAACAAGTTTTGAGTCACCCATGCCAAACTTCTTCAGCAGTTCTCTCACATATTTGGACTGAGATATGAAGATCCCTTTGTCTAATTTAGTAACTTGCAATCCCAGAAAGAACTTCATCTCTCTAATCATACTCATCTCAAATTCATTCTTCATTTCATCAAAAAAATTCATACATATATTATCTTCTCCTCTAAAAATAATATCATCAACAAAGACCTCAATAATTAATTCTTTGTCATGATCCAATTTGAAATATAAGTTGTTATTAGCAATACCTTTATTGAATCCAATCTTTAATAAGTATTTTTCCAATCTAGCATACCAGGCTTTGGGGGCTTGCATGAGTCCATATAGAGCTTTCTTCAATCGACAAACCATGTCTTCTTTGTCAGTTAGTTGAAATCCATCTGGATGTTCAATATATGCTTCTTCCTCTAACTCACCATTCAGAAAAGCTGACTTCACATCCATTTGATAAACTTTGTAGTTCTTATATGCAACATAAGCAAGAAATAACCTTACAGCTTTAATTCTGGCAATAGGAGCAAAGGTTTCTTCGAAATCAATACCTTCCATTTGTGAATACCCTTTACATGCCAGTCTTGCTTTATTCTGGACCACTTCACCTCGTTCATTCAGTTTATTCCGAAAGATCCATTTTGTACCAATCACATTTTTATCTTTAGGTCTAGGAACAAGTATCCATGCATTGTTCTTTTCAATCTACATTAATTATTCCTTCATAGCTTCCATCCAATGTTCATCATTGCAAGCTTCATTGACATCTCTAGGTTCAATCTTGGAAATTAGGCAATTCTCTTATGCAATCTTTCTTCTAGTTTGCACACCTTTATTCTTGTAGCCTATAATTTGATTTTCAGAATGATTTAGCTTTACATACCTCAGAGTTTTAGGATTTTCTATAACTTCTAATTCTTCTATTCTTTCTTCTGCACTTGCACTTTTCTCTACTTCCTAACTACCTTGATTTATCAAAACAAATGGAAGTTGTCTTATCGAAACATATGGCACAATTTGAAGTTGGTTTTGTGTCTGAACATTCTTCCCTTTTTTTGAATTGTCTTCATCTAAATCATATCCATAATATCTGGATGATTTATTAGAATCCCCATAAACTCTGACATTTTCACTCTCAACCATTTTTCTCAGTCTTCTGTTATAGCACCGGTAGGCCTTGCTTTTAGTAAAGTAGCCTAGAACAATTCCTTCATCACTTCTTGCTTCAAACTTGATTATATCATCATCTCTCTTGATGTAACACTTGCTTCCAAAGATCTTTAAGTATTTAAAAGTAGGCTTATAACCAAACCATAGTTCAAAAGGAGTCTTACCAGAATTACCATTTACATTTACTCAGTTCAAAGTGTACACATGATTGCTTAAGCTTCACTCTAGTAGATGTGAGGCAGATTTCCTTTAATCATCATTGTTCTGGAAACATCCAAAATTGTTCTATTCTTCCTCTCTACAACTCCATTCTATTGAGGGGTTTGGGGAGAAGATAACTATCTTATGATTCCATGCTCTTCACAAAAAGAATTAAACTCCCTGGAGGTGAACTCACCACCTCTGTCTGACCTTAAGCATTTTATTCTCAGACCTTTCTCATTCTCTGCCATAGATTTGAAACTTTTGAACTTTTATAATGATTCACATTTTTCTCTTAAGAAATTAACCCATATCATTCTAGAATAATCATCAATAAGCAACATAAAGTACCTTTCATCATGGAGACTTCTGACTCTGGAAGGACCACATAGATTAGTATGCACAAGCTCCAGTAATCTATTTGAATGATATTTGCTCTGAAAAGAAACTCTAGTCTGTTTTCCCATCTGATACTCCTTGCAAATTGTGCTAGCAAGCTTCACTAGCTTAGGTAAATCTCTTACTGCTTGAGTGGAACTTATTTTGAAAATGTTATCAAAATTCACATGACACAACCTTTTATGCCATAACTAGCTTTCATATATTTGAGTAGTTAAACAACTATCACTAGTAGCATTTAGGTGAAAAACATTACCTTTTGTCTGTTAACCTGAAGAAATTAATTTTCTAGAACTTCCATATATCCTGCATCTTCAATCTTTGAACTGAAGATCATAACCCTTATCAACCATCTTTCCAACACTCAACAAGTTGTGCTTCAAGTCTTCAACATAAAGAACATCATCAGTGTTATGCTTACCACCAAGACAAATAGATCCTCTACCATGAATCACACAACCATTATTATCTGCAAATCTTGCAACCCCACTATCATACTTCTCTAGACTTACAAATTTTATTTTGTCACTAGTCATATGATGTGAGAATCCATTTTCAATGACCCACTCATTCTTTTACTCAATTTGGGCTGCAAGAGATTTCTCAACTTTAGCAGATTCAGTATCCATAGGACTATTTTCCCTGATAGCAATGAGAACCCAATCATCTTCATTTCCATTATCTTTATCAAACTCATCACTAGTCACTCCTTCTTTAGGAAAGTAGAAATTCTTTTGGAATCTAGATTTGTAAGGCTTAGATCTAGGAACTCTTTCAGGACATCTTGATGAAAAATGACCTATTTTACTACAAGAAAAACATTTGATAGGCATATTTCCTTTATACTTGCCTTGTCCTCTACCTTCTTTCTTTACAATGAGTTCTTCCAACTCTTCTACCTCTCTTTCTTCATCTTCAAGTTGTTTAATTTCTTCCTCATACTTGAATGTATTTTTGGAACACTCCCCCACATCATATATTTGCTTGTTTCTTCTAGATATAGTAGCCTTGAATGGAGTTTTAGTCTTAGGAATAGAATCACCAAATTCGGTCAACTCAAAGGAAAAAAGTTTACCAATCAGTGTATCTCTTGTCACATTTGTCAAAGATCTAGTTTCTTCAATAGCATGAGACTTTTCTTTGTAGGAGGGAGGAAATGATCAAAGCACTTTAGCCACAATTTCTTCCTCATCCAGGATACCACCAACACATATAATACCCTTCACTAGTCCATTTACTCTTTACATAAAAGAAGAAATATTTGCATCTTCACCCATCTTTAGATTTTCATACTTTCCTTTCAAACTCTATAGCTTATCCATCTTCACATGTACATCTCCTTCATACAAAGTTTCCAGCTTCATCCACATCTTATGAGTTGTCTTCAGACCTAATGCATTTCCATTTCCAAATATGTTAGAGCACTCAACAAAGATTCCATAGCTCAGACATTATTCTCAGCCTCTTTAATCTCATTAGTAGTGGAAGGACCACTCACGGGAATAATATATCTATTCTTTGTAATTTTCCATAAGTGTTCACCAATACACTTCAAATGACACTCCATCCTATCTTTCCACAATGAGTAGTTTGTTCCATCAAATCTAGGATTGTCCTTGTATGATGCCATCTCAGATCACCTCAAGCTTTTAAAATTTTTCAAAGGAACCTGCTTTGATACCAATTGTTGGCACAAAAAGAACATACAACTGAGAGGAGGGTGAATCAGTTGTCATAGATTATTCAAACTTTTTAAAACTATACTTAATTTTATCTTAGATCTGATGAAAGAAAAATAAACCATGAATAATCAACACATCAAAAACATAGAGAACACCAAGATTTTTTACGTGGAAATCTTGTTAGGGGAAAAACCATGGTGGATGTCAGTCCCCAATATTATACCCTATTAAAAGTATTATGAAAAATAATGGGAATGCACATGCATTTAGGCACACTGCCTAGAGCTCACTGCTCAAATACAAGAGGGCTCACTTCCCAAGAAATATTTGGATTAAAACCATATGGATTGTGAACTAAGAAAATAGCTTCTTCAAAAGACTGATTATAGTTCTAGTTAAGCACAAAAAAAATTCTTGACACTTTGCTGAAACTTCTTCTCACTCTGTTTTGCAATTAAATGATTTGGACACTATTCACACATCTACACTTTCTCTAGCTTACATTAGCTCTTATGCACACACTAACTTTGTTCAAACAATCACTCTTATATATCCACAACATGGAATTACATAAAAAACTTAGTTGGCTAGAAATATAAAACATATTTTCAATGTGGATCAAACACCCTCGACTAATACCATTATGTGACCCAAAACAATATCCTCAAGTGCTCCAAACATTTAAAATTAAATTTCTAAGGATCTATAACATGCCACAACCATCATGTCGGCCAAGAACATGAAAATTGAACATACTGAGAAAAATCTTCAACCACAGGCACATGGATCAATGTAGACATACAACAAAGATAGAGCACGATCTAGAAACATCCATGAGCAACAAGAAACAATAGAGAAACATCCACAACAACTAGAATTACTAGAAATATATCAAATTTAATCAAGAACACTGACAAAACCCATAGAAATACTATCAGAACATAGATCTTCATAACTCAAACAAATATTCACGTGGACCTCTAAAAATTCCAATGGATGAACTAGATACACTTAGAAGAAAACCCTTTGTTCCACAGTATTTGATCTTCAATGTATAGAACAAGACACCTCCATGACCTTCACAGTTCCACTCGGAACCTGGAACACTTTCTTTAACAATTTAATCAATATCCTCGACATAATCAACCTTCAATACATCAAATGTTAATAGTGTTGACATCAATGACAACCACATATCAACAACGAAATCACAACATCTAATACAAGGTGGTTGTAGACTCCCTTGTTCGTGGTTGTGTGTTGGATTTGGGCACCTTCACTAACATAATAGACCTCTGTGTGTTTCCTTTGGGATCCTATGGGCTTGTATTAGGAATGCATTGGTTGGAGACACACCAAGCTAGTATAGATTTCTAGCGTAAGTTGGTCCGGTGTGTAGAGGATGATGTAGACGATGTTGAGTTAGTTGGGGTCTAGTGACCCATTTATCTTTGTGTGATTTCAGTCATGCAGCTGAAGCGTACCATGTGACAAGGTTGTCAGATTTTTTATATTTTGATTAGTGATCTTGTTGAGGGTGGGATTTAGGAGGTATATCTTGATGACCATCCTCTTCTAGACGAGTTTGCGAATTTCTTTCTGGGTGCTATCCTAGGTATGCCACCTAAGAATGACATAGGCTTATGTATTGATCTCATCCCTGGAGCGGAGCCTATCTCTTGGGCATCGTATCATATGACTACTCATGAGTGGAGTGAGTTGTGGTTGCAGTTCGATGATTTACTAGAGAAGGTTTTCATTCATCTTAGTGTATCCCCTTCAGGAGCACCTATCATATTCGTGAAGAAGAAGGATGGATCTCTTCACTTGTGCATTGATTATCACTAATTGAACAAAGTGACGGTGAAGAATCATTACCTGTTTCCTTGGATGGATGATTTTTTTGATCATATGAGGGGAGCTAACGTGTTTTCCAAGATGGATTTGAAGTCAGGATACCATCAGCTTCACATTCACAAGGTAGAAATTTATCAGACTACATTTCATACACCCTATGGACATTATGAGTTCACTGTTGTCCTTTTCAAGTTGACCAATGCTCCATCAGTTTTCATGAGCTTGATGAATGGGGTGTTTCACACCTATCTTGATTGATTTTTTCTCATGTTCCTTGATGATACTTTGATTTATTCGAGGACTATGGAGGAGCATGAAGGCCATTTGCGACAAGTGTTACAGTGCTTGTGAGATAATCAATTTTTTGACAATTTGGGAAAGTGTGAGTTCTTCCAAACTGAGGTGAGATATTTGGGCCACATCATCTCAGGGGAGGGTATGTCTATGGATCCTTCTAAAATTCAGGCCATTGTGGATTGTCTAGCACCAACGAATGTGGCGAAGGCTCACAGTTTCATGGGATTGGCAGGTTACTATCATCAATTTGTGAGAGATTTCTCTTGGGTAGCCCATCCCATCACCTCTCTTCAGTGGAAAGGGAAGAAGTTTGTTTGGTCAGATCAGTGTAAGTTAGCTTTTTAGGCTCTTAAGGAGCATTTGACTAGTGTGCCTATCCTGGTAGTGCCAGATCCTAGAGGAAATTTTGTAGTGTGCACCGATGCTTCATTGGAGGGTGTGGGGGAAGTTATTATGCAGGAGGGATGAGTGATTGCATATGAGTCCCGTAAGCTAAAGGATCATGAGCTAAACTACCCACCCATTATTTGGAGTTAGCGGTTGTCATCCATGCACTCGTGCATTGGAGAAATTTCCTCTTGGGACATTAGTTTGAGTTGCATAGTGATCATTGCAGTTTGTAGTATATCTTCACTTAGCTGAATCTGAATGCTTGGTAGTGTCATTGGATGGAGTTCCTCTGTGAGTATGACTTTGAGGTTCGCTTTATCTAGGGTAAGGAGAATGTTTTTGCGGATTCCTTGAGCAGGAGGAGACATTAGATCTTAGTTTTGTCCCTTGGAGTGGATTTGCAGAGCCGTATTTTGGAGTCACTTTCTAGTGCTACTTGGTATCAGGAGCTAAAAGAAAAATTGAGTCTAGGAGATTCCTTCAGGGTAGGTTTGTAGGTTTCTCTCTAGAGCCTGATGGAATTTTGTGGCATCTTGGTTACATTTATGTTCCAGATTTTGCTGATCTTCATTCCTTGGTTTTTTCAGAGGCCCATCGTGCACCCTATTCGGCTCATCTAGGTGTCACAAATATGCATGTTGAACTTTAATAGTTGTATCATTGGGTAGGGTTGTGGCATGATATTGCTGATTTTGTGGCTCAGTGTCTTGAGTGCTAGTGGGTGAAGGAAAAACATCAGCACCCAGTAGGACTATTGTAGCCTCATTCCATCCTTGGATGAAAGTGGGATACAATATCTCTTGATTTTATAGTGGGGCTACCTATGTCTTTTTTTCGTCATGATGCTATTATGGTTACAGTTGAAAAGTTATCCAAGGTGGCACACTTCTCACCCATGAGGTCTTCGTACACTATAGTGTCTGTAGCTCAAGTGTTCATGGAGAATATTGTGCCTCTATATGGTATTCCTTGTAGGATCATTTTCAATCATGATCTAGTGTTCACTTCTTCCTTGTGGACTTCTGTTTAGCATGCTTTGGGAGCTCAGCTTAATTTTAGCTCTACATACCATCGTGAGACTGATGGATAGATGGAGTGGGTTAATAAGGTTTTAGAGGATATTCTTCAGATGTACGTTATGGATCAGCAGTCTCAATGGGAAGACTACTTGTACCTGGTTGAATTTTCTTATAATAATGGGTACCACAGTTCTCTCGGTATGTCCCCCTTCTAGGCCTTGTATGGTAGGTCGTGTCAAACTTCATTTAGTTGGGATTGCTTAGAGGACCGAGTTATTTTGGCTCTAGAGATGCTTCAGGATATGGAGCAGTAGATAGTGTGGATTAGAGTGTAGTTGGCTACAACTTAGGATCGATAGAGAAAATATGTCGATGCCCATAGGTTGGACTGCCCAATCTGAGTGGCTGATTTTTTGTTTATGAGAGTTCATCCATGGAAGAGCCCTAGTCGTTATGGGAAAGGATCGATGTTGGCACCTCATTTTGTTGGACCTTTTGAGATCCTTGAGAGGATTGGACCAGTCACCCATCGCCTTGCATTGCCACCAAGTCTATTGCGCATCCACAATGTTTTACATATTTCTGTTCTTAGATAATATATTCCTGATGTGACCCATGTTCTTGATTTGACTCCCTCAGGGGTCAAGACATAGAGCAGGTAAGGTTCTAGTGGGATCATGATGGTGAGTTCTCAACATCTTGGGAAGATGTGATGAGGATGAGAGACCTTTATCCATATCTTTTTGTAGGATTCCAGGAGTAAGCCTGGCCCTAGATGGAGGATGTAACAACCCCCATGTTTGTAACAATAATGAAGGTATAATTTTGTGACTATTATGCTGGATTACATGTTTACATGCTTATATGTTTATATGTTTATATGTTGTTGACATGATTATTGTTTACACTGAATTTCATGTTTACATGGTTAGTTATTATGTTGGATTGCATGCTTATATTTTTATATACTCATCTTTGCTTATGTATGCTTATGGATAGGAAAGGGACAATGTCATAACACTCATACCCAAGAGGCTTATGATATCATGACCCTTTTTCCTGATGATTGATGTTGCTTCAAATATATGATATATGATATATGCACATGTACTTTGATGTATTATTTGAATGATGCATGTATTGAGTATCAACTCCACCTAGATTCATAGGCGTTAGTGTACTCTCATTCCCTGATGGTGGTTACTGGAGGTAGTCATAGGAAAAATGTCCCCTACCCTAGCTCACTGTACCCTATTAGTGCAGTGTTTCTGTGTTGTTGTCTTACCATCCAGTTACCTAACAGTAATGTCTGAAGCACCTTTTAGTCGTAAGTGGTTTACTAGTATGTCTCATTGAGGTATTTTTTCTTGGTTTCCGTTAATCTTTTATGTGGTTATATATTTAATTGGTTGTTGATGTTTTGATGTGGTTTCATTGACATCTTCACATGATTTTAAATATGGTATTTTATGGTGTTTAATTGATTAGGGATTTGAATTGTTATTTTCATGAGGTTCTAAATATTTTGTTTAAATGATTTATTAATCCTTTTTGCAAGCTCTTATAGTCTTATTTAAATCCTTTTTGGGGGAGCTTTGTGTATTTTAATGTTGTATATTTAGTGACTTTAATTAATTGTTTTTGGGAGCTTTAATAGCTTATTTAATCAAATTCTTTATTTTCATTCTTATTATTGTGAGAAAATATAAAAAGGAAAGGAAGATTTGTTTGAAGGAGTTATCTTTTTGGAGGAGAAGAAATTTGTTGTTTGGATGGAGAAGGAACCCCATGAATTGGGCAATAGAGTTGGTGAGATTTGTGGGAGTTTTTCTGAGAAGAAATTTGTGGGTATTGGGATGTTGAATTCAATGTGCCATTTCTTCCTTGGTATCCTATTTTGGAACCTGGCCATGCCTTCCATATTGAGCATTCTTTAATTTCTGTTTTGGGGTAGAATTGAGGTATTTTTCTTTTTTATTCTTCAATCTTATATGACTAGTGATCTGTGCATTCACTTATATTACATTTATGCCTTGAATCTCATTTCGGTTCTGGGTTACTTTTATTTTGTGAAAATGTGGAGGAACTCCTCTAATTTATTTTTGTGAAGGCTTGGGGTTTACATAATGGTTGTTTTGGATTCTTTTTTATGCTCTATATTATTTTTGTGCATTTCTAGAGAAAATTTGAAATGGGTCGATGGAAAAATCTGATTTATGGGCTCTTTCATTTTCTTTCTTTTTTGCCCAATTTGTTAAAATGCATTTATTCTTTATTTCTAATTAACCACTAGTTAAAAATTAAAAATAAAGGAATATTTCATGTATAAATGCCCATATCTCAACTGGGTCTTTGTTAAAATTGAATTCTGGGCACTTTCATTTTTTATGTTTTTTCTTGCCTAGCTTGGCAAAATGACGTTTTTCAGAAATAGGTGGATTCTAACTAGAAATGTCGAAATATGAACTGGGTCAAGCTTAGAATTTTAGTTTGGGCACTTTGAATTTTTATGTAATTTTTATGCCTCCATTTCATTATGGATTTCAGTTGTTTAATAATTTTTTTAGAACAATATTGTGTTGGCTGTTTTAAATGGTTTCTATGATGGAAATTTGTGGCTTTTCCTCCGTTTCATATTTGCTTTGGATTACTCATTTGGTTAAATGAGATGAGCTTAGGTATAGGTAATTAGAGTGGTCATATGGAGTGGCTCTCTACGAGCCTGAGGCCTGCAAGTGGCTACCGGGGGAACTAGTAGTAGAGTTAGAGTAAACAAGTGATAACTAAATAAAAATAATGGGGTAAAACACTAAGAAGATAATGAGTCATCTTCCATGGCCATGAGCACTTGTAAAGGCTAAGGATGCACTCGAGGAGGACCATTTGTCTGCGGGGGATTGAGTTATCTATATGTGGGGCATGGATTTGGGCATGATTGAGTCTCCTCATCCCTATGAGAGGTGTACTTGGTTTCATGTGGTGTCATCCCTTTGAGCATGCATGATGACACTCCATCTAATCTACATTTTAGTACCTAGCACCTTGGTTGCATGATGACACTCCATTTGATCTACACTCTAGTACTTAGCACCTTGGTAGTTGTGAGTAGTGCCCAACATGATTTTGGATGAGCATCTCTTGTTGTGACATTGGTTGTATGCATTGCATTTTGTGTTTGCTCCATGACTGATGTGAGTGTTGGCCTTACTTTACACTTGCCATGTTACTTATGTTTGGGCCTTGTGACTATCTCTGAGCACGGTGGGGTGGTTTCTTGTAAGTCCACATGGTAGGTAGGCATTGCCACCACCATTGGGGACTGGTGTACATGTTATTGGAGCACCAGTTGGAGACATCCCCTCTTATGTAATTTATATTATCAAATGATGTATCTTATTCATGGCATTGCTATTGTACTCATACTTATTTCTTTATACACATTGTACTCTCTTGAGAGAGAGAAAGTAATCATATAATTTAATGAGAAGAAATGTGATGTTTTATTTTTGGCTTACGAGTTCTGGTGTTGGTATTGGACTTGTGTGTACTATGGTGATTCTTTTACGGTCTTTCTTTCCTAAGTATCATGGAAAAATCAGAGTTATTGTTGTATATACTTCATTCTTGCAACAAGCTACAAAAGTTCTGGCGTAACACAACTTGTTGTTATTGATTTGTGTTGCTGCTGCTAAAGTTCTAGAGCATCAGACTAGAAAGTTTCATTGCATCAGAGCTTTCTACTTGTTTTGTGTTGTACTGCAAAATTTCTGGAGCACCGACGTAGAAAATTTTTGGAGCACCGGCGTAGAAATTTCTAGAGCACTGACGCATAAAGTTCTGAATAAGGAAGTTTTAGAGAAATATTTATGGAGCTCTCCTATTTTCTCCTATTCAAATTTTCTCTGGGGGCTAGATCAGTCCTTCCCTCTTGGTTGTGTAGTCGACCATTCTTGTTCTTGTATTTTTTCAATTTATTGTATCATCAACTGCTTTATGTGTAAGTTATTCTTCTTGTTTTAAAAAAAAATTATCTTGTCCTCTTTTGGCTCTTAATGTTTGGGGTTGCATAGCAGGATGCTACATCAACCATAAGTTTATTTTCTTCCCTTAAGGGAGGAATGAAAGGAACCAAGGGAGGTTTCTCAACCACTTTTTCTTTAGCTTTGTAAACTTGTTTGATTTTTAGTAGGCACAAGAGGATTGTTTTGATTGTCTCACAGTCTCTTATAGGAAATGGTAGGATGATTTTTCATAGGTTGATATAGGATATTTGGAAGGGCTTTTGGTTCAACCATGGTTTCATCAAGGATATGTGGTTCAATCACAGGTTGAGGCATATTTCTAAGGGATAATTTTGCTATGTGCTTTGCCTTAAACTTTTGATATGATCTGAAAAGAAAGTCTTCATGGGGTCTAATAGGTTCAATAGGCTCAAGCCAAAAGAAATCTAATGAAAAGTTCCAACAGGAAGACACAAGATTAAAGCCACTATGGTCCACAATGAATATCATATTTCCAAAGGAATTTAAAAATTTATGCACAATCGATGGGATGACATTCATGGAGCGAAGCCATGGATAGCCTAACCTCACACTCAATTGGTCGGACGACAGGATGATGGTGAATGAGACATTTAATATTTTCATTCCAACCTTTAGAGGGAGATTTATTGAGCCGGGAAAGCAAAACCATTATGCGTTTTGATCCATGCTTTCAATTTATCATATCTCTCTTGATAGAGTTCATGCAAAAATAGGAATTCTTAACTATTCATGTTCTCTACATAGATGGGATCAATTAATATCCTATTAGTAGGCTTTTCATTGATTCTTCTAGCTATGTAAAGAGGACCATTAGGTGCATGTTTGATTATATCTTTTTGTGAGAAATAAATATTAGGGGCCAATTTAGTTTGGACCATTTGAAGTTTAGATTCAATAAAGTTGATCAATTCATATATGTTATAATTCTTGATTTTGTAAGTTCTTGTTATGGAGGTAAGTGAGGCCACAATTTTTTTTATTCCATTTTCAATTTTAAGCATCTTTCTTAGGTTATCTAGTGTAGTAGCTACATCAGGACTCATAATATTTTTCATTTTTTCTAAGCCTTCACTTATCCTTCTTATCTCTTCTTGCAGGATATGAAAAAAATCATGCACATTAGTTGTAGGTAAGGAAATAATTGGAAATTAGGTATGCATGTTATGATCCATAGGAGGTTGATTATCAACAATATTAGAAAGAGAGTTGGAACACATAAGATCCACATCAAATGGTGTATCGCAGGATGACATGATTTTCAAAGTACATCTCACAATAGTATTTATAATAGGACACCAAGTTGTAAAGATCATACAATATTTCACAAACTTAGTGTACAAACCCAAAATAGAAAGAGGGTAAACTGAAATGCAATGACCTAGAATGCAATATGTGAATGCAATTTTCAAATTCTAAACAAGGTAATTTTTTATTAAACTATACAAAAACCTAAACAATTATGTCTTGTAAATGCAAATTTGAAATCACACAATGCACTAATTCTATCAAATGAAGCTAAATATGATCAAATTGATGAAACAAAATTCTACAAATAGAAATAAAAATCTGAAAATAGCAAATAGGGATGTAGAAATGAATGTTTTAATGCTCAAAAAAATATATTATGAGCCTAATCAAGGACTCATTCACCCTAGGGCGAATGGGTACTAGGTGAGGGTTTTGAAACATTTTTTTATAGGTTTTTGAGTGATCTTTATTGTTTTCCAAATTTTAGTTTGATACATAAAGTTTTAGTTTTAATTTTTTGTGAAATGAGGATTGAATAAAAATGAAAAATGTGATGAAATGACAACCTAGAAAACCTAGTTTTATATGACAATTCTTGTTTCAATTTTCAAATGCAAAGGAATGTGCTATGTAAATGATATGCAAGATTACTAATTTTTTTTGTATTTTTCATATTTAAATAATGAAAAATTTGCAATCCTAAAACCCTTCAATGAAATGCAAAGTTAAATGCAAACTAGACACCCTAAATAATACTCAATTTAATGCAAAGAGATGTAAATGAATGCAAGATCTAAATCTAAGATGAAAGAGGACTCCACAATCAAAAAATGCAAAGATCAAACTCGGGTTCACCAAAATGAAATAATGGAAAAGGATATGTGTGGATATGAATGAGTTCAGCCCCAAGGCCTATCTTACCCTTATTTTATTCAAAATGTAAGCTATAAAATGCAAATGAAGAACAACAATTAAATCTGACTGAAACAATAATCAAAAGAAAGATCTGGAAAGGAGAAAACAATGTGTACGTTTCACCAAAACTCACCTTTTGAAGCTCACTAAGAACTCATTCTCCCTATGGAAAATGGGTCTTCGCTAAATCTCTAAAAAATACTTTTTGTGTACTCTTCTACCTGGTCTACACTCCTAAATTCTAGGTGTTCACTATCGAACAACTAGAAATAAAATTTGTAGAGGAGATCTCATGATATGAGAACTTTTCTTGTAACTTTGACAACTTTGCAACTTTCTTCAATTTTTCTCTTCAAATGATCTTCAACCTAAAATTTTCAATCACATATCAAACATATAAAAATATTGTTAGTTAGGTGAATGGGGTTTTTTTGTGGTCAAACCCCATTTTGGTAATTAAACCTTGAAATGAAATGAAAGATGAAAGAAGGAATGATGAATGAATAAATCTATTTAACAACTCACCAAACCCTATTTGAAACCTTGGATAACAAATCTACAAGCTAGCATGAAGTGGCCTTGATGAATGTAGATATTGACCATGAAACTTGATTAGAAACAATGCCTTTCATATTCTTGCATAGAACTTGAACACTACATCACCAAATTAGCTCAAAGAACAGATGCAATACATATTTGACATGATTAAAGGAATCTCGATTTCTGCAATAATCTTCAATAAATCTGCTCTTGAAATTCCTTGAAATTGATATTGAATGCTTCTATAATTCTCTTGTGAAAATAATAAGTGCTCATTAAAGCTTTCTAGGTGCTTAGGTGAAACATAGTGAAATAACCTTATATTTATATGGATCTTAACATTAATTCCCAAAATTCAAATATCACAAGCCGACATTGAATTGTAGATTTGAAATCATTTAAATACCACCAAAAAAATATTTTAAAGGGGGGTCCTAGGTCCAAGTGACAACCCACTCACCATAGGATGAATGGGTCCTAAACCACTTACCTAGGATACACATTGCTCAGTGTTAAACATAGTTTAAATTAGGGTTGTAGGTCTAAGTGAGGACCCATTCACCCTATGGATAATGGGTCCTAGGTCACTTACCTAGGACACACATCTTCCAAAGTTTTGTTGTATAATGGAATTTATGAATGTAGGGTTTTATCCCTCAAAAATTGAATTTAATTAGGCTTGAATTTGAGTTAAAGGGGCCAATTATGGAAAATTAACCTCAATTAATTAATAAATCCCTAGATGAGTGTGAAAGAGTAAAGGTACACATTACAACACCAAAAATAAGGCACAATTAAGTCCATTTTATTTAAAAAGGGCCCTAAACTTAATGTACATATGAAACCATATTACAACACTAAATTAAGACATAATTAAGCTCATTTTATTATCAATTATTTTTAAATTAAGTATGAAAATGACATACTTTTTCCTATGCTACATGAATTATAGATTTTGAGGTAGTCACAATTAAATAAATATTTTATCCCTTTGATGAACTTATGGGATTAAAATGGTTTGTATGCTTGTGCATAGTGTAATAGATGCAAGGAATGATGAAATTTCATTCACAGATGATAGAAGAATAGTACACATCCATTTAGGAAAGAATCAAGATGAAACCTATGTAGAAGAGGTAAATGTAGAGGAATATTTTGATGATGAAAAAAGGTTTAACACCATAAGTAAGTTCCCAACAATTGAAATTTGGAAAGAACCCAATTTGGAAGGGGAATTAGAGATAAATGAAATTGATGGAAGAAAAGATAGTGAAAATACATTAGAAGCATGGCTACAAGATGAAATAGAAGAATATTCTCATAGGATATTTGTCTCTGAAAGGATATTTATGGTAAGAAAGATACCAGTAGAAGAACCATCCATGGAAAACATATTGCTTGATATTGGTGTGAATATAGAGCATGGGGAGAAGGAAGAAAAAGTATCTCATCAAGTTAACCACATTTCACATGAAATTTTAAAATTCAAGTTACCTAAATATTTTAGGGTAGGAGACTTACTAGCATACCTATCACAAATGGAATAAAGTTTTCCAAATGAAACCCATAAACTCGATAACCTACTACATAACCTTACCTACACTACCACATGCTAGTATAGCATACATAATCAAAATATTATTAAGTTGGAAAATTTAAAAACCTTGAGAAAATCAAGATTCCTACTGAAAGTAGATGAATATGAGGACATACCCACATATGAGGGAGATATCTTATTGCAACATCAGTTTGACATGCATACACACTTATGGGAAGAAGAATATGAGTATGATGATAGAATATACATCCAACTATTCCACTAGACACTAAACTCAGTAGCTAAAACTTGGTAAATTGACTAGGAGAGGCATGGAGAAACTAAAACATGGGAGGAAGTAACAATATATTTTTTCCATACCTTTTATTTTTGTAGTGAAAATTCTCAAATACATATTGCATTACTATGAATGAAGGAGATCACATTCAATATAAAAGAAGATCTAAAAATAGTGGCATTGTAACCTCCTCCCCCAACACCCAATGAGGAAGGTATCTATGAGTACATTAATTGGATAGATTTAGAATCAACAAATGTAGAAAAATACTGTTGTTCAAGACAAAATGATGAAGAAAGATCTAATATAGGTATAGAAATCAACAAAGGAGAAAGTGAAGTAGAAGAATCCATAGAACCTAAGAAGAATATTATAATGACCCTATCAAACTAACAAAGGGAAATATTATAGCAGAAGAAGATGCTAAAATTGAAAGAATAGGGGACTACTAGGATGAATAGGTAGTATCTCAAACAATAGAATCCCTCTCAGAATTCCAAGATTTATTCCCTAGAACCTTTACAGGAATGAATGGAATCAAAGAAGAGGTAGGAGTGATGAAAATTATACTAAAGGAAGGAGTTAAAATGGTCCAAGAATGGATTTACAAACTAAACCTAAATATGAAGAAAAAGGTCAAAATAGAGCTAGAAAAATGCTAGTTGCTAGAATCATTAAATTGATAGAGGATGGTGATTGGATAAATCCTATGGTGATACAAAATAATAAAACTAGAGAGATAAGGATATGTGTAGATTTTAGGGAATTATACAAAGATTGCATACATGATCCCTTTACAAACTCATTTACTAAGGAAATTTTAGATTAAGTTGTAGGAATGGAGATATATTCTCTTACTAATGGTTCTCCAAATACCACCAAGTTAATATAAAGGAGGAAAATAAACCTAAAACCACTTTTTCCATATAATGGGGGTCATATATGCACACTATGAAAAATTTTGGTTTGAAAAATGTCCCTGTAATATTTAGTAGAATAACAATCAACAACTTAAAAAATTCCATACATGATTCTATAGAAGTTTACTTAGATGATTGGATTGTTTATGGGCTAGTGAAAGATCATGTATAGGTACTATGCATGATGTTAAATAGATGTATGGGTATGAAAATTTCACTAAATTTGAATAAAGTACCTTTGCGATACCCTTTGGGACCTTACTAGGCCATATTACATGTAAAGAGGGATTAATGGTGGACCCTATGAAATTTTCCTTAATACTAAACTTACAACCACCTAAAATACACTAGAAGTCGAGACATTTTTGGGATATATAGGGTACCATAGAAATTTTATAAAGGGATATGCTAGTAATGTTGCACAATTAGAGGATATATTGAAGAAGAAAACCCATAAGAATATTCATTAGAATGAAGAATCTCAAAAGACATTTGATACATTAAAGAAGATGATTTTAGAAGAACCAATCCTCATATTTTTAGACTGGAGCAATCATTTCCATGTGCATGTAGATGTTTCTATTATTTTTATAAGATAAGTGCTTACTCAGCCTAAAGGGAATAAATAACACCCTATTGCATTGGCTAGTAGGAACTCATCTACCGTGGGGAAGAATTATACTACCATAGAGAGGCACTAGCAATGGTATATGGACTTGAAAAATATATAAATTACCTACTATCAACTCCATTCACCTTCTTTATTAACCATGAACCTCTTAAATATCTATTCAATAAATCAGTAACACATGGATGCATGTGTAGATGGTTATTAGTATTTCAAAAATTTAGTTTCAAAATTATGGTAAAACTAGGGAGAAACAACCAAGGACCAGATTACCTATCCCATATTGAGACTAGAAAAGAATCATACAATCAAGGAGAAGATCTCCCTGGTGCACACCTATTTCACATTAAATTGGTATTGGAGGAGTTGTAGGAGATCACCATTTTACTATCCATAGAGGAATTTCCAAAATGTGTCTCACCGTAAGAAAAATAATCACTTGTATGGAGGGTTGCCCCATACATCTTAGTTGAAGGAGAATTACATCATTTAGGTCAGGATGATATCTTGAGAAGAGTGGTCTATAAACATGAGAGGAAGTCAATTTTAAAATTAGCACACGAGGGATTTGCAAGGGGCCATAACTTCAGAGAAACTATAGCTACAAGGGTAAAAATTGTAGGTTTAAGGTGGCCAAATCTTCATAAAGATGCTAGGGAATACACAAAAGGGTGTGATATTTTCCAAAGAGTAGGGAAACTTAACACAAAAGATAAAATTTCATTAAGAGTAGTACTAGAACAAAATCCATTTGAAAAATGGTCCATAGACTTTATTGGACCTATTGAATAACACATTAGAAGGGTTAGTATAACACACAAATCTGCAAATACCTCCATGGAATATATTGCAAATGCTTTCAAAAATGCAACAAATGATAATATAAAGACTAAAACACTATGAAAACAAAAGCAAGCTACCTATTCCATGTTGGATTGGTGTCACATGTGCTAGTGACCCTTTCCCAATCCTTGATCAAAGCTCAAATTGAAAATGCTATGAAGATGGTGGAGTGATGATAAACAAGATCAAATCTCAAATGAAGAGTAACCTTGCATGGGGTGTGAAGCTTGTGGAAGAGTTGCTTAGGGGATGAAGCTGCTATTTAAAGATTTTCAAAATGCCAAGTGTTGAAGATGGACCAATGTGGGATTAAATATTCTGCCAATGAGTTATGGACACTTGTCACCATGTGATTAGTTGATGTGTGTGCAAGATTTGGGAAGAGTGCCCATGAGGAAATTTTGAATTCAAATTTTATAAATTTTGAGAGGGGGACAAGAAAGAAGAGCAATAAATTCCCTGTTTGACTTGTCATGTTGAGGGAAAATGAGGTTTTAATAAATCAATAAAATTGATTTATTGTGCAAGTGGCTAGGTCTAGATAATGCAAGTGGGATGTGATTAGCATTAGATTAGAATTAGATGATGATCATGTTGATTTAATGCTGATTAGATGATTTGACTTTTTGGACTTAAATACTTGATTTATTTAAATCAGAAAATGGTGGAATATGATTTAAGATTTGATTTAAATAAAGTCCTGATTTATTTAATTAAATGGATGATGCAAAATGAAGGTTGACTGATAATGTTTATTTGATAAATGACCTTGAGATTATTTAATGAATTGATGAACATGCACTTGATTAATTGATGAATGGTCCCTAATGCGACATCTAATTTGATCGAATCTGATCGAATGCATAATGTAAATTTTGCATGTCTACAGGTTCATTATAACCGAAGTAGAATACCTTACAAAATGGATGGAGGTTGTACCTAAAAAGGATTGTACCACAAACATTACATCAAGATTTTTATATGAGAACATAATCATAAGATATGGATGTCCACTTAGCTTAGTGAGTGACCAAGTAAAACACTTTGTAATAAAATGATCAAGGAATTTCTACAAAATTTTATGAGAACACAAAATAGAAGCTCCCCTTGTCACTCAAATGCTAATGGAACAAGTGAATTATTGAAAACGATAATATGAAAAGTACTTACTAAAATATGTGTTGGGAATTGGATATATTGGGATATAAAAATACCTGCTATACTTTGGGCATACCGCATATCATATAAAAGGACTAACAAATTCACTCAATTTCAACTAGTTTATGCAAATGATCTCATAGCCCCTTTAAAATTTATAGTCCCCAACCTATGTACTATACTAACGTTGTGGTTGGAAGATGACCAATCCCTCAAACAAAGTAGAATATTTGGATAGCTTAGATGAGTATAGATAAATCACAATGCATAACCACCAACTTGAGTGCTAGAGGCGAAAATCATGGCATGCTAAAAACCTAATATTGAAAATGTTCAAAATAGGGGATATGGTATACTTTATGGAAGTAAGTTCAAGAAACAAGGAAAATTGAAGATAATATGGTTAGATTCATACTATATCCATGAAACCAATGGTTCCAAAGCAATAAAACTTAGATAAATGAAGGGGAACAGTCCTAACTGAATATGTAAATGGTGCATGCCTCAAAAACTACCACTTTCCAGTAAATTAAAAACATCAAATACAAGAATCACATATTAATGTATATTATATACTATAGTTCATGCCATAGAAAAAAAAAAAAAAACACACACACACAAAAAAGCAACCTATCACATCAAAAAATAGAACGGCTAGAAAATCCTATGCAATGGGAAGTAGCATTATATACACTACCACCAACTCATCTATTTAATACTCCATCTCAGTTCCTTAAATACTTACTTTCCTTCTACACATTCTAGTTTCATTTACCAAATTAGCTAAGATCAAACCCTAGTAGCTCTCTGCACTCTACAAAATTTTACTTTAAGATAATGGCCACCCCAACAACAATCAATATTTCTAAGAAGCTTTGACCCACATATCAAAAGTACCAATATAAGCCCCCCAAAATAGATAAGGATGAGGTATTCTAGCATACTCCACACAATGCGCTATACTTGGAGGATGTCTAGATATATATTCATAAGAAAAATGCAAAGATTGATCATATTAAGCTAGAGGAGCTTATCCTAACACTCATCGAAGATGATGGGAAGATGTCTAAGCCAAAATACATGGAGATTGGCTAGAAATATTTGGACATCTAGAAAGTTATGATAGAGAGGCATGTGTAAGAATTCTATTGAACTAGGTGTGTGATGAATTCATATACCTAGATAGACCCTACCAAATCACAAAGGAATCCATTCACATATTAATAGGGATAAGAATTATAGGTGGCATCACCACTAACAAAGCCATAGAAAAAAATAATGTACAATAGTTGACCAGAGAAACCCCAGATGTTCAAAGTATGAACCTAAAGACAATAAAAAAAGATGGAGTCTGATATGCTACAATGGGGATTGCATGTAAAATATATTATTCCAACTGAGAATACTCTACCATAGCTATTGCAATCCACATGGCATACCAAATGGTGGTGGAGGGAAAATAATTCAACCTTTGTGAGGTCATGTGGGAGCAACTAATATAGAATATTTAGAGGATAAAAACCTCCAAGTACCATTTTTTTACTATACATTACTTACACATGTCTAATATTCTATTTCCTTAAATAATTTTATCAATTTCAAAGGAAAAGAATGGAAACTTAACCAAACAATGGTGCACAAATCAAACAACATATTTATCAATTCTTGAAAACCAAAGAATACAAAGTGGCATATTGGGGGTACTTCAAAATATTCTAGGAGAAAATGAAAGAAAGTGAAAGTATTCCCCATGCATCCATTCCCAATACACCAACACAATAATATTCATGGTGGATAAAGACTACGCATATATAGAGGTGGTAGAGCCACACATAGCTTGGATACCACAACTACCATATGAATTCACCACACAAAAATTAGATGCTTATTCTACGACACTACTCAGACAGCCCAAGGTTCCTAATGTAGATAGGTTTGAAACATACAAAGAGGTGATGGATAAGAGGATCAACAAAGAGGCACAAGAAAACTTGGAGAAGAACAAAGAAAAACTCCATAAGCAATGCAGAATATTAGAAGAGGGCTCACTCAATTATTTTCTACCATTTTGGAGCTAGATCCCTCCTTTATAATAAGATTAGAGAGACTTCACATCTCACTGAGCAAGTAATAAGTCTCCACAACCTCCACATAGATAGTATCAACACTAGGGAAGCCACTAGAATTCACCCTACAAAAGAGGGATAGATAATTGAGGTATAAAAAGATGGCCAAGAGGAAAATACATAAGGATACAATAGAGGAAGAGTAGAAGAGATAAGTGAGGTAGAAGAAGAGGTCAAGAAACCTCTAAAGAGAAGTAAAATATATCTATAGACTTTTCCACCTCACCCTCAAGTGATCTCTAAACAAGCTCAACTACCAATTGACTTCTAGGTGAACACCAATGCTCTCCTCCACCATGAGATGCTATTGCATATATTATAAACATATGAAGAATAAAATTAGGAGAAAAAGGTAGAATAATACAATGTATCCTCTAGTATGTGAATCAATCCAATAATGGGCTAGAAGAAGCAATGAAGACTTCCTAGAAGAAATTGTTTCTACAATAAAGGAGAAAAGGGAAAAGGAACTAAGGAAGAGGAAATAAGGGAGAAAACCATCTCCACATAGCTCAAATATCATTGAGGAGAAAAAAAATGCACTAGCCCAGGAGCAATCCCAAGAGCTCTATATAAAATAAAGAGTAGATAGACTGATGTAGGAAGATCTAGGGAATATAGATACAATCTACAAAGAAACCAAGGATGTCACTGAAAATATCTATGAAGAAATGATGAAGACTACCAAAGAATAAGTAGAGAATATTGGGGAAGAGGTAAAAGGGCCTCATCCACTCAAGATTAATACAACTGGTAAAGAAAAGGAGAAGAGGTAAGCCACCACCACCATAGAGACAACAACCCCACCTCCACAATCTCTACCATTAGTAATTTTTTGATGCAACAACAACAAATCCAAAAGTTCCATGACTACAACTACTATAAGTATCAATGGTAGGATCTCAAGTGGACTTATTCAATATTTACGCATTGTAGAAGATTCAATTTGTAGACATTATCCATATTATTGGAAGGGATGAATTTCTAAATGACCATGTAAATATAGTGGAACAACTACAATATGTGGTATATATATTGCATAAAGTTATTCCTCACCTTCTACAAGACACTTCATTAGCCATGCCACAACAACTTATGTAGTTGATGGAGAACCTACAAGGAGATTTGGAAACCACCAAGGATAACATAAGGAAAGAGGCCCAAGATTAGTTTATAAAGAAAATAATAGAGGATTATACAAAGAAATGCACTTCCACACACTCCAAATTGGAGGAGAATATAAAAGGGCTAAGTGACAAAATTCAAGAAATAGGGGTTATCTACCATTTTTGTTTACAATGGTTTACTACAACAAAGGGCCTAAGGATAAGATGGCCCAATTGGAGAACAAGATTACACAAGTGACATAGACCTACAATCCTCTCCATGATAGGGATGAAACCTTCAGAGCCTAGGTAGACACCCTTCACTCCAAACTATAATAACTCCATGCACAAAGGGATAAGATAAAGGAGAAGATTCAGTAGATAAAGGAGATTGTCAAAAATTAGATTAACCACATGTTATGGATAATAAGGGAAGATCAAGAAATGGCTAAAACCATTCGAATCTGTAATAGCTTGGCTAATGTAGATACAATAATAGTATAAATTTAGAGCCACATTTTCACTCTATAGCAAGAAAAAACATACCAGGCCAACACATTCAAGCACCTCAAAGATATATACAAGCATCTCCTTCCTAACTAAGATAATTTCTCAAGGAAAAGACATTTAAAATGCAGGATGATATTCACAAGTCAAGAGATGAAGTGGATCTTACCGTAGGCTACCACAAAAGGTCCATGGAGGATGGAACAAGTATTAGTTGTAACTAGGAGATGTCCTTTAATGGGATGCACATATATATGCAATGCAAATAATATACGAAAGAGAGATATATATAAATATAGGCATATGTATAAGGAATATATATATGAGCAGAGACTAAGACATACCTTTTGTATATGGGTATGATATAATATAAGGAGATATAAGGCATTATCTAAATATATGTTATGGATGAATAAATTGTTCATTTCTTGTTAGTATAGTAATATTTATCTATTATTCTAAATTCCTTACTATAATTTCTTGTTTATCTTACTATATTCTCTGGGGCATAAAGTAAATACACATAAGGCCCTAGGGTATAGATCTCTGTGCTGGAACTTTCAAAATTTTGCCAAATTCTAGCATGCTCATGTTAAAAACCTAAGAATTTTAACCTAAAAATATTTGTTGCATCTATTATAGGGTTCTTATATGAGGTTTAGGGTTTTTTTTTTTTTAGTTCCTTGGCATTCTATTTTGTTGTTGGATGTATAGTGTCTATTGTTGGTCACAAAAGGGGAGGCAATTCTCATGTTTACATCATTAGTTGAATGTCACCATGCGACCGGTCTTTCTCATGTGTAGGTCTGAAACACCCATTTCTATAAGGTTAGGGAAATGATCTTTTTGATTATTACGTCCTTTGTTCCGCATGATTCCAAAGTTGTAGGTCTACTATTCTCCTATCGGACTAGAGTAGTCCCCTCTTTTAGCACAACTTATGAGAATGTGCCTAAAAATTTCACTTAAGTCATGATAGCCCTTGCAAATATATCCCTCATTGCTGATTTATTCATAGGTTTACACTATGAATTAGCGATGACTGATGAGCAGTACTTTCCTTTGATATCACTCATCGCTAATGGCATTCGATTCCTCAAAATTTTAATAGCAATGAGTGATATTTTGTCACACCATGTGATCACTAATATGTTGTAAAAGGTAGTTCTGACATTAGCCATATGCAATGAACCCTATAAATAATGTAAACCATTCATCGATAATTTCTTGCACAATATATGAGGAGAATCAACGATGAATGGAGGCCTTATCACTTATTGCGTATTTAACTCAGAACTTAAGTTCTAAATTAGGGATAAGCGATTGGTGCCTTCTATAAGGGTTTTTCTTTTGCTAATTTTGATATGATCTTATGGGCGATATCTTTGGCGCCATTTGTTCTATGTAGGTACACGTGTCCAAGATCTGGTGTTTTCACAATGTCTCTCATTGTTGATGTGATCCTAGGCATAAAGTTTGAATTGGTGATGCATGATAAAGGGACAGATGTGACTGGAAGTCAGGCCATAGAATCAATGGTTCAAGGCCATCACAAATATTTTTTCATCGTTGATGGAGCCAAGTGATGATAAAATAAATCAACGGTAGGCATTAACCATTAATGAAAGAAGCGATGTGGTAGCATCTTGGGGGATCTAATGTAATGCAAAAAGGGGATCAACAAAAGAACTGGAGGACCATTGATAAAGCTTTAAAGCAGGACAATCCAATGAATAGGAATTCATTGCATAAGTAACTTCATTGCTAATGAGCACCTCATGATTAGGGTAAGATCAGTGATGAAGCATTGAAGGGTGCAAAGAAAGTTTCTCTCTAAACTAGCTTTATGTACTTCACTAATATTAATGAAGAGCACAGGTTAGGTTGGCGATACATGGAAAATTGTCAAGACATATATGATTAAATGAGGGTTAAGGAATAACATGTCAATATTTGAGATAGCATCACTATTTTCAAGAAGCAAGTTAATAATAGTCAAAAAACGATGCTCATGGCCACCTTAGAAAAAAAATTAATTGCTCTTAGATGAATGGTCTAGATTCAGAGCCAAACTGATAGGCTACCAATTCGCTCGCACAAGGAGTTATACATCATTAATTCTCCATACTCGAAATCTCTATTTAATGCGGAATGATCAATGCTTATTCTCATTATCTTTTCAGTCTGTAGTGCATGTTAGTCTAAGTGTGAAGGGTTGTTAGTCTATTTGTGGTAGAATTTTCTCTTCCTGGTTGGGTTGGTATGAATTTGAATTCTTTGGTCTACTTAGGACTTTTATTGCTTGAATTTGTCATTATCACTCAGATTTGGGTGTTTTTCTTGAAGGTATTGAACCAAAAGACCTTCTAATTATCATTCTATTAAATATAACAAGATGAGAAAAACCTGTGAGGAAACTCCACCTGTTAGGAGGTATAGTCAGTTAAGTATGTCAAAATTCCATGAGGAGGTAATTGAACAAGAAACCATGATTTCCCATGAAATTGCAATGGGAGAAAGGAGGGCTAGAGGCCATAAAAAGAAGAAAATTTTGCAGAGTACTTACCGCTTGAGAAATAGGACCCTTCCAGGGGATGTGGCTAAGCTCAGAGGCAAGGAACTAATGTTGCTAGTGAAGAAGGCCAGAAAGAAAGAAAAAAGATATCAGACCAGCCAGGGAAAGCAAAGTTCTCTCATTGTTCTTTTTGACACTCCTTCAGATGTTGAAGCTGAGATAGACTCAGAATATGGTCAGTACATCCATTCCATAGTGCCATATGATATCTTTGATGATTATGTGCTGGTAATACCTCCAATTGCAACAAGGACCAAGAGTGGTTGGGAATTTTTGGATGCCGACAACTTTGTATAAGGGTCACATCCTATTTTAGTTTTTGTTCATACCATGATCGTTACATAGGAGGTATTTGTTTTCATGTGTCAATGGTTTGTCTTTTTATTTCCCTTGTTGATGTGGGGGTCTTCTAGATGATATGAACCAAATCCTTTTTGTTCCAAACAATGAATGTTGTGACAATGACAACTAACATTCTACACATTTTTTTTGCCTCCCCTATTCTGAATTGATTACATATGAAATGGCATAGGGAGTCCTTCAAGGAGTTAGCTAGAATTAGGTTTTGAAATGAACTCAAATGAAATTGAAATTATAATTCAGCTTGGTGCTTGTTGCTCCCTATTTATATAAAGGGGATTTCATGGCTGGAAAGAGGAGAGTTCAAAATTTTGAGTCTAGATTAAGGTCACAATAGATACTAAGCTTTAATAGCATAATATAATGTAAATAGATACTCTAGTAGATATGTCAGAAGAAAGTTTAAGATGAAAGTTATATTGTGTATAAATCTTAAATATGTTTTACAATGAAATATTATAAATGAAGAAGAATTTTAGTTTCAGAATTTTACTCTCCTATTTGTTTTCATCCAAGTTATGAATGAAGATTGTTAATGAAAGCTTCATTTGTCTTTTGTCATTTGCGCAAAATGTATGAATTTTTTTTATGCTTGAGTTCAATGAATTGATTAAATGCTGAAATGAGCTCATTGGTTTGTGAGAAAACCAAATAGGATTTAGTAAGGAAGTGATATTCTGTAGATATGGTGAGT
The DNA here is from genome assembly GCA_007258455.2 of Sequoia sempervirens. Lineage (NCBI taxonomy): Eukaryota > Viridiplantae > Streptophyta > Pinopsida > Cupressales > Cupressaceae > Sequoia > Sequoia sempervirens. The sequence goes on along the minus strand of VDFB02058242.1, from coordinate 292,149,117 downwards.
TAGATGTTACAAAGTGACACTCTAATGGTCCACTAATTTTTGAGTTTCAATCAAGATTGTATTACCAATTCATTACCAGTAGTAATTCATTTTCTACATTAGATAAAGCAATCATTATCTAGTTAGTTTATCTCATGCTTAGTTGAGCTAGTATTGAATGGGGCCTAGGATTTAAGATGAAGAATGATTCAAAGTACTTTAAATTACAATGTCCCAACTCTAAGTATGGAGAAGCACTTCTTGAAAATAAATATCACTTCTATTTAATGTTTTTCGAGCTTTAGGTAAGGTGATTTTCATGAAGTTGAGCATTTGTGTAAGGAAATACTCTTAACTAAGTGTGAATTATTATGAGTATATAGGGGATTACCCTCCCTAGGTCTCACAGAGCCCGAAGAGAAGTACTAAAGTATTAATTACTCTACTTAAGTGTTGGACAATCCTCACCCTAGTTGATAATTGGGTCATGGAAAGCTCATAGGTTAGGACTGAGATTAAGTTTGGTTCTAAAAAAATAACCAACAGAAATGTTGACTCCACTAGGGACACTTTTGTATCCTTGATATAAATATGTCAAATACCATTTTAAAGAGTCAAGAAAAAAATGAATATCTAGTTCAAGTATTAAAGAAGTTTCAAATATGCAAGGTGGTTTATGTGGCCCTTTGGTGACTCTGCTAGAAAAACTCAAATAAAGATATCCTTGTTTCAAATATTTTCCTCTTGTTGATGTGGTGGCGACTCTGCTCTACAATTTTTAGACATGAAGGGTTGGTGTTTGTTATTGTGACCTGAAAAAAATATATTCAAAGTTGTAGTAAATTGAAGTGTGAAGGTACGTAGTTCTACATAGATTCATTTGTTGAACCTATCATATTGAATGCTATTATAGTTCCATTTAAAGTGTTTGTCTAATAATTCATAGACTGCTTAATATGGATGGTTAGAATGTAGTTGTATATCTTAAGAATTACTATCCATTTGCATTATCACATGTTAAAGGCCCAAGTTACCATCATCCTTTTTATTGTCATAGTTGTGATTGTGCATGATTAGTTAAACCCTATATTTGCATACATCCATGGATTATCAAAGAGAAATAGCCATGCCATTAGAAACTTGGATGCATATTGTCAAGAACCTTTAGAAGTTTGATAATCCTCAAACTATTGAAACCCCAAAGTACATGAACCTAAGTGTGAATAGACCAAGGATTAGGCTAGAATGGAAAGTTGTATTCAAAAGGGGAGTTAGAGAGTTAAGCAAAAGGCACCTGATTGCTATACAAGCCTAGTTAAGAGATAATCATACCAGATCTCCTAGTCAAGTTGTTACACCTTTTGTCAACTCCTTTGATTCATTATATGACCAACTAGACTTATCATGGATTGATTACAAGGTTAAAAGTATGTCATAATAGGTCTATAAGAAGATGCCCAGATTTAATGAATATAATATATGTGAAGGAGATACACATATCCAAAATTTCTATAATTTCATGGTGAAACATTCATTTGGAGATCAGGATATATGGATGAGATTTTTTGTTAGATCCGTTGAAGCTAAAGCTAAGGATTGGTACTTAAGTTTTCCTAAGAAGTCCTTTCCTTGTTGGGATAAACTAGTGGATGCTTATAGAGAAGAATTTGTAAGAGAACCTTCTGATCTTGTCACAAAGTTAAAGCAGCTCAAGAAACAAGATGAAGAATCAAGCATTGCTTTCAGTCAAAAAATTTCTATTGCTCATGGACTAATCCTGAAAATTTTCAGACCTAGTACACCAGATTGTATTCATATGTACTTTGAAGCTTTTGAGGAGGGATCTAGTGCACTAATTAAAGACTTTGAAATTTTGAATATGCAAATGGATTACACATGCTTAGAAAATATGGAAAAAATAAGGATTGAATATATGCAAAGTTTACTGTCTTCAGTTGTGGGTAAGCATGTTGATGAAAATAATAGTTGCTTGGATACAAATGATCAGATGTCTTCAGTTTTAAATACAGACAAGTACATGCTTGAAAAGGAAGAGATTAAGAGCATTATCGTGTTAACCACTGATGTTCCTAATAGTGAAAATGTTTCTCTTTATTTTCAAGAAGATATAAATGGTCAAATCAATGATGAAACCCAGTCTATGAGGTTTCTAAATTTTGATAGTGGTAAGGTCTTGGTATGTCCTGAGTTATAGCCTAGTAAGGAATGTTTTTCTACTAGAGGACAAGAGGAAGAAATGGTTGAGAGAATTAGCCAGGATTGTGGTCTATTGAATAGTGAACAAATTTCAATTTTGTTAACTATTGAATATCAGAAATATGCACATATGAGTAACCCTCAGCTATTTTGTAATACTCATATTGATTTTGACAGTGATACTGATGTTTATTACAAAATATATGAAAAATGGTTATCTAATATTCCTTCCAATTATGAAAAGGCATGTCTCCATGGTGATAATTTAGGTGATGACAAATGACTATTTGATTTCAATGATGCATTGAATGATGAGCATGAATGTAAGCAGGGTGGTGAAAATTTAGAAACTTGTGTTGATGAGTTGGGAGCAACATATAACTATGAAGCTTATGTATCTGATAAGCCAAAATATGAAAATCTCAGTGCAGATTTGGACAGGTATTTGTTTCTTGATTTAGATCAGCCTAGTTATGAGGTTTTTTATGTGGACATAGAGGTTGATTTAAAGGATAAATCAAATTATCTTTTGGAACCAGAACTACTCGATTTTGAACAAGCTTTAAATTTCAAAGATGTTGATATGTTGTGTTAAGAAGATGTTATAGTAAGTAAAGATAAATATAGGGTAGATATTTTTGGTGATTCTCTACACCAACATGTTGAGGCATAGTTACAGTGTTTTCCAATGTATGAGTATGTTTCTCTACACACACTTGAAAATATTTTGCATGTTGAACATAATATTTCGATTAGTCCTCATGATTGTTTCACCTGTGACATGCAAACTATCAATTAGCTTAAGCCTGATGATCCTAGCTATATGGCAGAGTATGAGTGCTAGTTTTTGTATCTGAATGAATTTTTGTTATAGTGTGGTAATGAGAAAAACATCAAGAGAAGTTGTTTTCAACTTTACAAAATCTTGAATAAAAAAACTTACAAGTCATTGCCACATGATAATCAAACATATTGCAATGATGTCTTCAGATTGGATTTAGTGAAGTGTGATGAGAACTTTGTTTATGAAAAAGGTAAGAGTAGGCCTACATTTTTTAGTGGCCTTGGGCTATCAGGTATGATTTGACTTGTAAAACCAAAGTAGTTGGGGGCCGAGACAATTTTTTTGACTCTGTTGCCCAATGGAGTAGGAACTTGGTTTGCTTCTCCCAAAAGATCTGAATTCTCGCTCTGTTCAATAAGGAATAGATGTCTCTAGAAAGAGCCACTGATGACACTTTCAAAAAAATTCCAAATTTTAGCATGCTCATGTTAAAACCCTAAGAATTTTAACCTAAAAATATTTGTTACATCTATTGTAGGTTTCTTATATGAGGTTAAGGGTTTTGTTTATTTTTAGTTGCTTGGTGTTCTATTTTGTTGTTGGTTGTATAGTGTCTATTGTTGGTCACATAATGGGATGGAATTCTCATGTTTACATCATCCTATGACTGTCACCATGTGACCGGTCTTTCTCGTGTGTAGGTTTGAAACACCTATTTCTATAAAGCTAGGGAAATGATCTTTTTGATCATTATGTCCTTTGTTCTACATGATTCCAAAATTGTAGGCCTACTATTCTCCTATCAGCCTAGAGTAGTCCCCACTTTTAGAACAACTTATGAGCACGTGCCTAAAAATTTTACATAAGTCATGATGGCCCATGTAACTATATCGCTCATCATTGATTTATTCATAGGTTTACACTATGAATTAGTGATGAGTGATGAGCAGTACTTTCCTCTGATATTGCTCATTGCTAATGGCATTCAATTCCTCAAATTTGTAATAGCGATGAGTGATATGTTGTTGCATCATGTGATCGCTAATATGTTGTAAAAGGTATTTCTCACATTAGCAATATGAAATGAACCCTATAAATAATGTAAACTATTCATCACTAATTGCTTGCACAATATATGAGGAGAATCAACGATGAACAAAGGCCTTATTGCTTATCACAGATTTATCTTAGAACTTAAGTTCTAAATTAGTGATAAGCAATTGGTGCCTCCTAAGAGGGTTTTTATTTTTCTAATTTTCATATGATCTTATGGGTGATATCTTTTGTGCCATTTTTTCTATGCAGGTGCACATGTTCAAGATCTGGTATTTTCATAATGTCTCTCATCACTAATGTGATCCTAGGGATAAATTTTGAATTGTCGATGCATCATAAAGGGACACATGTGACCAAAAGTTAGGCCATAGAATCAAGGGTTAAAGACCATCACAGAGATGTTTTCATCATTGATAGAGTTGAGTGATGATAAAATAAATCAATGGTAGGCATTAAACATTAATGAAAGGAGCGATGTGGCAACATCCTAGGAGATCTCACTCAAAGCAAAAAGGGAATCAGTGAAATAATTGGAGGACCATTGATAAACCTTTAAAGCGGGATGATCCAATGAATAGGAAGTCAACAGATAAGTAACTTCATCGCTAATGAGCACCTCAGGATTAGGGTAAGATCAGCGATGAAGCAATGAAGTGTGCAAAGAATTTTGCTCACTAAATTGGTCTTATGTACTTCACCGATATTAATAAAGAGCATGGGTTAGGTTAATTGATACATGCCAAATTGTTAGGACATATATGATTAAATTAGGGTTAAGGAATAATGTGTCAATATTTGAGATAACATCGCTATTTTCAAGTAGCTAGTTGGTAATAGTAAAAAAATGATGCTCATGGCCACCTTAGATGAAACTTTAATTGCTCTCAGATGAATGGTCTAGATTCAAAGCCAGACTGATAGGCTACCAGTTCACTCACATAAGCAGTTCCACATCATTCATTTTGCATACTTGAAATCTCTATTTAATGCAGAATGATCGATGATTATTCTCATTATATTTTCAGTCTGCAGTCTATGCTAGGCTAAGTGTGAAGGATTATTAGTCTATTTGCGGTAGAATTTTCTCGTCCTGGTTGGGTTGGTATGAAATTTAGTTCTCTATTCTACTTAGTACTTTTATTGCTTGAATTGGTCATTATCACTAGGATTGGGTTGTTTTTCTTGTGGCTATTGAACCAAAAGACCTTTTAATTATCATTTTGTTAACTCTGACAAGATGGGAAAAAGGAAGGCTAGAGGCCATAAAAAGAAGAAAATTGTGCAAAGTAGTTACCGCTTGAGAAATAGGACCCTTCCAGGGGAAGTGGCTGAGCTCAGAGGCAAGGAACTGACGTTGCTAATGAAGAAGGCTAGAAAGAAGGAAAAACTCTACTGGACCAGCCAGGGAAAGCAAAGTTCTCTCATTGTTCTTTCTGACACTCCTTCAGATGTTGAAGCTGAGATAGACTTAGACTATGGCTAGTACATCTATTCCTTGGTGCCATATGATAGCTCTAATGATGATGTGCTGGTAATACCTCCAATTGCAAGAAGGACCAAGAGTGGTTGAGAATTTTTGGATTCCAACGACTCTAAATAAGGGTCACATCCTATTTTAGTTTTTGGTGACACCATGGTCATTACATAGGAGGTATTTTTTTTCATGTTTCTATGGTTTGTCTTTTTCTTTCCCTTGCTAATGTGGAGGTCTTCTAGATGATATGAATCGAATCCTTTTTGTTCCAAACAATGAATGTTGTGACAATGATGGCTAACATTCTACACATGATTTTTTCCTCCCCTGTTATGAAATGATTATGTATGAAACCACCTGGGGGGTCCTTCAAGGAGTTAGTTGGAATTAGGTTTTGAAATGAACTCAAATGAAATTGAAATTGTAATTCAGTCGGGTGCTTGTTGCTTTCCTATTTATATAAAGGGGATTTCATGGTTGAAAGGAGGAGGGTTCAGAATTTTGAGTCTAGATTAAGGTCATAATAGATATTAAGCTCTAATAGCAGAGTAGAATGTAAATAGATACTCTTGTAGATATGTCAGAAGCAAGTCTAAGATGAAAGTTATACTGCGTATAAATCTTAAATATATTTTACAATGAAATATCATAAATGAAGAAGAATTTTAGTTTTAGAATTTTACTCTCCTATGTGTTTTCTTCCAAGTTATAAATGAAGATTGTTAATGACAACTTCATTTGTATTTTGTCATTTGCATAGAATGTATGAATTTGTTTTACACTTTAGTTCAATGAATTGATTAAATGCTAAAATGAGCTCATTGGTTTGTGAGAAAAGCATGTAGGATTTAGTAAAGAAGTGATATTCTATAGATACAACGAGTTAGATTTTACAAAGTGACACTCTAATGGTCCACTAATTTCTAAGTTTCAATCAAGATTGTATTACTGATTCACTACCAGTAGTAATTCATTTTTTGCCTTGCATAAAGTAACAATTATCTAGTTAGTTTATCTTATGGTTGGTTGAGCCAGTATTGAATGGGTCCTAGGATTTAAGATGAAGAATGATTCAAAATACTTTAAATTACAATGTCCTAGCTCTAATTATGGAGAAGCACTTCTTGAAAATAAATAACGCTTCTATCTAAGTTTTTCTGAACTTTTGATATGGTGATTTTCATGAAGTTGAGCATTTGTGTAAGGAAATACTCTTAACCAAGTGTGAATTATTATGAGTATATAGGGGATTACCCTCCCTAGGTCTCATAGAGCGCTAAGAGAAGAAGTAAAGTAGTAATTACTCTACTTAAGTGTTGGCCAATCCTCACCCTAGTTGATACTTGGGTTGTGGAAAGCTCATAGGTTAGGACTGAGATTAAGTTTAGTTCTAAAAAAATAACCAACACTCTGGACTATACTTTCCCTTTCTTCTTGCCAACATCAAGAATATATATATATTATATTAATTGGAATTTCAAAGTTAGATCAAAATTCTAATAAAATGCTACAAACTAGGAGTTTTAAAATACATTGATGCCATTAATGAGGGTATAAAGGTGGTGTTGGAGTTTCAACTGATTTATAAAGTCATTAAGAAGTAGTTACTTCTATAAATTATAGTATGGATATAAATATAAATAAATGGAGAAGAGGCATCACATGATTAAGGGAAATTATGATTCTTATAGTCTTTATTCCAAGACAATTTAAAAAGTTAATAAGAGAGAAATTAAGTGGTTAATATGATCTGTAATTAGACGTTTACAAAATAACTTGCAAATTAATCCAATTATAGTTCTTCCCCGATCCAGACAGAATTGCGTGATTATGTTGTTTAACCGTTGAAATTACAGACTAAGTTCACTTAATCCTTTACAGAACCCAATGAAATTAACTAATTACTAAAATGTTGTAATTAGAACTTAAATGCCAAATTGAAAATACTGGAACTCAATTAGAGAGAATGTAAGACAAGAGATAGAAGAATAATAAGATAGAAGATAGAAGAATCAGACGCAAGTTGATAACGGAGCTCGTCCAATCAGGACTGTCTCTGGGTCCGCTTCTCAATGTTGGACCACTTTTATTAATATCGCTAAGCACCTAAAGATTCCTTCTTACAATATTCAAGCTTCAAAAACCTACACAAAATTCCTCACAATCTCTCTCACTTTTACAATTTTGGTGTATAAGAACACCTTGCAATTCTTCCTCTCAAAAATAATTCAACTCTCACAAAGGAATTATTTCTCCAAGTAGACTTGCTTATTTTCAAGCCAAAAATCTCCCCCTTTTATACAAATTTATTTGCTAATATGGGCTAAAACCATATTATTTGCAAATATACCCATATCTCCTATTACAAGAAAAAAATTCAATAATATCCTCCTTTAATAATTTTTGGAAGGATAATATCCCCTCAAAATAATTCTCTTTCCATTTGAATGGTTACAAATGGATTTATTCTCTATTATTTAGGGAATATTTTATGTAAGGTTTTATTTGATCCCTTAATTTAGGAATACAATTCCTAATATTTCCGTGTAAAAGAAAATATTCTAGGCCTCTAAAAAATGGGATAATTTAGGCCCCTAGGAAAAAGGGATTTAGCCTTATTCTAAGGTTTTGAAAAAGCAATTAAATATTTTAGAGAAAATGGTGGGTGGTGATCCCACCATCCTCTCCTCCTTTTAAGTTTTTCCCCTAAAGACAAGGGAGACTTCCCATATAAGGTGGGATACCTCGTATTCCTTAGGTGGCATCCCACTTTAATAGGTGGTGCCCACTTTATATATATTTTTTCTTTAAAAAATATGGTTTAATCCATATTTATGCCATGTCATATACTCTTGCCATGTCACCACTTGCCACATCACCATGCTGACATCATGATGATGTCATCATTTTGACTGGTCAACTCTTTTTATCTGCAAACTTTGACCGGCTCTATTTTGCTCATATAGACTCTATTTTTGAAACCAAATATAGTTTCAGAATCGACGTGATGAGCTCTACAGCTTGGTGTCATTTTTGTCTCATTTTGAGATGATCAATTTTCTACCTTTTTGAACACCTGAATTGCATGTTTGACCGGACCTTTGATTGTGCATAACTTTTGCATACGAACTCCTTTTGAGCCCATTCAAGTTGCGTCAGGACCATGTCAGCCAGCTTTGTGTGATGATGCTAGTTTCATGAGATTTTGAGATTGTGAAATTTTCAGGTTTTCCAGGATCCACCTAGATCATTCCTCCCCATTGAGAAGATTTTGGACCTCCAAAAGGTCTATTTTATGTACAATTTGAGCTAGGGAAATGTCTCCCCACTTGCCCAGTGTCATATGTCCTTGCTGGAATTCTAAACACCTGACTCATCATAACAATAACCAAAACTGCACCGATATTGTTAAGTACATTAGCCACATACACATCCACATCCAATGTTGCCACTACCAACCATACACTATTGAAAAGTAGAAGGCTGAATAACAAAATTGAATTTGCAGATGAGAAAAAGAATGTACCAATATGATGCTTGTCTTTCATAACTGGAACACCCTTAGAATTAGGCATGCTCTTATGCAATGACACTACTTCTGGTATAGACGTAAGTGCCAAATTATTGCTTGCATTAACTACCCTTTTCAAATGTCCTGTTGTCACAAAAGACTTGCCAGTCTTAATTGGATGAGAATGCACAATGTATTCAATTCCTTCCTTAAACAAGTGATACTAATTATGTTCCCTGTAGAAGATTGCTTTCCTATCATACAAGTATGGGCTACCCAACACAATCCCATAGATATCAAGTGGAACTACATCAAATTCAACCTCATATGTAAACTTAGATGTTAATGCAAATCTTAAATTGCATTGATTAGTTACTCACAATTTGTTATCATCGCACACCCAACCTAATGGATAAGGGTTTTTATGTGGCCTTTTTTTCAATCCCAGTTGTTCAACAACTTCTTCTAAAATTAGATTAACTTGGGATCCACTATCTATCAGTGTATCAATCTTAGTGTTCTTAGAAATCACCCTTATATGGAACAATTCACATCTTTTTCTATCTTCAGGAACAACATGAATTTTTGAAGTAGAAGCACATGAAACATCAATGACAGATTCATTACCAACAAAAGCTTTACATTTCAAACCCATAATTGAAATCTTTGATTCATCACCAGATTCCATACCAAGGTCTTGCACGATAGCTGTGGACTTTTGCTTACCCTTTTGATCCTTGAACCACTTTCGCTTCTGATCAAGATGCAATTTCCAACACTTCACATCTTCGTGCCCTTGCTTCTTGCAGTGTGAGCAATAAGGCTTCTCATCCTCTTTCTTTATAGTAGCGGTTTGTTGTGATTTCTCCTTCCATTTCTTGCTCCTTTTCTGCTTACTGGAGTCCAACAACAGATTGTCTTGACTATTCCTTGAGCTTGTTTCCAAATGGATAGCTTGCACACTAACTTCATCAATGCTAGTTGGATTAAACATAAGTATAGTATGTTTCAAATTCTCATGTAATCCACCTATATAATTTAACAAAGTTTCTTGTGTGTATAAAGGAATGCCCAATGTTAAATCCCTCTTCCTAAACTTTTGTGTATATTCTTGCACACTTTGTACTTTCTCTTGCTTTAATTATTTCCAATTCATCATTGCTTTTTGCATATGCCCTAATGGATAGAACTATTTCTTTAATGCAGCTATAAACTCAAACCAAGAAGAAATAATTTTTCCATAGCGACTTAGATCCTCTTGTGTTCTACTCTCCCACCAAATTAAAGTTGTGCCTCCTAGGTGAAGAGTAGCTAATTGGATTTTTTGAGAATCCTTAGTAAACTTCTAAACTCTACAATAAACTTCAATTTGTTTTATCCAATTATCAAGTTTTTCTACATCTAGTTCTCCATTATAGATTGGAAAATCAAATTTAACATCAAGTTTCAACAAAGGTGAATTAACTTCAGATTTCACAGGTTGTTTCTTTTTGGAAGAGCTAGATGAAGAAGAAGATGAAGATGAAGAAGATGAGGAAGACGAGGATGGAGGTTCAGGAGGGTCACTACCACCTCTTACTCCTTTACCTTTCTCTTCTTTTAATGAAGATTCAGCTTCCTCCTTCTTTCTAGCCTTGCTTTCCTTTTTCCTCTGTCGCTCTTGTCTCTCTTGGAAAAGAACTTCCACCATAGCCTTCATTTCAAGAAATTCTTTCTAGAAAGCTTTCTCATCAAGCTTTGGAGCTTCATGTTCAGTTACAATTTCTGACATTTTTGATGGCTTTCGTTTCCCGATCTCAGGATTGAACTCTATAAGTGCACCTTCTCCTTGCTTCAATTTCAACCTGGTTAAGATTCACTTTTGAAATTTCTTGCAAAATGGGCTCTGATACCAATTTGATCTATAATTAGAGGTTTACAAAATAACTTGCAAAATAATCAAATTATAGTTCTTCCCCGATCCAGACAGAATTGCATGATTATGTTGTTTAACTGTTGAAATTACAGACTAAGTTCACTTAATCCTTTACAGAACCTAATGAAATTAACTAATTACTAAAATGTTGTAATTAGAACTTAAATTCCAAATTGAAAATACTGGAACTCAATTAGAGAGAATGTAAGACAAGAGATAGAAGAATAATAAGATAGAAGATAGAAGAATCGGACACAAGTTGATAACGAAGTTCGTCCAATCAGGACTATGTCTCTGGGTCCGCTTCTCAATGTTGGCCCACTTTTATTAATATTGCCAAGAACCTGAAGATGCCTTCTTACAATATTCAAGCTTCAAAAACCTGCACAAAATTCCTCACTCTCTCTCTCACTTTTACAATTTTGGTGTATAAGAACACCTTGCAATTCTTCCTCTCAAAAATAATTCAACTCTCACAAAGGAATTATTCCTCCAAGTAGATTTGCTTATTTTCAAGACAAAACTCTCCCCCTTTTATACAAATTTATTTGCTAATATGGGCTAAAACCATATTATTTGCAAATATACCCATATCCCCTATTACAAGAAAAAAATTCAATAATATCCTCCTTTAATAATTTTTGGAAGGATAATATCCCCTCAAAATAATTCTCTTTCCATTTGAATGGTTACAAATGGTTTTATTCTCTATTATTTAGGGAATATTTTATGTAAGGTTTTATTTGATCCCTTAATTTAGGAATAGAATTCCTAATATTTCCGTGTAAAAGAAAATATTATAGGCCTCTAAAAATATGGGATAATTTAGGCCCCTGGGAAAAGGGGATTTAGCCTTATTCTAAGGCTTTGAAAAAGCAATTAAATATTTTAGAGAAAATGGTGGGTGGTGATCCCACCATCCTCTCCTCCTTTTAATTTTTTCCCCTAAAGACAAGGGAGACTTCCCATATAAGGTGGGATACCTCTTATTCCTTAGGTGACATCCCACTTTAATAGGCGGTGCCCACTTTATATATATTTTTTCTTTAACAAATATGGTTTAATCCATATTTATGCCATGTCATATACTCTTGCCATGTCACCACTTGCCACATCACCATGCTGACGTCATGATGATGTCATCATTTTGACTGGTCAACTCTTTTTGTCTGCAAACTTTGACCAGCTCTATTTTGCTCATACAGACTCTATTTTCGAAACCGAATATAGTTCCGGAATCGACGCGACGAGCTCTACAACTTGGTGTCATTTTTGTCTCATTTTTAGATGATCAATTTTCTACCTTTTTGAACACCTGATTTGTATGTTTGACTGGACCTTTGACTGCATATAACTTCTGCATATGAACTCCTTTTGAGCCTGTTCAAGTTGCATCAGGACCATGTCAGCAAGCTCTATGTGATGATGCTAGTTTCATGAGATTATGAGATTGTGAAATTTTCAGGTTTTCCAGGATCCACCTAGATCATAATACCAGAAAAATTGAGAGATAAAGCAGGATCATTGCACTATATTAGGATTATTGATGCATTTTGTTGAATCATTATTCATATCATGGGGATAAGGAGAGTGTGATTCTTAGAGAAGAGAAGAAACTAATATGGTGGGGGATTATTTTATGTAGGAGGTTGAAGTTTATGATTAGAATTGCAAGGAATGAGAGGAAGTTGCATGGGTCAGTAAGAGACTGAGAATTATGTTGCAAAGTATCATGCCATTTATATGCATTATATAGACAAATATCTCTAGCTTGAGTAGGGATTTTATATTTGGTTGTCAACTGTGTGAATATTTAAAAATATATACAAGAAAATCAAATATTATATGTTGGTAAGATGAGATTTATCAGAGAATTTTGATCAAGAACTATAACTATGTATTGGAATTTCTAAAACTATAGAAATAGAGATTTAGCACATTAATGCTTTCATAACTTATTTTTCTCTTGTAATTTTTTAGTTCTAATATAGTGTTTCAGATATGAAATATAAAAGAATAGTTAAATATGATGAACATTATATATTGAAATAGAGAATAAATGGTTTGATTTTTATAGACTTAGGAACAAAATTATTTAATCTCTTTCAAAATTGTATTGGACAATAGAGAAGAGATGTTTCTCAGCTATGATAAGTTAAATAATTCATCCCATTTTTCTCAAGAAACTAAATATGTACTTTGACATATATATGATAAATGTGTAAGGGATACTTTATATTTTATATTTATAAAGTTTATGTGATAATCTTGAAGCTTTTTTTGATATGATGACTGAAAGAATCTAATTTATTTCAAAGTTTTTGAAAATTTATAAATGCTATAGATATGTGTTTATTCTTATAAAAACAATTGGTAATATATATTATACTTTTACCAACACTATTAATGTGTTCTTGTACATAGAACCAAGAGAAAAAAGCATAGAGAAGTTAGATTTATTTTAAAGAAGAAGTTATCTTCTTATTGGTGAATAATATTATTTTATTTTACTCATTTGTTAAGTTGAAAATAAATTATTAGAAAGACATGGTGTCTTGAGTCAATTTTGATTGTTTAAAAATATTATAACAAGTATTATCCATGAAAATATGAGACTATTTTAATCTTAGATTTAACTACTAAAGTTTATGAAGAAGTGGTAGTATCCAAGTTTTTTAGCTGTTGTGAGTAAAAAAAATCGGTGTTCATTGTTAGGAAGATGTTTCCATGGTATTATTTTTTTATTTACTATAGTAAGTTAAACATATACATTTTAAATATTTAAGAAAAGTATGAAAAATAGTCAACCAATCAGGCATGTATTAAACATTAAGTGTAAGGTCATTTCCAAGTTGAGTTAGAGCTGTGCAAACTTATGAATTAATTTCCTAAGGAAGTGTTTGATATATTTCAAATATTTAGTCAAAGTAATGCAAAATTCTTTGATTGCATTAGTTGGTTCATGTTCCAAATTGTATATCAACTCATATTGGTCATACTTAATTAGAGATGTCTAAAGTTGTATGTTTGATTGGCTATGTAGGACACAATAATAGAACTCAAATGACATGTATTTGTTGGCTCTTTTGTCTATAGTCTTCATGAAGGATAGGGCCACTTCCAATTGGAAGGAGTACAATAGATTGGTGGTTTGTGGTTGTACATAAAGTGCTTGGGTGATGCTCTCCCTCTGGCATATGAAAATGTCGAGGCTTATGAAAGGAAATAAAATTTCTAGATATGGAAGACTTGACCTTGTATCATTTAATATATAATGTAAAATTTTATACTTGAAATGTATTTCATGTATGAATTATAAATAAAATATTATCTTATTTCTCAAGTTGTAATTAATATACTTAAAATTCAAAAATTGTATTATTCATTCATATTTTGGTCATGTGCAACAAATGATATATGAAAGTGATTTTTTTTGCTGTCCTATTTTTAAGATTATGTTTATTACTTCTATGGTAATTCACAAAGTAATTAATGTGTAGAATGAGTTGCATATGTTACATATGGTATCAAAGCTATCAATTTCAACACATAGACCTATGAGCTCATTATAAAAATTATTCTCAAACATTAATAGTTAGCTAATTTTTGGAAGTGTTCTTGTGCAAAAATGACATGAAGAAGAACAAGAAAAAACATAAGGAAATTGGTACCCAAGAAATTTCTTAGCCTAGTGAGAAAAAATGAATAATCTCTAGAGGTAAAAGTCTTGGAGAATATCAAATACATAGGGGGTGCATGACTTGCTGACTCAGAAACCCTTTCCAATGCGCTTAAGCATATTTGGCTAGAAAAGAAAGAACACTATAGTAAAGAAAGCCAATACCCATCCCTTTAATTAATCTAGTTAAACCATATGAACACCAATATTTTCCTTTTGGTTGTGGTCATGATGCACCAAAACATAGGAAAGGAGGTGATGGAGGAGTACCTATGTGTACAACCACCCTCCAATTTTTTCCTGGTAGAATCTAAGGGTGAAGAAGAACCTGAAGAGATACCATTATCCGATAATGACCTATAATTGCATATAGTCAAAAAGTTGTGTATTCAAAAAGGATGTATTATGAATCCATAAAATAAATATAATAAAGTTTTATTATTTTTTCAAAATTTTCTATTGGATTAAGACAATATTATGAATGTTTATTATTGATTAAAGAGAAATTCTAAAATTAGATGATCTAATTAAACCTTAAAAATGAACTTTAGGTGTTATGTAGAAAAAAATCATGGTGTGAACACAAATTAACCTAGGAGGAAGTCGAGAGGTATACCACCATTTCAAAAATATGAATACTAAATTGGACAAAATTTTGGCAATGTTGAATGAAACAAGGGAAATAATCAGTACCCTAGGGTAGGAATTTAGGGGCCAAAGTAAGCCAAAAAGAGAAAATGAGGCATCCCAAGAAGGAGAGGATGATAATAGGAATTATTGCACCACTCAAAGTGGGAGAAGAGAAAAACTTTTTTTATTCAAGAGCTAACAATATAAAGAGCAATCAGTTAACTATTGAGTTGTTGAGAGACATGAAAAAGTTAATACCACTTAAGTTTAATGGAATGGTGAGTGATGATGCAATATAAGCTTGGATCACATAGATGGAAAATTACTTCAAGATAAGAAATTACTTTGAAGTAACTAAGGTAGTTTTGAGATCCTACCAGCTAGTAAGAGAAGCATCCACTTGGTGGATGAATAAGAAGATGGAGTTCATGTTAATCTCTTTAATATTAAATTGGGATTAATTTTTAGTCATATTTAGGAAAAGATGGTTACCTCAACTTTTATTTGACTAGAAGCTTATGGACTCTTAAAAGTTGTGACAAGGAGTCATGTCTTTGGTTGAGTATTGGGAAAATTTTAGACATCTCTTGAAGTACATAACCTAGTACTAAAAGGATGAAATATTAAAGATTATAAAATTCATCATGGGGCTAAATTCCTAGATAGATGGAGAAGTTAATGTTCATAGTCCAATGACAATGGGTCAAGTATTTCAAAAAGTTATTGAGCAAGAGAAAAAGTTGAATTCTATTTTTTCCTACCATGAGAAGAATCATAAGAAGTTCAATTGGTTAGAGTATTCCCAATCTTTGAAGAAGATGAATGATAAGAAAGAATCCAATAAGAAAAATGATAAAGGTTTTCTGGAATAATTGAAATGAGCCCAAGAATGAGAATAAGAACAACAATAATAACTCCAAGAGGAATGGAGACAATTTGAGAAAACCTTTTCAAAGGTGAGGGCCTCATAGAGGATGTTTATTTTATGGAGGTGATCATTATTCCAATCAATTCCTAAATAAGAGGTAGCTCAGAAATATCAAAATCCATTACCTACCCTAAAAGAAGCATTATAATAAAGGATCCATGCAACAATGGATAATTAGCTAGCATAATACCAAACTAACCCTATTGAAACAAAAAAGTACATTATTTGGTGTTCTTATTTCAATTTTAATTGATACAAGAGAAACTATAAGTTTTATTGCTCTAAGAGTTTTAATTAAATTTCCTAGAAGAGTTGGATATATGAAAAAACCCTAGTCAGTAGAATATTCTAACCAAACAAAGGCTTAGGTAGAGTAATGTCTATTTGAAGCCAGAGTTAATGTTCCAAGTTTATTAATCGAGGTGAACCTCTATGTAGCACCCTTAGGCTCCTATGATGTTGTCTTCAAAATAAATTGGTTGTGGAGGCATAAGGCTAAGGAAGATTATTTTGAAAAAATAGTAGAGTGTTTATATGACTTAGGAAACAAGGGTTTCCTTCAAGGAACTCTGAGATAAGAAAAGCTAAGACAAATATTTGTTGTGTAACTAAAAAGGGCCAAGAAAAAAGTGTGACAAATCTTTGCGGTCAAGATGGAGAAGTTAGAAGAACTCAACAAGTTTATTTTCCAAGATGAATTAATGTACTGTGAGTCTCAAAAAATCCAAAGAATTGAAGAAAAATATCTTAGGGTTCAAAAATGACTTATTGTGGAAAACTACCCTTTTCATTGATATTTTTATGATGTTTTTCCAGATGAATTACATGGATTACCCCCAAAAAGATATTTTGATTTCTCCATTGATATAATTCATAGTTCAAAACCAATCTCAAAAGCACCATACTAAATTGCCACTATGAAGTTAATAGAACTAAGTGCTTAGTTTCAAGAACAATTGTCTAAAGGATTGATTAGGCCCAATGTTTCACCCTGGGGAGCAACATTAAGCATTTTCAAAAATAGGGATGTTAATTTGCACTTATTTATAGATTATCATATGTTTAACAAAGCAACAATAAAGAATAAATATACTTCATGACATATTGATGATCTTTTTGATCAAATTCATGGAGCAACAATATTCTCTAAGATTGATATACAATCTAGATGTCATTAGCTAAGGCTAAAAGAAGATATATTTACAAAATATCCTTAAGATTAACAAGGTATGGATACTAAAAATTTATAGTCTTCTTGTAGCATCATAAATTATCACCATTGACAATTTCACACTAGATTTTGCTCCTTCCTATGTGCTTTGACTTGATCATGTTGGCATTAAGTTTTCATTGATGTCGAAAGGGCATCAAAAGTATTTTAAAAGGGATATTATTAGCAATATGATTGTCATTGATTTCAGTGGTCTTGCTCAAAAAGATTGTTTGAAGTTGTAGTGCAAGTCCTAAAGAGTTACCAAAGTTTGTGCTTCGATCCTTGGGTTTACCTTATAATTTCTACAAGAAGAAAGGAAAATAATTAGACTATTAGAACAAAGTTCAATGTGGTTTCAAACTTTAGGCATCGGGCATCACTTATACCCTATGCTCAAAGAAACAAAGAAAGAAAGAGATAAGTTCAAAAGGTTTTAGGCATAAAAAATTTGTGAGATGGCTTATGCCTTACCTTGTTGGGAATTGGAGATCAGTATGAAGAATTATTTCTTACCACTAAAAATGACAATGAGAATGATGGAAGCCAAAAGATTGATACCCAAAGGACCAATACTCAATGAAAGAAAGATGTGGAAGGTCAAAGACTGATACCCAAAGGATTCATGGATCAAAAAGTGAAAAGAAGGCTTATGATGTAGATTAGAGTGGAGGTTTTCAAAAAATCACAATTAGGAAAACTTTTTAAATCAGAAACCCTAACTTGGTGCCTTTCTCCCAAAACCTTCAATTCTTCTTGTAGTACTTAGAACAAGGTTTTTCCACAAAAATTTCAGACCTGAACCAATACCAAAATTATGAAAATCATTCTTGATACCCTTTAAGCCACTTAGAAACATATCAAATTTCTGGGTATGTTTTTTTTCTAACAACACCCTCAAATACTGACTACTACACTACAATTAGGCCTAATTAGGCTAGTTCAACAAAGAAACAATATGAAATTAAATCTCCCAACTTGAATTATTCACTCCAGGGCTTCTATCATGTCACATGGGATCTGAATATACATTTTCCATCAACTATAACCATTTCCAAATCACCTTTCTATCAAACCCTACATCTACCTACTCAATTAAGCCTAATATATAGAGATATTAGGCTACGGTTGCATCAAACTCGGCCCTAAATCCATCCCCTAATATTTCAAACCATACAATCATTAAATGTACCCTAACTACTTCCATTCCACTAATTTTTAGAATTTTCCACTAGTGTAATGGTCCCCTAATTCATATTTCTACTCTCTAACCCTCAAAACTAGGGTTTTTTGGCTACTTTCAGTAATTTAGCTATAACTCGCTTCAAACATTATGAAAACAAATGAAATTACTTGAAAAAGGAGGTTGAATTAGTTCACCATGAATCCTAATACAACTTAACACATGTTCAGGCCATACAAAATCATACAAACCCATGTAGCAACAAGAAATCAATATAAACACACAAAAAACAGAGTTATTCTTATTGTTTGAGCATCAAAATAATCTCTAGAAGTTTTCCTTGATCATCCCAAGGAATATTTAAACTTTTACAAGCCAAAACCAATGGTTCCAAACTATTTTTCAAACATTTGACTATTCAACTTCCATACACACCAAAATTGCAAAGTTGCCTATGCAACTTTTGCAACATTTTGCAACAAATGACCACTTTCCTGCAAACCGACCCCGCACCACTTAAAAATTCACACATGGTCTAAATATAAATTATTACATAAAAAAGTGACCCAACATCATAAATTACTCACATTTTCAACCCTTATTTACAATATGCAGACTAGGTGCCCCTACGCCATACTCCCGGGAAGAACAAAATCTCAAGTTCCACTTGAGATTAGGTATTGAACTATGGTTCCATGCTTCTTGATGTCTTCCTCTCTCATCCAGGTAGAATCCTCCATTGGAAGGCCTTAACACGGTACTCATTATATGCCTTATGCCTTGTTCTTTTAGCTTCTTTGGTATCCAAGATGCATTTAATCATCAATGGTTGACTTGGTGGTAAGTCTTTGATCCAATCTTCTTCTGGAACTTCTAATGTACCTACATCTGTACCTGCAATCACAACCCCTTTAAAAGGATATAGGTCATAAAAATTAAAAATTGGAGATATAAAAACTTGAAGAGGGAGTTCTATTTTGTAGGCATTTGCTCCAAATTTGTGGACCACTCAACATGTCCCTATCTTCTTCATCTGCAGCTTTGAATACTTTCCTTTAGGTAGCCTTTCCTTCCTCAAATGAGCTAAGAGCAAGTCCCCTGCTTTGAAATGAGCTTCTCTCCTTTTCAAGTTTGCATGTTATTTGTACTTATCAACACTCTTTTGAAGGTTCTATTTAACTTTTTGGTGTATATCTTTCATTTCCACTACAAACTCTTATCCTTCAACACTCCTCTCCATATCACGCAAATCTTTGAATTCAAACACTCCCCTTGGCTACAATCCATATAAAATCTCAAATGGGATTTTTCCAACACTTCAGTCCATAGAGTCATTATATGAAAACTTAGCTTGGGGAAGGATCAAATCCCATAGTGTTGAGTTCTCTTTTGTGAAGCATCTGAGGATATTTCCAAGGATTCTATTGAAAACTTTAGTTTTCCCATCTATTTGGGGATGATAGGTAGAGCTAAAGGTCAAGTTTGTTCCCAACTTCTTCCAAAGGGTTCTCCAAAAGTGATGCCCAAATTTATTGTCCATGTCAAAAATAATTTTCAATGGTAATCCATGGATCCTAACCACCTCCTTGAAAAACAACCCTGCAATGTATGAGGCATCATTTGTACTTTTACATGGTATGAAATGTGCCATTTTACTAAACCAGTCTACAACAACAAACACACTATTAAATCCTCTTTGAGTTTTGGGAAACCCCAAAAAAAAATCCATGTTGATGGATTCCAATGGCCTATTTGGGATTGGAAATGGTTGATAAAGACCTGTATTTGTACTAAAATCCTTGGGTTTTTGACAAACAACACACTTTTCAACAATTTTTTTTATATCACTTTGCATCTTTGGCCAATAATAATACCTTCTTACCTATTCCATGGTTTTTTCCACACCAAAGTGAACCCCTAAGCTACCAAAATTCTTTTCCTTAATCGAATTAGTCCTCATAGAACATTTGGTAATACGAAGTTGAGCACCCTTAGACAATAACAGTTCTTGAATCAAGAAATTAGAATTGTCTTCATGAAAAGTGCCATTAAACTGATTGAAAGAAGCATAAACATATTTGAAATCATCATCTTCTACATACATACCTTTCAAAGCATCAATTCCAACACTTTGTAACTGAAATTCTTGAACCAAAAATTCTCTTCTACTCAAAGCATCTGCCACCTTGTTTGACTACCCCTTTTTTCTGCTTTATGGTGAAGGTGAAACTTTGTAGGTAATCCACCCACTTCACATGTTTGCGGCTGAGTTTTTCTTGGTTGTTCAAGAACTTCAAAGGATGGTTTTTAGTAAAAGAAATAAATTCTTTTGGTAAGATATAGTGTCTCCACTTCTTTAAGGATTGCACCATGGCATACAACTCCAAATCATACGATGAATAATTTTTCTTTTCCTCATTAAGCTTCTCACTGAAAAATGAAATAGGTCCGCCCTATTAGCTCAAGACTACCCCAATGGCATACCCACTTGCATCACATTCAATTGTGAAAACTTTATTAAATTCTAGTAATGCTAAGATAGGTTGTTGTGCTACCCTTTGTTTGAGATATTGAAATATTTTTTCTGCCTCATCAAACCATACAAACCTTTTCCTTTTATCCCCTTTTATTGTGTCAATAATTGGAGAGTGGATATGACTGCAATTCTTCACAATTTTTTTGTAAAAGGTACCTAGGACATGAAAACTTCTTACCTCATTGACTGATGTTGGAGTAGGCCAGTTTAGAATTGCTTCAACCTTGCTAGGTTCCATCTTTAAAGAACCTTTTGAGATTACAAGCCCAAGATAAACCAACTCCTCCTTCATGAATTCACACTTTTGGGTATGTGCAGGATCATGATGGGCCAAAAAGTGGCAATATTATGGGTATGTGTAGGGTATGTGGTTGACAACTTTTTTTTACCCAAAATTGATGAAACGAAAAGAGAATTTAAAGGAAATTCTCAGCTTTCCACCAATATAAATTATTCTTTACTTTGAATTTAATAAATAATTATTATTCATTTTCTATTTGAATTACGACTAAAGCCCTAATTGATAGGTTGATTGAAAAACATCTATAGCTTTCAAACAATATCACATTTTTTGAATCTAGAACATGCATCACATTCTATGCTTCTCATAATATAGGATTAAAAACAATGAATTTCATGAAGTATTGACCAAGTTAAGGTGTTCACACATACAAGTTTTTTATATTTTTAAAATTTGTAATAAAAAAATTCATAATTAATTATTTACTTGGAAAAAAATTACAAAAAATATGCATCACATTGGGACATGAGTCTTCTACTTATATCAAAAATATTATAAAAGATATTATCATTTTATTGTGGTTAGGGTGGTTAGACAACCACCTACTTATTTTTTCCCTAAAATTTAAGTATTATTACATTGAAATTTCAAATTTTCACCAAATAGATTTATTTTTTAAATAAACCTAGTAGTTTAGAAACTACATTCAATTTGCTACAAATTCTATTCTTACATATTTTTGAAATAATATGGATAACTTATTCAAATTTTTATGTCAAGTTGCCTAACTCTAATTTTTCTGAATTTTCATCGCCACTTAAGGGCCTATTTTTTCCATGATGATCCTGCACATACCCTTCAAATTTATCATCATCCTTTCTTCATTCAACCTCTTCAAAACCATGTATAAATTTTGTAAGTTTTCCTCTTTAGTCTTACTAAAAACAAGAATATCATCCAAATAGACAACCACAAACTTACCTACGAAAGTCTTTAGCACTTCATTCATTAATCTCATAAAAGTGCTTGGTGCATTTGAAATCCCAAATGGCATAACAAGCCATTCATATAACCCCCCATTTTATTTTAAGGAGGTTTTCCACTCATCCCCCTCTTTAATTCTAATTTGGTGGTAGCCACATTTGAGGTCAATCTTAGAAAAATAACAAGCTCCTCCTAAACAATCCATCAAATCTTCCATTCTTGGTATGGGGAACCTATACCTTATAGTGATATTGTTAATTGCACTTGATTCGGTGCACATTATCCAATATCCTCCTTTTTTTGGTGCCAAAATGGTGGGGAAAACACATGGCATAAGACTCTCTCTTATTAGACCTTTGTCTAGCAACTCTTAAATTTGTTTCCTAATCTCTTCATTTTGTTTTAGAGTCATTTTATATGCAACTTTGTTGGGTAGGTTTTCCCCTAGTATGAAGTCTATATGGTGGATCATATCCCTTATTGGTGGCAAAGAACTAGGGAGCCTCATCTACTATAATGTCTTTGTAATTTTTCAACAAGGCTTGGACCTCTTTAGGCACATCTTCAAGCTTTTCTTTTGTCATGACAATTTTTTGTCTGATTACAATGGAATAACCTTCTCCACCTTCTTCTTTCATAGTTTTCAAGAACTCTTTTTCCCCAACTAGCATTACACTAGGCCCAACTTGTGTATCTAGATTCTCATCTTACAATGGCATAAGTGTAAATGAAACCCCATCCTTTTCTATCACATAGGTATTCTTCTACCCATCATGTTTAGCTTTTCTGCCATACTACCATGGTCTCCCTAAAATTAGATGACAAACATCCATTGGGATTATATCACACAGTATTTTATCCTTATAAACTCCTATGTTGAATTCCACCCATTTTTTCTCATTAACTAGGACCTGTCGCCCCTTGTTCAACCAGGAGACCTTGTAAGGAGTGGGGTGTGGGATTCTCTTCATTTTCAATTTCTATACCATCTCTAAAGAAACTAGATTATTTGTGGAACTAGAATCAACAACTTTACACACCTTACCTTGAGATTTGTAGGTGGTTCTAAACCGATATTTTCTTTGTGGAGGTTCCTTCACCACATGAACTTTGAGTAATGTTCTTCTCATCATTAGAGATTCTCCATTTCTAGAGCAGCATGTTGAGATGGATATTTTACACTCTCATTATCTTCTTCTTGCACCAATTGTGTTCTCCTTTCACCACCATGTGAAGTGGAAGGTTTCTTATCTAGATATTTCCATGCTTGATGGCCAAACTGATTGCATTGATAGCATCTTCCTAAGAATGTATTTTATCCTCTACCTTGTCCTCCAAATCTACCTCTACTATTTGATCTCCTACCTCTAAAACTACCCCTTGATTCTGAGCTTTGTTATCGATTACCATTTTTCTCTCCTTGTGGTTTTTGGGACTGTTCTCTTCCTCCAAATTTTCCTCTACCTCTACTTTGTTTCTACTACCTTCTTTTTAACTTTTCTTCTACCTCGACTGCCAATTGGAAGTAATATTCCATTGTTCTAGGGGTGGTAAGGCTTATCTCATCTTTTATATTGAACCTCAACCCATTCATGTACCTTGCTAATTTCTCTACCTCATGCTCAACATGACCAACGCTTATACTTAACTTATGAAACTCTTCAGTATAGGCCATTACATCCATCTCCTTTTTTTTGAGGTTTTGTAGCCTTCTAAATGTCTGAATTGCATAATCACTGGGTAGAAAATGACTCTTTATTTTAGCCACCATTCTATCCCATGAATTGATTTTTTATTTTACCTTCTTCACCCTCTCTTCCTACACATAATTCCACCAATTTAAGGCATGGCCTTTCAATTTTTTTTTAGAGAATTTCACCTTTTGATCATCCGCTACCTCCTCATACTCAAAATAGTTATCAAGTGCATCAATCCAACCTAGCACCTCTTCACTATACATCTTCCCACCATACATGGGTAATTCCATCTTCACCTTAGGAGTGTCTCCTTTGCAAAACCTTATCAACTTAGCCATTCTCAATTCATTAGGGTCCAACTCATCATCACCTTGGACTCCTCCTTGAGGGTTTTCATTCTCACCCTCTTCCTCATCCTCTTAGTCACTTTGATCTCTAGTGACTACACCTCTCTTTTGGTTTGACTCCAGTGCTGCATGTCTGGATAGGATAGGCTCTTGAGACTCATTAACCTATCTCAACTCCTTGGAATGATTTAATTTCAACTTCCTCACTTCTTTGGTCATTGGATTCTTTTTAGGAGGCATCTTTGTTTCCTTCAACCTTCAACCTATCCCACTTATTGACCAAACCCTATGGATCTAAATCTACGCCAACATGCTTCTAAAAAATTCCTCAAATAACAATTATATTCCATAATTAGTGTTAGCACACAAAGTCAGACAAACTTGCACTAAGCCTAACAAGCAACAACAAGCACTCCTCTTTAGGTCTAGAAAAATATTGTGGAACACACAAAAATATTCCAAAACACATTAGAATATTCCACATCATCAAAATATTCACTGCTACTATAGTAACCACCTGAAACTCAAGAACACCTTCATTCTATGCAATCAAACATACTAGCATATACATCCAACACACCAGAAAACTTTTTGAAGAAAATTAGCGCCTAGAACTTTAGGGGAAGGTAGATACAAATTATTGAAGGAAATTCTCAAATATAAAACACCAAGACCTTAATTGTAGAGAAATGTGGAACAATCTCATTTCTCCTAGACACCTTGTTTCACTAGATAGGTATACTTTCAAACACATCTTCTACTGTAGTATGATATAGAACCTAAAACTATAGATATGACACTTCTAAATGCCACTGATCATAATTTCCAAACCACATGAGCATATCTTCAATCATGAAGAAATGTAGAGAAAAACATTGAACACGACTCTGTCACACTGAACTCTCATTTATTCAAATTTTATGAAAAATACTCTGAAACAAAGTGAACCAAATTCATCAACAATATTACTAATATCTTTGTAACACTTTCCAACTACAACAATATCCCAAAACACAAGTTAGGCCAACAACCTCTACAACTATACTAAAGTAGGGAATCAATGACAACACCAACATGTGTTCACATAAAGATCAACATTTCTAGACACATCATGAATACCAGCAGTATTCCAACACTCTCTTTATACAAGGGGTTGACATCAATGACAAAACCTGACAACTCAAAAACAAATCAAGCTTCCAACATCTCCAAAATTCCAACAATTATGCTATTAATGAGTTAAACAACATGATCATTTACAAATCCTTCATATAAGAATTTCTATAATAGATTTCAACTTTCCTTTTTAGATTGATTTTAGATTAACTTAAAGAATAAAATCAAAGAGATAGAGTTTAATGGAAGGAAATAAAAATTATTAGATTTTTTTTTTTTGGCAAAAGGCTTAGAAGCCTACATATTATATTATAATAATAATAAGAGTTATACAAAATTTTCTATAGAAGGAAAAAGAGTTTGATTTGCTAGCTAGATTAAATAGCATAAAAACATTTCTAACTACCTAGCAACCCAAAAAATACATCATGTTTATGATTTTACAACCCTCTACAATTTAACTACTACCTACAACTTTATACTCAAATTTATTCATCCCTACCACCTTAAGAATTTCCTAAAACATTGGTAGTATAAACAAAATTACAAGCATGAGTTCACTGATTTCCCCTATGAGGACATTGAACTGAGTTTTTTTGTTTCTCCTCTTGAAGCACCATGAACACCTAGTTTTTTGGTAGTGCTTGGGAGTGCATTGTGATGTTAATATCTGAAACTTGGCGATTTTCTCTAATTTCCCTTTGAACCAGAGGAATAGTGCTCACTTGAAGGCCTTGAGGATAGTCATTTGTCTTCATGAATGAGATGGAATGATATTTCTTTTTTAAATTTATCCATTTCATCCCTACCAAACTCAAAGTGATGCATGTTGAGTGCTATGTTCAAGTACATAGAAGAATCTCTAAGGATTGATAGCTTCATACCTCATATGCATCAATATATCTTTGCTTGTAATTTTATATATTAATTTTTTTTTGTAATTTTATGAAGATAGTGAAATCTAGTTAAACTAACTTTAATTGATCTATATTATGTAAAATTATTAACACAAAGTAGTGGAAATTTATAAGGATTTAAAACAATTCAAAGAAACACCTAACATTTCTATATTACACATGTAAATTTCATAGATCACATCCCACATGTCATTAGATTGAAATATTTATTTTGTAACATGATTTAGCTTATATCCTTCTTGTTTGAACTATTTAATTTGGTAAGTGCCAATCCTAGGAAACTTTCAAAGGAAATTGAATTTCCTATTAAAATGTAAAAATGGTAAAACATGTGGTATTCTTATTTCTTATGTACATTTATCCTTCGTCAGTATTCTTATTAATACCAAACTTAATCATTGATGTATTTAGAGGTGTACATTACTCATTTAGAATATAATTTTTCATCGAGTTATATATGGAACACGTTTCGTTTATGTGTCTAGTGATTTGTACAAGGAAAAATTATGGTGTATCATATATTCTCAAATAAAGGAAGAATTGATACATGTTTCCAATTTATTATTTTGTGTCATGGTTTTTCTCCCTTAATGAATAATTTTGGGAAATTGTTGATTTAATGTTACAAAGGGGATAAGGGTGATATGGTCAGTTAAATGAAATCGTAATTATTTTAAAATATAGTGTTGTGATCAAGAAATTTTAGAGATCAAGTTGCATATGAACATCTAGGAATTGAATACATTAGTTGTTAGTAGGATTGAGATGATTGGGATGAATATGGAAGCTATACAAAGACATGTTGTACACATATTATAACCTAGTATCTTATTATTAGATATCATTAAAGATTATTTTTTGGAATTAAATAATGAAATGGAATGTTCCTATGATATAATAGAATACATAATGCAAAATCTAATCTTAAAACATGGATAATATTTTATAATTAGATACGTTTTAGATCTTAGTGCAAGAGTTAGTTTCTTGTAGAAGTCTGGACAAAATAAGATGATTTCCACCATTTTTTGTTAGATTTTATATACAATTAATTTATCACCTCCATTCACATTAAATTTTATCGTCTTCTCTTGTTACAAGTGAAATAAGTATTAAAATAAAAACTTGATGTATTTATGTAGTTTTAATATTGTGATAAATAGAAAAATTCCATGGATGTGAGGGTAATGAATTAGATCTCTTTCTTTCCATACACGTTTCTATGTTTTTTCCCTAATCTATTAGTGACCTTGTTCATTTAACTAATTTTCCACTAAGTGTTCTTAATTTTATTTTTAAAAAATGGTTCATGTTGCAATCTATAAGAGTTTGAAAGTTATTTTATATAGTCTTGAGAAGGTATTTTAATGTTGAACTCTCTCTATCATTCAATGACTCCATTATAATTAGAGTATATTTATTGGTGAAATTTTAATTTTGTGTCCCATTTTTATAAAGGATACAAGAAAATTTTATCTAATTTATATTGGTATAAAGTACAAGAAATTTTTATCTAACTTATATTAGTATACAGTAATGTGTATGTTTTGTGTATTGCCTCTAGAATTATACCTAGATACATTTATTGTTTTAAATTTACTCCTACTAATTTTCATCATTTATTCCTTATTCCTTTTGGTTTTTGAGGCGTTCTCAATGTGATGCTATGTGATGCTATATTGGATTTAATATTTTGTTAAAAATTGTGTGATGTTTTTAATACTTGCATGTTTAAATTTGATAGATCACATTTCCTTGTTTGGATGACATGTACTTTAAATTAAGTTAATATGGATGAGATTATTATGTGATGTATGCAAAATTGTACCCAATTGAGTGATTATGAATTTCTTTAACTATTATGTATGGTGCATTCATGCTTAATGTGTGACATGACTGTGTAGGTGTAATATTATATGTAGATCTAGGTTATTTCCTTGATACTCGATATATTTGAGATTTTGGTTGTGATAGATGTTTTTTAAGCCTCTATCATAGTCAAATTAAGTGTTAGATGTGTCTTGTGAGACATTGTATGAATCTATATTTGAATTAGTAGCAATTTTAAAATCCACATGTTTTATGTATTTAACTATAAATGTATGATATTAGTTGTGATTGTTTATTTATTTTTGCATTGAATAATATTTTAGTAGATAAATAATTACATTTTAGTGATGTATGATACATTTAGGAAATTAAAAATTTCAAAAAAGGAAAAAATATATTTAAATGAATTTGAAAATATATTTAATTTATTGTAACTAATTTAATTATGATTTAAAATCATTTCATTGTTTGGGAAACATCAAGTTATAATTTTTTCAATGTTTAATTGAATTTGAAAAAGAGAAATATTTTGGTTTTTTTTCAGCAAAAAGCTATTGCCTATATATATTGATATAATATGAAATTTACATTATAAAAGGATTTTTCAACATGTATCTTGATCTACTTTTTAAACATAGCTACCTCACTATCATGATACTGATTAGAATATGCTTGATAGTTTTTTCCTAAGCTTGCATATATTGAAACTATTTTGAGTCCACAAATGTAACTCATGACTATATAACATAATGACAAAAAATATTTTTCATACTCATATCTTCGAGTAGATTTCTCCATCAGTTTTCTGTGAGCTTCAGTCAAAAACCATATACACCCTCAATCAAAAACCATATATACCCTCGATCAAAAATCATTGACACCCATGTTCACTATGCTTTCACATTTTGCTTGCCTTCACCAATTTTCACTGCATTTTATACAAAAATAAATAAGAAAAAGGTGGCTTAGGAATTTTAATTTTATTTTCTAAATGGCAGAACATAAAAGAAGTAACTAAACAAATGGAAAAGGAAAAAGGGAATAGTAAAATAGAAAATTAGAAAAGAGATAAAAGGAAAAAGGGTTGTATTTTCCATTCTTTTATTCATTTGTAAGACAAAAAATACTCCATGAAACCCTCACTTGAAAATTGGAAAGAAATTGAAGAAATCGGGATTGAATATAGGAATTTGGAATTGCATTGTAAATTATTAAATTATTGCAAGGAATTAATCGAAATCCATTGTGCCTCTCCAAACCTCGAGTTTTTGAATTTTGCATTGTTAGGAAACTAAAAGGTGAATGCATTTTTTTTTCTTAGTTCTAAAATTATTTCATGCTCATAATTACCATACTAGTGGATGCATATAGATTTCAACTATAGGTTAATTATTAGATATATCTTGTGTATAAATTATTATTTAAAAAAATAAATAAATAAATTATTTTCATGTAAAAAATTTATGGATTCATAAATATGTATTTTATTAGATAAGAATAATATTTTTCATAAATTAGAACAAAAGGGTGTTCTTAGTTTTAAAAAAATAAAAATTGATTTATAGAAAAATTAAATGTTTTATGCCTTCAAAATTAATGGTGAAATTGGGAATTTCCATGGTTTTAGCATTGAAAAATATTTACAAAAAATTAAATTATGAATGCATATGATTGATTTGGAATGAGATATAACAATACATCATAATATTTTTCCATTTAGAATCTTTTGAGACTACATCCAAAAATATTATTACTTTTTGTTGTATCATTTTTTGTGCCACAGTCAAATAATGTTTTGGCATGATGAACTTAGTCAATAAGGTATAGAGTGGAGGAAAGTAGTGGCTACTAATTTTGGGTATATTCAAAATGGATTTTATGTTACAATTGGTAAAAAATTATTACATAAGTGATATTTAAAATTTATTAGATAAATAAAATGAACCAAGATGTTAATTCTATGTCATACCTATAAATCTTGTAAAGGACATTTGTCTCTCTCAAAATATTAGATATCATTAAGTGCCCACACCTTATGAGTAAGATTCATATTCAATACATGTAGACTTGAATTTTATCTATTATTATGACACTCCTTGTCATACCTCTAGGAATTTCATACTTCTCATTATTCAATTTTGTATCCAATTTTATACTTGAGTATCACAATGTATGTGAGTGAGTAGTTGACACCTTCATTTTATGTGTTCATAGTTGTGTTGTATTTGAATTTTTTTTCATGTGTATGAGCCATAACCCCCTTATTTTATATAAGTGTGTTTTCCCTTGCAAGTATCTCCTCACACACTAGAGTGTACATATGAGTACCGCATGGTTGGTTAGAACTCAACCACCACTAGGAACTAAATAATATTTTGGAGTGCTAATGGATTACATACAAGATTGAAAAAGATTCATTTCTTTATTTTTAT
Source organism: Sequoia sempervirens (assembly GCA_007258455.2). Taxonomy (NCBI): domain Eukaryota; kingdom Viridiplantae; phylum Streptophyta; class Pinopsida; order Cupressales; family Cupressaceae; genus Sequoia; species Sequoia sempervirens. The sequence goes on along the minus strand of VDFB02058242.1, from coordinate 292,118,451 downwards.
TTCATTTCTAACAATGTTGTAAAATATATAAATTATGATGTTCTTTTCCTCATATTTAATTATATCATTTATATTAGAACCTGTTAGAGTCACTCAAGGACTCGAGAAGCAAATATCACCTACAACCAAAATATCCTTCCACAAGAGAGAAAATTAAGAGAATAAGTTTTGAATAATGGATGCAAAATAATATTAGATCAAATATGATCAATTAAATATAATTTTCAATCCAATTACAATGTACAAATGAGACCTTACTTATATAGGAAAATTTGAGAGGTATGATTAGACAAGATAATGATAAGTGCACTAATACTATGACATGAGACACCTAAAATTAAATGACCTAAAATACAAGAATTAAATGGCATAAGATAAGATATCATTCCAAATAAGACTTCTAGAAATATTCTTAGGACCTAAGAAAGATTAACATGTGAATAGGTCCTACTAGGTGAACTAGTTACGTACAAAATAGTACTCACACCAACACCCAATCTTAAGTGCAACTTACGGAGAAGAAGAAAAAAGAAAATGTTTCAAAGATAACTATGGGTTTATAGTTATAGGCCATGTTAGGTATCCATGTACAAATACAATATTTCATAAATTGGGAAAAGGAGAAAACCTAGTGGAATAAAAATCCACCTCAAAAGTGAGACAATAAGAAAATATATCAAAGAAGAATAAGGAGGAAAAAATTCTGTGTGAGAAAAAAAATCCCCCCCATAGTAGAAAAGAAGGGATATCACAAAGCCCCACTTCCTCAAGGTAAAATCTTTACCAATTGTATATGCTTGAAACTTAATGTAGAAGATGGTCCAAAATCATTAAATAATATTCCTCTCTTTAGGAATATTCAAAATAAAAGGTGCATGGATGATGTATGAAGTCTCTGAATTCTTCTTAATTGTCCCCATGTTGATATTGAAAGCTACCAAACTCAAGTTAGGTGTTTCAAGGTACACTAATGAAGATGAAAATACAAGACCTAATAGAGATGGATGTAGAACATAATCCAAATATAAATATGGCTCCTCAAAGTGTTGATCAAAGTTTTGCACACCATTTCCAATCTATGATAAATGATGAGGAAGAAAAAGAACAATAGTGTTAAAATTCTCCACAACATCTTAATAAGATGATGTAACTCCATACAGAGTGACATATAAGAGGAGATCAATATTCTTAATAGTGTCCTCCAAGTATACAACATAGGAATCACAAAATAAAATTTCAATGCCTATCAAGTACTCATCCCAAGTTGTTATATTTGGAAGACTATGAATTTCATGTTGCATTGAATTACAAGAAGCCACAAAATTAAGAAAAAAATGCTCATTAGAATTAAAAGTAGATGAATGAGATGAAATAAATGCATATATTTCTACAAAATAAATGGATTAAAGAATGCCAAGATTAAAATTATCATACTAAATCTCCTCAAAATTCTCTGAAATAGATGCTTGAGTGTGTACACGAATTGATTTTATGAATGTTAAATTTTTATAACCCTTAGCCTAAAAATGTTGTATCATAGATTAATAAGATCAAACTTCTATACCTATATTAGGATCCATAGAAGATGATGTATCAATACAAGTATTTTTAGGAGCAGAATGAGAAGGATAATGTGTAGAATTATTTGGCTCATTAAGAAAATCAAATATTTACAATTCAAAAAACATTGTAGTTATATGGTGCAGGAGCACTTGGGTGTTTTTGTAAATAAGGGTCAAATGTGATTATTTTAAGATGTTCAGTCAATTTTGTTTTCAATAAGTTCTATTTATACTATGGTTAATGTTTTTGGTCATGTGGGGTCGGTCTTGTGAGAAGTCAAGTTTTGCAAAAAGTTGCAAAGTTGCTCAAGCAACTTTTGCATTTTTGGTCTTTTGTGGAAGTTGAACGGTTAGATATTTGAAAAGAAGTTTGGAAACATTGGAATATTCTTGGAAATTTTTAAATATTCCTTGTGAATTTTGAGGAATACTTCTAGAAAAGTTTTTGGAGGAAAAATAATAAAACATGCTTTATTTTATGTGTTCTAAATTGTTTTATTACTGCTACAGAAGTTAGTACAGTCCTATACAACCTAGAAATGGTTTATAACTTATTTGTATTGATGGTGTGTTGATTCTTCTATCATTTGTAGTTGATTTCATTTATTTTCATTAAGTTTGAAGGGAGTTAGAGAACTTTTATTGAAAATAGTTTGAAACCCTAGGTAGTAAGGGTATGATTGAAGAAAAATGAATTATGGGCCATTCCACCGGTGAAAAGGTCTGAGAATTGGTGGAATGGAGGTAGGTAGGATTTTTTTTTATGTTTTGGGTGTTTGTAGGAGTAGGGGATGCAGTTAGGGCCAAGTTTGATGCAGCCCTAGCCTAATATCACCATGTATTAGGCTTAGGTGATTAAGTAGACATAGGGTTTAGTGAAAGAACATTTTGGTGATTATTCTAGTTGATGAAAAATAAATTTGCAGACCCCATGTGACATGTTAAAAGTTTTGGAATGAATTTTTGTGGTTTGGAGATTGAAGGTCACATTGTTGCTTTGTGAAACAAGCCTAATTAGGCCTAATTGGAGTGTAGTAGTCTAAATTTGAGGTTTTTGTTTCAAAACAACCCTATCCAAAAAAATTATATGTTTCAAAGGGGCATAAAGGGTATCTTAAATGGTGTTAAACTTTTTTCTTTGAAGTATTCTCAAAAAGTTATGTTGAAAAATCCCTATTTCAAGTACTACTAGGAGAAATAGAGGATTTGTGAGAAAACCACCAAGTTAGGGTTTCAAATTTGCTAAGTTTTTTCATTTGAGATTTATTTGATAACCTCCAACCTGATCTACATCATTATATTATAATTATTTGGTCAAAAATCATCAATTGGAACAAGATAATCTAAAATAACATCATCTGGGAATGAAGGTTCTTTTGAAACTTCATACATATCCCAAATTTTATTCATATGGTCAAGAAAAAAATCAATACCATCAATTTCCATTTGTGTGTCAATATCACAACTATAAAAAATTACTCCTAGGGTATTTTTTTAATATGTAAGTCCCACACAAAACTCTTCCAATTTTATGGTTTAGGAACCAGTCCACAGAGATAGGGGAAAATATTAAGCCCCCTAAAATATGTCATTATTTTATCTTGCTGAGACTTATAGTTCAATCTATTTGATATAATTACAACAAGTTTAATTTTCATAGTCATGAGAAGCTTCTCAAATTTAGTCACACATTAAACCAATCAATATACTCATTCTAAAAAAATCACAAGATTACCTTGCAAAATTTTACTCAATCATTAGAGCCCCAAAAATATATGAAATTGGTACTTTATACTTAATGTGATTATAGGTGCCACTTGCCAAAAATAATTAAATATACTTAATCTTAGTGCATACAAATGCCAAATTTGGGCGAAAATTCAAATTTTAAATTTTAGGTAGAATGGTATCTATTTAATCACACTACTACAAATTATAATAAAAATTATGCATTTTTAAAAATAAACCAAATTTTTTACCATAGGAGCCCACACAAAGCCCCAAAAGTTCCCCAAATGAGAAATTATGAGAAACACCTTTGAAAATCTAAAATATATAGAAAAAACATACAAAAAAAAATAAAATTGGACGACTCTGAAGAGCATGAAATTCTTCCCCAAATAAAAAAATAATATTTCTCACAAAAAGGAGATTAGATGAATGAGTTATGAGCCTTCAATGTTGGATTGTGAAATGAAAAACTCCTACAGAGAGGGGTTGGTCAAAATGGGGGTTAGCCTATTCATTTCATTAGACAAAATGATGACTTAAGAATATGGTTTTGTAATGTCAACAAACCACATTATAATATTAGTAGACAAGAGGTTAACTATTACATCAACCATCACAAGATGACATAAATAGTTAGTATATTCTTCTATTCATAAGAATACTATAGAATCCTCAATAGAGTATGCTTAAGAATATTTTCTCACCACTATAAAAATATGAAATTGATATGTGGTGGAATATTTAGAAAAAATAGCTTATTTAATATTGTCTACTCAGTATTTGTTGTTAGGGTCATCATGAAATTTGGAAAAAAAAAAATTGATGGTGAATCTTTGCGATTTCATTAGTATATCCCTTCCAATGTATTCTATGCTAGTTGATTATACTAGTATTTCTTCTACTTTTTGGCCATGTGTCACTCATGAAAGGGGGACATACCCTACTATACTATAGGTACTACAAACCTACGTAAGTCTATAGACCTACAACAATTTTTTAATTTTTTAAAAATAAAAAAAATTACTTTAAAATATGATTTGAAAATTTTAATGTCAATCATACCAACTAGCTATTCCTACATGACCATATGCTTATATAGCTATTTGTACAATAAAGGATGGAAAATATTTTCTTAGGGCCTCAAGAAAAGTGCCCAAATTTTGAGTATTTGACAGTTGATCAATAGGTTCTTGGATCTTTTGGACATGATGAAAGGGCCTATTCTAACCAAAAATTCTTAAAAATAGTAACTACCTTCTTAATTTGGCAACCACCTCCTAGCTTAAAACCCTAATGGATATAGGCTCACGTTCTCAATTTTGGAAAAATGGAAAAATGACTTTCTTGAGTACCCTAAACTCAATTATGAGCTTAAATCTATAGAAACATGTTACAAAATTAATTTTTAGTACAAAGACACAAAGAAAAAACCACCAAATCTAGTCTTTCTATCATTTTTTTATTATTATCCAATTTTTGATATAATTCAAAAGAATATAATGCTCAATTTTCAAGATAAACCAATATTTACAACCTTATCATAGCTCAAGAACAAATCACTCTAAAATTTGAGAAGAGTATTTGTAGATTTGAAGATATAATACACTGTTCTCACTCAAGGAATGAAGTTGTTAGGATCACCTATAACCAAAATATTTTTTTACAAGAGATAAAATAAAGAGCATAAATTTTCAATAATGGATACAAAATAATAATAGATCAAATATGATCATTGCAATACAATTTACAATACAATTATAATGTACAAATGATACCATTCTTAGATAGGAAATTTTGAGAGGTGGGACTAGAAAATATCATGATCAGTGTCTTAATCCCATGACATGAGACAACTATTATTAAATTACCTAAGAAAAAAGAATTAATTGACATAAGATAAGATAAAATATCATGCCAATTATGACTTCTAGAAATATTATGAGGACCTATATAAAATTAACATGTGAATAGGGTCCACTAGGTAAACTAGTTAGTTAAAACACTTTATTCACACCAACTAAAGATCTTACTACATAATTTTTTAACTACCTAGATAAGTGTTATCAAAGCTATCATTTATTTTATTGCATTTTTACATTGGTATTAAAGAAAAATGTTATTTATTATGTCTTTCATCATTCCTTACATGTGGGTAAAATAAATTTTGATGATTTTCAAAATAGGGATAAAAAGACTTAAGGTGATACCAAATGTTCAATTATGATATCTTTAGGATGTTAGATAGATTCATTCTTCTATCCTCATGGTTTCTATATCTGAACCCATTGTGTCTTTCTCATTTATCCATATGATGGTAGAGTTATTCAGGTGCATTGTGATAATTTTCAATCCCCTCGCATGTTCTTGGATTCAATTATGGTTCCTTGTATAAATCTCTATGTATTTAAAGTGTATCATCTATTTTCACATATTTTAGAGATTGAATGTACTATTTGTTAGGGAATAGCAATATCAAGAGAATGAAACAAACTTCCACAATTGAACATAATAAGAACAATAATATGTCTATCAATATATGAAGAGTGTAAAATTCAATGATAAACCTTGCATACATAGGCAAGGATGAGGATGTGAGAAGGTAGGAGTAAAACTCTAAATACCCCTCCAAAGGCGGGACACTTGAGGGATCACTTCAAAAATTGGATGAGAAAGTAGAAAGTGTGTGCTCATTAAGTGTCTCACGTGACGAGGACACATGTATTAATGCTATGAAGTGATACAATAGTAAAATAAACCTAAGTAACATTAAGCTATGAGTGGGAAAATTTTAATCATAGAAAGGAGAATAGATAGCTTGTTAAATAATTAATCTATTTACACTAACACCCCCTTAAGAGAAACATAGGGAGTAACATATAGAGTAATGATGAGTCCTAGCTACTAGGCTATGTTAGGTACTTGTGTACAAATTTATCATAAATTGGAATAAAGTTGAAAATATGAATGGTCCAAATAAAAATCCCTCTCCAAAAGAGAAATGATGCAATGTAATAAAATGAATATGTGAACAAGATAGAAGAATTAAACACAATGACCCCCAAGGACTACTTCTATCACATAAGCACAAGAAATCTTCCCCCCATAGGAGATAAATGAGAGAAGGTCTATGTGACCCCCTCAAAAAATGTGAAGTAATGAACTCCATGTGAGGAAATGTTTGCTCCCAAAAATGATAGGATAAGAGAAACCGTGCAACCTCCCTTAAAAATGATGCTTTTAGTGTTGATATATTCTCAACACTAGATGCTAAACATGATCTATGCTCATTGAAAAATATTTTTCCTCTTAGGAAGAAACAACACCACAAAAGTGTGTAGGATAACTTCTCATTCTAGATAGGAATATATAGGAAGTAAGATGAATGTCTCTTAATGATTCACATGATCCAAAGACTAAAAATATTTCAATGATTCCTTCAAGTGATGCTCAAAGATATCTAATGCAATGTTGATGTGTGATAGATGCTAATAATATAGATCATATACCATATATGATTCAAGAATCAGGAGCATGGATGTATGGTGATAAATAGACCGATGTGAATATGATACTATTGTAGATAATTCCAAAATAGATTGGAATATACACACTGCATAGTAATTACTTTGTTAATTACCATAGAAGTAATGAGCAAAACCTTAAAAATAAGATTTTTTTTTTTTCACTTTCATATATCATTTTTGCATGTGACCAAAATATGAATGAATAATACAACTTTTGAATTTGAAATATATTATATGAAACTTGAGAAATAAGACAAAATTTAATTTACAATTAATATGTGAAATATATTTCAAGTATACAAGTTAACATTATACATTAAATAATACAAGGTCAAGTCTTCCATATCTAGAAATTTCTTCTATTTTACAAGCCTCAACATCATTGTTTTCAAGAGGAAGAGAATCACCTAAGCACTATACCTTCAACCACAGATCAAAGGTCACTCGCACACCTTCCAACTAGAAATGGCCATACCCTTCATGAAGAGTATAAACAAAGGAACCAACAAATTCATGTCATTTGAGTTCTAGTGATATGTCCTACATAACCAATCAACCATATAAATTTAGACATCACTAAGTATAACCAATTTGACTAGATATGTAATTTGGAACATGGTGAACTAACTAATGCAAGTAGATACTTTTTTCATTACTTTGGCCAAAGATTTGAAATATATCAAACACTTCCTTAGGAAATGAATTCATAAGTTCACATATCCCTATCTCAACTTAGAAATGACCTTACACCTAAGGTTTAAGACATGATTGATTTGTTCTCTATTTGTCAAAATTTTCTTAAATATTTAAAACTCTATATATATAACTTACTAAATTCAATAAATGAATAAGGCCATGAAAACATCATCCTAGAAATTAACACCCATTTTACATACTTGCAACATCTTATAGCTTGGATACTACCACTTGTTCATACGTTTTAGCATTTAAATCTAGGAGTAAAATACTCTCTTATTTTCATGCACAATACTTTTATAAATAATGTTTTAAAACAATGATAATGACTCAAGAAACCCCATCTTTCTCATAATTATTGTAAACTTAACAAATGAGTAAAATAAATAATATTCTTCACAATAAGAAGATAAAAAGCTTTTAAAAATAATTCTAACCTCTATGTTTCTTCCTCTTGGTTCTTTACCCAAGAATACATTAATAGTGTTCGTAAAATTACAATATATTACCAGTTTATTTTAAAACTTTTTAAAAACTCTAAAATAAATCTAATTCTTTCAACCATCATATCAAAATAAGCTTTATGCTTATCACCTAAAATGTATAAATATAAAATATAGAGTATCCCATATGCCAAACTGTAAATTTAGTTTCCTGAGAAAAATGGGATAAATTATTTAACTTATTAGGGCTGAGAAAAAAATCCCTTCTCTGCTATCCAATAAATATTTGAAAGAGATTAAATAATTTCTTGTCTAATTCTATAAAAATAAGACCATTTATTCTCTATTTCAACATTTAATATTCATCATATTTAACTATTCTTTTCTCTTTTATATATGAAAACATAGATTTAGACTACAAAATTACAAGAGAAAAATAGCGTATTAAAGAATTCTTGTGTTAAATCTCTATTTATGTACTTTTAGAAATTCCAATACATAGTTATAGTGCTCAATCAAACTTCTCCAATAAATCTCAGCTTTCCAACATCTAATCTCTTATTTACTTGAATATCATTTTTAGTATTCACCATAGTTGATAGTGAAATATCAACACCCTACTCAAACTAGAGATGTTTGTCTACATAATACATATAAATGGTGTGATACTTAGCAACATAATTATCAGCATCTCACTAAACCATGCAACTTCCTCTCATTTCCTATAGTTTTACTCATAAAAATTAGCATCCTACATTAAATAATCATCCACCATATTAGTATCTTCTCTCCTCTAAAGCATACACCTTTTTTCTCCCCATGATATGAATAATGATTCAACAAAGTGCATCAATGGTCCCAATGTAATGCAACGGTATACCTTTTACTCTCAATTTTTGTAGTCTTAACCTCTTAAATACTCTCTTATTAAATTTTTTAACTTCCTTTTAATGAACATTATAATAATCATAATTCCCCTTAATCATATGACACCTCTTATCTATTTATTTGCATTTATATCCATACTATAAATAGAGAAAACTACTTCTTAATGGCTTTATAAGTAAGTTGAAACATGAGCACCACCTTTATGCTCTCAATAATGGGATTAATGTAGTTTTAAACACCTAGTTTGTAGACTTCGATAGAGGATTTTAAGCCCCATTTAGTGGTGTAATGATGGAAGAGGAAACTTTAAATTGGCATTGATTTAGTGCTATAATATGACTAAAATATTCACATTAGATCCTAGGCCCTTGTGAACTAATGGATTTAAATGGTACCTTGCTAAAGTGTTGTGATGTGTTATAACAGACTTTCACACTTTTCCATGGTTTTATTAATTAACTAAGCTTAATGAACCTCTTTATAATCAAAATAAATATTAACCTTGCCTTATTTAAAGTGTTGTAACACACTTTCAAATTTTTTTAGGCTTGTCATCAATAATTGGGCTTTCTTATGCATTAATTGGCCCTATTTTGCATCCACAAGCCCCATTTATGGCATATTTTTTTTTATCATAATCTCGACACCAATCATTATCTAATCATAATTCAGGTGTCTTTGGCTTGTGTGACCCAGGTTTAGTGATCTAGGACTCATTTGCCACCTTGGGTGAATGGGTCCCACCTAGGTTTTTGGGTCTCGAACTAGATTTCACACATTTCTAAGCACTTTTGGTTTTTGGTCCCATACATTATGCCTGATGGGACTCATTCGCCACCTTGGGTGAAAGTCCCGTGTGTCCCAAAATTAAATTTAATTCAAATTTCTTACAGGATCTTATTCTCCTAGATCTAATGTTGGCTTGTAGTGTTGTAATATTGGGAATTCTCACATAATTTAGTATAAATACAAGGTTCTTTCACTCATATTCACACCTATCATTCACGAGATCATTAAGCATTCACAAGAGCACTCAAGAGAATTCAAGAACATTGAAGGGTAGATTATCAAGCATTTTAGAGCATTCCTCAAGTTCCAATCATCATGTCAAAGATTTTTTCCATCATGTTTATTATTGTGCTAAAAATTGTGATGTAGGGTTTATGATTCATGTAAGTGTTTCAGGAAAGATCAACATCAACCAAGCAAGAGTCAAGAACCACATCCATTGCAACCTTCTCAAGCATATTTGTAGCACCTTATTGCTAGGGTTTGGTGAGTTTCAACATTATATTTTTTCCATTCATCATTCTCCATTCATATTTTATTTCATTTCAAGGTTTCATTACCAACAGGGGGTTTCACCAAGGAAAACCACTATCCACTAACCCAACAACTTTTTTCCCTCTCCTTTTTGTGTAATTTGTAGGTTTAGGTTGCATATTTCCAAATGAGCAAGATTTGAGAAAAGTTGCAAATCATTCAAATTTGTCAAAGTTTTCATCAAGCCTTGGAGAGCATTGAATAAGATCTACAGGTTGAAAATCAAAGATTCAGACCTGGAAACCAATCAAGAAGGATAGAGTAGAAAAAGAAGAGTAGGATTCGCTTTTGAAGTCACAGAAAATCCCAACTAGACTAATTCACCACTTCTAGTGAATAAGTCCCAATCCCAATCAATTTTTAGGATTTTTAGGATTTGGATACCTTTTTGGCAAATTTTTGTTCCTACATAGTTTTCTAGAAACAAGACCGATTCCCCCAGCTTCGAAAAATGAGTCCCAATCAATAGTAAAAATAGATTTTCCAGTGTTCCAGACCTCCATTCTACCCTCTGGATTTCCAGGTGTACACATTTTGTCTTACATTTTTTTGTTGTTTTTCATTGAATTTTCTGCATCATCTAGTGTTAGTTGGCATTCAATTAGGTTTTTTGCATTTCATCTTCCATTCCATTGTCTTTTCCAAGTTTAGGATTGGTGGTGAACCCCTCATTCGATCATATTCATCCCCTAGTACAACCCTATTACAAGATTTCTTTCTCTTTTGGATTGAGAACTTTAGGATTATCCTTCAATGAAATTGGAAATGTGGGTGTGCTCTTTGTCCTAAAGCATACGATAGCATCCATCCCACATTTTTAACATTTCATTTTGGTGAACCTGCATTGAGAACATTGAAATTATGATTTGGAGTGCATTTTCATCCTAGATTTGGCTTGCATTAATATTGCATTGGTCAGCTTGCATTCTAGGGTTTCAAATTTTGCATTAGTGAAATCTCATATAGCTTGCATTTTTGCATCTAATTTCATTGAAAATCACTTAAAATATACATTTTCATCTCATATCTAGATCATACAACATAGAAAACATAAAAATCAACTAAATTTTTTTGAAATTTTTGAAAAATATCATTACTGGGACCCATTCGCCACCTTGGGTGAATCAGTTCCTTTGCATATTCCACACTAAATTTTTTCATTTACATATCAGTTTATAAGTTTCACTTTGTTGTTATTTCCCTTCTATTTTAGTTTATAGATCTCTTGTTCCATCTATTTCGTTGCATCTAGTTTAAATTAGTTCATCTTGTGCATTTCTTAAATTCAATATTTCATCAAGAGCATTTCAATGTACATTGTTGCATAGTTTAGAATCTAAAATTTGCATCATGGATATGTGCTTTAGCAAGCTTTGGATGCCATTAAATTCCTTAGTGGATGTGTCAAGCTATGCTTTTTGAAATGACCCTAATGAAATTGAACTCACTCATGCTCACTCAAATCCTAATGTATGTCCTCCTCGTGATGTTGAAATCATTAGAGAAGATGATGACATCATGAATAAGTTCCTAAATTATTGTCTTAACAACCTTGAAGCTAACACATCCTTTTACCCATCCATGAAACAACCAAATCCTCCTATGATACCACCTCTTGATATGTTTGGTTACTTACATCTTGAAACAAAAGTTGAACCTAAGTTCCCTACAATAGGTGAACCTAGTTCCTCTAAACAAGTAAACACTCAACCATTTTATGATAACAAAGTAACAAACACTCCCATCAATCTACAAGAAACATACGAAAAACATTTCACAATCTTGAGTAAACAAGGATGTGATACCACAAGTGAACATGAGATCCATCAAATCCTAGATTGAATACCAATTAATGAAAAACAAAGGGGTTAGGATATCAAGATCCCTCTCACAAGATACATGCTTCTAGAGAATATCTAAGGGTTTGTAGTGATGGTACAGTGATCTTTGATTCTCCTCTCAATATGAATTCCCTTCCTAAAGAACAATCAAAAACTCATAACAATGACAAGGATGATTGGATCACCTTAGGTCCTCCTCCTCCACATCAATTTGAGAAGTTGGTGAATCTACCAAATGCAAAAGGCCTTACAAGTTACAAAAACTAAAGTTTCCTTGTCCGCCACTTGAAAGTGAAAGTAAACTACAATTGCTTTTGAACAAAGAACTAATAAAATTACCACCAATGAAGGATAGACTAGTGTTATATCCTAAAGATGAAAAAGTTCCACATTACCAATACCATAGAAGTCTCAGACATAGTACTAGTTATTAGTATTGAAAAAATTTCACTTCGATGGCAATAATTTCCATTGAGTGATTGCATAGCCTAACCTTTCTCCATCCCTTATCATGTATTTTTTGTAGAACTTTCTATTCTCACTATTACATGACCTTTCCCATCACCTACCTCATATCATTCTTGTCTTGGCCTCAATGGGGGCAAGAATTAGATAGCCTTGTCCTAGTAATACATTTATTATTGTCCCTTATGTTCGTTATCTAGCTTTAACTTATAAAGACTGAGATTGGGAGGTGGATGTCCTACTTTAGGTTGATTCTCAAGTGTCTTACTAGTCTTTTTAATTCTTTATTTCTTTTTTGTTTGTGTTATTGCATGTGGGTAATATGCTCCCCCGTGATGTTCTATTTGATGTTCTCTCTCTCTCTCTCTGTTCGTGACATTCCTCTATTTAAACCTTCATTCTTCTCTATGTCATGCATCTTTTTTGCTTTTTATCTTTTTATTTTTCTCGTGTTTTCCTTTTGGGGATGACGCAAGGTGTTGAGACATTCATGTCTCTTCCATGTTGACCCAAAGGTTTTTCTTTTTTTTTCACTCTCTTTGTGTCATTATTCTAGTTCTATGTGTATTTTGGGGATGATGATAGTTCCACGCTCTCTAAAAATATTGCAAAAAGAACATACTGACTCCAAATACATAGATCCCTTATGTGTTTGATTTTTTCATTTTGGAGGTAACTTCTCCTTTTTCTTTTTCTCTTACATGGCATGGATTTACTTGGAAACATATGACTTGGCATAGGGCTTTCCTAGTTGGATCTCATGTCTTCTTTGTTTCCATTTTTCATTTTCTACTTCAAATTAATTTCTCACGGCATGGTGTTTAGTAATTTCTTTAAAGTGGGGGAATACATTGGTGCTATTCTTTTGTGTTTTTCTTTTTCATGGTTCATGGTGCAGTTTTCTTATGTCATATGATACGTTTATTGCTTTGTGGATGACATTGGGTGTGATGTCCTTTAGGAGCATGATCTCTCTTAGCATATTACATTCTTCTTAGTTGCTTGATGTGACACATTACATCCCCTAAGTTGTGAATCTTCTATTCTTTGATTGGTCCTCTCTTGGAGACATTAGGCATAATATTCCCTATGTTAAAGACCTTACATGAACTAAGCAAGACTCCTTTGATCATTTCCTATTTTTTCATTTGTAGTTATATGGCCACCTTGCATAACACATCTTTCATTCCTATAGAGCCATCTTGTTTGTTCATGAGCCCCAAGCATACAAAGTTTTTCTTGTCTCATGAAGCTTGAAATCTATTTTTGTGTGGCACCTTATTAAAGTTATCTGGAGGTATAACTTTGGTATGGTTTGAGGGGGAATCCTAACAAAGGCATGGCTTTCCCCATAGCCACTTTGTGTGTGTGTGTGAGTGGATATCGACCATGAGTGTATGTGTCTCACCTTTTTGGACTTCTCACCCAGTGGATAGCCAATAGTTCCATGACCATAGGGTGAGTATGCACTTTTTTTTTGGAAAAACAACCTAGATTTGATCCACATCGTGTTGGAAAAATAGTCAAAGCTTTATCCATCCCATCTTCCTTTTCATGTCATCTGATATTCTTTAACAATGCATCCGTGTTCTTTGTTGTTGCTCTTTACCACTTTCATGTGTTTTCCCTTGTGCTTTTGTTGGTTTTCCATAATACCTTGGTCCTGGGAACTTGTGTAACCCCCTTGGTCATGGTTTCCCTATCTTGAAAACATTTGTACATTTGAACCCCCTTGGTTGTTGTTGCATTTGGTCTAGTTTAGTGTGAGTTGGAGGAAAGTTTCTCCTCTCACTAAAGTGGGCGCTAGATGTAATGATCGAAAAATGTCCCCTAAAATTTGCCTTGATTTAATGTTGTAATATTCCTAACATACTCAGGTTAGGTCTTAGGCACTTGTGAACTAATGGATTTAAATGGTACCTTGCTAAAGTTTTGTGAAGCGTTATAACACACTTTCACACTTTTCTAAGGTTTTATTAATTAGATGAGCTTAATGAACCTCTTTTTAATCAAAATAAATCTTAACCTTACCTTATTTAAATTTTTGTAAATTTTTGTAACATACTTTCACACTTTTCTAGTCTTGTCATCAATAATTGGACTTTCTTATGCTTTAATTAGCCCTATTTTGCATCCACAAGCCCCATTTATGGAATCTTTTAGAAGAAAATCCTGACAACAATCATTGACCAATCATAATAAGGTACTTTTGGCTTGTGTGACCTACATTTAGTGATTTTGGACTCATTCACCATCTTGGGAGAATGGGTCCCACCTAGGTTTTTGGGTCTCAAATTGGTTTTCACACATTTCTAAGAAATTTTGATTTTTAGTCCCATACATTATACATGGTGGGACTCATTCACCACCTTGGGTGAATGAGTCCCATGTGGCCCAAAATCAAATTTAATTCAAATTTTTGGTGGGATTTCATTCTCCTAGAGATTTGATTTCAGTTTGTAGTGTTGTAATTTTGGGAATTCTTACATAATTGAGTATAAATACAAGGTTCTTTCACTAATATTCACACCTAGCATTCAAGAGATCATTAAGCATTCACAAGATCATTCAAGAGTATTCAAGAGAATTCAAGGATATATTATCAAACATTTTAGAGCTTTCTTCAAGTGTCAATCATCATGTCAAATATTTCATCCATCATGTTTTTTATTGTGCTAACAATTGTGATGTAGGGTTTATGATTCAAGAAAGTGTTTCAAGCAAGATCAACATCAACCAAGAAATATTCAAGAACCACATCCATTGCAGCCATATCAAGCATATTTGTAGAATCTTATTGCTAGGGTTTGGTGAGTTGCAACATTTTCTTTTGTTCATTCATCATTCTCCATTCATATTTTCTTTCATTTCAAGGTTTAATTACCAACAAGGGGTTTGGCCAATGAAAACCCCTATCCACTAACCCAACAACATTTTTACCTCTCCTTTCTATTTGATTTGTAGGTTTAGGTTGCATATTTCCTATGGAGCAAGATTGGAGAAAATTTGCAAATCATTCAAAGTTGTCAAAGTTGTCATCAAGCCTTGGAGAGCATTATAGAATACCTATAGGTTACAAATCAAAGATTCAGACCCAAAGACCAATCAGGAAGGAAAGAGCTGATAGAGAAGAACAAGATCAACCTTTGAATTTGTAGAAAACCAAAATTGGACTTATTCCCCACTTATGGTGAATGAGTCCCAGTTCTAGTCAGATTTCAATATTTTGCAGATTTGGATACCCTTTTAGCAAATTTCTATTATTGCACAGTTTCCCTGAAATAGGAATGATTCACCTAGCTTGGCGAATGAGTCCCAGTCAATAGTAAAAGTAGGATTTCTAGTGTTCCAGACCTCCATTCTACCCTCTCTATATTTCTAGGTGCACACATTCTGTTTTATAGTTTTCTATTGCTTTTCATTCACTTTTCTAGGTCATCTAGTGTTAGTTGGCATTCAATTATTGTTTTTTCATTTCATCTTGCATTCCATTATCTTTTCCAAGTTTAGGCTTGGTGGTGAACCCCTCATTAGATCATATTCAGCCCCTAGGACAACCATATTACAAGATTTCTTTCTCTTTTGCATTGAGATCTTTAGGGTTACCCTTGAATGAAATCGAAAGTGTGGGTGTACTCTATGTCCTAAAGCATATGATAACATCCATCCAAAATTTTAAACATTTCAAGTGGTTATACATTGCGAAGGTAATTACTTACCTTTTCATGCTTTTATTAACATGTTTATCTACCTTTGAAATTTCAGTTAATATCATATAATATTTTGTTTATTTTTTATTTTTGAGAAAATATCATATAATATCATATATATTTATATATATATTCTCAATTATATAACCAAATATATATTGTATACATATATACTTATATATATATATTTATATTTTAAAATATAATTAGATAATAGACAATTGCACTTTATATAATAAATATTGATTAAAACTAAATGATGAAGGTGATACTTACATAATAGTTTATTCTTTTATTGAAAAAGACTAGGCCAAGGACTCAACAAGGCTCAAGCTCACCTTACGACTTGACCATACTTAGTCAAAACATGAAATTAACTCAATGATAGAACTAGAGTTACTTACCCAAATTGGTTACGTAGACTTATGTTTGTTTTTTTTACTCAATTTTTATTATCCTTTTTTTCTATAATCCTCTCTCTAGTGATACTCTCCCTCTCAGAATCCAATCATGCATATCACTTAGAAATATAATGAAATAGTTAATCTATTATTAATCACATCATCATAATCTTGATTAAATAATAATAATAATTAAAATTGAAACACACTAAATTGCATTATAATTTCATCAAAAATTCAAATAACATATAATCATCTACTAATATCTAAACACATGTTTTTAACGTAAAATTTAAAAGTAATTTATGAGTCAAAATTTTGGGTGTAAACTATCTCCCCCATAAGGATCATTGCCCGTAATGATTCAATGTATCATAATAAAACCATAAAGAAGTTTTCTTTAAGTATTAAAAAGCATTAAACTAAGGAGGAAACTTTTGTTAAAATTCATTATAATCCTCCCATGTAATAATATCCTCTACATACTAGTACCAATAGACCTTGCATTGAGTAACCTTTTTGTTATGCAAGTGGAGATTGTGTGCTTTGAACACCTTGAGAGGCTCAATCATTACCAATCCTATATCTTGTACTTGTAGGTCATTCTAATCAAGTATATGATTAATACCTAAATTATATACTTCTTAAGATATAAAACATAAAACATATTATGCATTCAGGTAAGAGCTAGTGGTAGAGAAATTTTGTAGGCAACCTGGTTAATCACTTCGAGAAATTATAAGGGACCCACATATCTAGGGGCTAGTTTGATTGAATTCCCAAAACTTTATGGAATTATTCTAATGTTTGAAACTCAAAAGAACTTTTTCTCCCACTAAGAATTTTCTCAATGTATGCTTAGCATTAACATAGATTTTTTATCTATCATTTGCTTTTGCCAATATTTTCTGATCAACTTTATCTTCTAATCCATTTTTTATAATATTTCTAGTCCAAGGATAATTCCATCTTCTAACTTATCCCAACTTATAGGAGTTCAGAACTTTCTTCCATATAATGCTTCAAATGGATCAACCTTTATTGTAGAGTGATAGGAATTAGTGTAAGAAAATTCCACAAGTGGAAGATAGTCCTCCCACTTGCATTTTTGATCCATGTAATACCTCCTCAACAAATATTTAGGAAATTGGTTTTCCCTCTTTATCTAACCATATTTTTTAGGGTGATAAGATGAGCTTATATTGAGCTAAGTTTCCCATGAAGAAAATGAGGTTTTCCAAAGCCTTGACGCCATGGATGCATCCCTACTTGAGATGATCTTCTTAGGAAATTGAAATTTGTGTAATATAAATGGAGCCTATTAAAAAGGTGGTGTAATGATGATGCGCTATCACACCCATATTCAAAGATTTCACTCAAGGATAACCCTAGAGATCTCAATGCAAAAGAGAAAGAGATCTTGCAATAGGGCTATCCTAGGGACTGAATATCATCTAATGAGTGGTTCACCACCAAGTTTAAACTTGGAAAAGATAATGAAATGCAAGATGAAATGAAAAACCCTAATTCTATGCAATAACCTATAATATGACCTAAAAATTCTAGTAAAATGGAACATAAAAGCAACAAGGTGAATAGTTTGCACCTAGGAATCTAAAAGTGATAGATTGCAACTCTGAAATACTAGAAATTTTGACTTTTTGACAACTAGGGATTGATTTTCCAACCTGGGTGAATCAATACTAGATCTGAATATTTGTCTAGAAGTTTTTTGTTGAAAAAAGGGTATCTGAATCTATAAATAGATCTGGTAGATGGCTACAATTGGAATAATTTGCCACTCTTGGTGAATCAGTCCCGCTCCACTTTTTCGGTAATCAAAAGTCCTCATCTACACTTGAACACCTTCTATTTCCTTCCAACCTAAGTTCTAGATTTGAACCTGGAAAAATACCCACAAAATAAAATATAAACTTGATTTTCTAATGGGGGTGTGCCTTGGTCAAACCCCTAGTTTGGTAATCAAACCTTGATAGAAATAATGAAATGAGCATGAAAACCATAGCCTTAAGTGTATCTAAGACTAGGAAATTATCTAAAACATGATGCAATCCTATTCTACTGTGCAAGAATATGATGCAATAATGGAAATATGGAGATGAATGACTCAATTTTGGAGATCTCTAATCACCCCAAATGAGCCCTAATGATGCTTGTACCTTCCTTAGGTTGAATGTAGAGTGATAATGGAGGATTGAATCACTTAGGAAACAAGTATTTAGGCTTGGATTGATGGCTAGTTGCATCTCCCCAACCTAGAATCTATCATGATTAACCATAGATAACCATGATCAACCCTTAACAATGCTAGATCTTGAGTGAAAGTGATCTTGAATACTTATAAAAATACTTTAATGCTGCTCCAAGACTTCAACTTTCCTTTCTTTTGAAACTTGAATGCTCTTGTGAAAGATTATTTCAAGACTCTTGATGCTTATCTCTTGAAATTTCTTTCTCAAAATTGATTAGAATGATAAAAAATAGCTTAAAAACTTGCTTATATAGGCATTAACACCTAATTGACCATTATTTAGATCTCAAATGCTGGCATCCACCAAAAATTTGAATTAAAATGGTGAATTTCTAGCTCAAACTTGAATAAGACCCCAAAGGGAACTCATTCGCCACCCTTCGTGAATGGGTCTAACCTAAGGGGACTCATTTACCCAAGGTGGTGAATGAGTCCCACCTTAGCTTTTTGAGGTGGATTTTCAAGATTTTTGATGCTTTGAATGATTTTATGGAGTTTTTAGGTGAAATGAGCCTCAAGATCAAAAATAATGGGTCTTAGGTCCCTATAGATGATGATTTAAAGGATAATTAATGCAAGGGTACCCAAGATAGGTCCAAATTAGACCAGAAGTTATACTATCTCCAAGAAAGGAATACAATTTTAGTGGGCACATTTAGCCCCCACTTTAGCACCCATATGACTCTACATGCATATGTAAGCTAAAGGATTCTAACCAATACACTTTATCTCATAGAAGGATAATCATATATGCTCATTCATGACATGGGAGAATGAAGCCCCTAATGTAGTTATCTGTAAAACTACAACATTAGGAACTGCATCCTACAACACAAATTTGTTAGTTGTCCAAAAATGCTCTTTATCTAACTTCTTTCTATAAATCACATTCGAGGGTGGATATATGCCCCCCTTGATTTCACTTGCTTAACGAAAGTAGAATCAAGGTAGCATTCTAGCCATGTCAAATAAGGTAAATCATATCATAGGGTATTTTCAAGTACCATACCACATAATGATAGAAAGTGAGGTCAGGAGCGAAATTATGTTTCCAACAAAACAAATGGCATTGAAAACGAAGCTCTCTAGCACCCGTTATGTTGATTTGCATGAAAAGAAATTTTTAACCCTAATATAGTAAAAACCCTAATTTTAACTTTTATAAGAGAAAAAAGCGAAGTAAATTCTAACTATTTTGTCATTTACCTTTTTGTAGCTTGAAAGTGATTCAAGAGTAGTCAAAGATTCTGAGCTGATAGGATTACAAGCTTGCGAGACTGGACATCCTTCAAGACTAGGTGGCATGCGACAAGCACTATAATGAGGTGAGTTGAATTTTATGCCTTTGCTTTGTCCATACACATTTATTTTATGTTTTTTACACATTTCTAGGTTAATTTAGGGCCTTGGAAAAAAAATCATAGTGTCCCCTTTTTTCGCAAAGTGTCCCCCTTTTTTGCAAAGTGTTCCTTTTGTTCACAAAGTGTCCCAAAAGGGGTCTAAAGTGTCTAGGACATTTAGGAAAGTACAATAGGACAAATTTAGTACACTTTTATGATTTTCAATGTAAGGATTTAAGAGTTTAGATTGCTTATAGGACATGATTTTTCTTATTTATTACGTTCCCACCCGTTTGTGGTAGCGTCTAGGTGGTAGGAAGATGATTCTTCTCTGAGATTTAGCCCCCACTCTTTTAGCATAGGATGTAGAGCTTTTACAGACTATAGGGTTATACTGTGCATACCTCATGCCCTCATGGGGTACCATGATTTGATTTTGATGGCACTAGCAAAGCACTGGGATGCTGATACATGTACATTTCATCTACCTACCAGTGAGATGACCATCACGCTAGAGGACGTACACCGCATACTCTGATTTCCTATTTGGGGTGAGCGAGTGTGTTTTTGAGTGGACCAACCATTTCACAAGATGAAATATGACATGTATTTCTACCTTTGTGGTCCAGTACAAGATGAGAGGGTGAGACCGCGAATAGACTTAGGGATCCTCCTATACTTGCGGGCTCCACTAGTTGTGAGGATTATGATGATGATAGTAGCACTAGTACTCATCCTTGATGGATGGGAAGCACGTTTGGAGGGAGGACTGGTGCATATGATTCATAGGATGGAAGAGTATCAACAATATATGCCTGGGGGTGCAACATTCTAGCTTACTTGTATTATGATGTGAGGAAATTTGTATTTCAGGAGGTGGACAACATGGTACACTATACACTTCTATAGGTTTGGTGACTTGAGAATATCATGTGTACTAGACTAGTTGGGTTCCCCTATCTGATAGCATTGGGGTATCCTCAAGCTTTTAGCTATCCTCTATGACAGTTTTGGTAGTATGGTGATTTATACTCCTAGAGAGTCCAATTTTCCCAAGTAGAGGAGAATGAGTTCCTTTGGAAACCTTATCATCTTGTACTATAGTGGCCAGATCACACTCGACAAATGAGGAGACTACATATGGAAAGGTTTTTGATTGCTATATATGATTACATAGTGCATCCTTTTGACTATGATCATGTCATGTAGTAGTTTGGTCAGGTTCAAATAGCACCTAGGGCACAAACCTTTTTAGGAGGTCAGTACGGAGTTCCTGGAGGCCTGGTGATTCTAGACGGTTCACTGTTGAGGATGTTGTCTACAGTGACTCTAAGCATTCAGATCATGATATGCCTCCAGTCTTTGATATTGAAAACATCAGTTCCAAAGATGACTATGAGGAGTGGTGGACAGTATCATGACCAACTCCCATATTTTTAATGGATGAGTTGATAGATAATTTAGGACCACTCCCAGATGAGGGGGATGAGGTAGAGGACAGGGCCAAGGAGACACACTAAAGGGTTTTAAACATATTTATAGATGTTATATACAAGGAGTACGATGATAATGTAGATCTTGACTATGATGGCTAGGAGGGGAGTGATGAGGATGAGGATAAGGAAGAGGATGAGGAGAAGGAGTAGCCCATGAGTGAGGGTGGTGAGGTAGTAGACGAGGACCCAACAACCCACGAGTGGGGAGAGCCATCTCCCATTCGTGTTACTAGATCATGAGAAGTGACTGTCATAGGCACTAGTATCCATAGTCATGGAGAGGTTAGTACATCCTCCATGCCCCCTACACATGACGAGGCTGATTTCACATAGCCTACCAGAGAGATAGGTGATGAAACTTTGTTTATTGTTGTATTTTATGTTTATGCTTATGGTTTATACATATATGTCATGATGTGTATTGATTGTGTTTATGGTTTCTATCTTGTAGGGTCTGTGAGAGATCTTCATGATCTCAATCATCAGGTGGCTATACAAATAGTGCACCTATTAGTCGATGACAAGGCCATAGACTCAGACTATGTGCCCCCACCCATTGTGGATCAGGACCAAGAGTTGTTCAGGCCATACATTAGACTTCAGGCAGCGTATGAGAGTCTCAAGAGGTGCATCCACTGAGTCGATGCTTCCCCAAAGGAATAGTCACCTCAAAGCCCAGTAGAGTTCAAGAAACTATAGTCAGAGGTAGCCAAGCTTTAGGTGGAAAGATATTAGATAGAAGGGGAGCATCAAGAGGCCCTAGGATAGGTTTGGGGCTTACAGTTTTCTCTTATTGCACTCGGTTGATCATGATCATGATCGCATACCACTGTCTCTTAACACATCACTACTAGATAGATGCGAGCACCAGGTCTTGAGGGATTTGGTAGTCATAGACCTAAGTAGCATTGTATATATTGATGAAATGTACATAAAAATTTGATATATATATATATATATGTATGAATATTTGATTTTTTATTACTTGTTCTTATGTGTTGAATGCTAAATGGCAATGTGATTAACTAAATAATCTTTGTAAGAATATTTAATGAATGTCTCCATGATTTAACATGTGTTATGTGATCTAATTAAAACTCATTCTAGTTTCTCTTAGATATAACATTGTGATTAAGTATGTTATGCTAAATTAAATGTACCTATGATTTAATTAAGGAACATTAAATGCATATAAGGATCTAATCTAACACAACATACAAAATGAACTTGAATAGCATGAAACCTTAAGTAATTACTTAAAAATGAATTAAATAATCACTTTAGTATTCAAGGCACACAAATAAATATTTACTAAGAATAAAGCAATGTGAGAGTACATAGAATATTGTCCAGTAACTCTAATGTCACTAATTTATCATTCATACTATTCAAGGTGGTTAGACATAATATCGGTGCAAATGCACGACATTAATAGGGTCTTTAAGAGGCATGTAATCCATTTTTGTTAACATGTATGCACCGAACCCATAACTTTCATTAATTATGTAAAGTCCTAACCAATTAGGACTAAATTTTCATTTTTTCAGTCAAGTTGGCATTAGCGTTACATTGATTAAATTAGATAAGACTAAGTCACTCTTGTTAAATACATGAGTGATGAAATTTTCATTATAAATATGTTGTCTTCTTTTACAATAAGCTTGAAGATGCTCAAGAACGTTGATGTGCTATTCATCGAGAATTTCAAGTTGATGCAATTGTTATTCTTTGTAATTATCATCATTAGTAAGTCCTTGAAGAGCAATTCTTAATGTATCAATCTCTAACTCCAAGGGAATTATTTCCTCACTACCATAGACAAGATTATAAGGTGTAGTTCCTCTAGATGAGTTAACACTCATGCGATAGGCCCATAACACGTATTGCAATTGTGTGTGCCAATCCTTATTATGCTTTTTAACAATTTTCTTTAGGATTTGTTCAATAGTTTTAATAGTTGGCTTAGCTTGGCTGTTAGATTGTATGTAGTATGATATTGAGAAGTGATGTTGTATGTTAAATTTTTCCAAGAAATTCTTCACATCAGTATTCTTAAATGGTGTACCATTATCAGAAACTAATGCAGAAGGAATTCCAAAGTTAGCACTGATGTGTTCCAATATGAAACAACATATCACATCAGTTGTTGTTGATCAAAGAGGAATAAATTCTATACATTTTGTGAAATAATCTATTCTGGTGATTATAAATGTATGTCTAATGGAGGAAGGTGGTAATATCTTTCCAATGATGTCCAAACCCCAAACTACAAAGGGCCAAATCAGGACTTGAGCTCGAAATTCATAAGTAGGAGCATGAATGAAATTGCTATGTTTTGGACATTTGTGACATTTCTTAACATATTCAAAGCAATCTTGATCCATATGTATCCAATAGTATACAATGCAAATAAGTTTTTGAACTAATGTTTTTCCTCCAAAGTGACCACCACAAGGGCCTACATGAGCTTGTTCAAGTGTTGTGGGTATTTTGGATTTTTTTAAACATCTAAGAGACCATTGAATGATCTCTGATACAACACATCAATGAGAATTATATACTTAGATGTAAGTTTTTGTAGGAAAAGTTAGATGTTCTTTGTTGTTGGCTTGAGAAAGGTACCATATTTCAAATAGTTAAATATTGTATTATACCATTCACTCAAGTCTTCCTTGGTTGTTGCTAATACTTCTAATTTATCTTCGATTGATAGTTTCATGATTGTATGCATGATGAAGGTGAAATATTTTGAAGGATCTTGAGGAGAGATAAGGGAAGCTACACTTTCCATTGCATCCACATGCTAATTATCTTTTAAGGGGATGTTATCAATGGTAAATGATTCAAAACTTTCTAACAAATTCATTCTGAGATACTTATACATTGACAATTTGTAATTATTTTCTTGATATGTTCCAATTATTTGTTTAATGAATAATTGTGAATCACCAAAGATCTTAATGTCTCTTGCACCCATGATTAAAGTGGAACACAACCCAGTGAGCAACGCCTCATACTCAATAGTGTTGTTTGTACATAGGAAATTTAACCAATATGACAAGAGAATAGGTTCTCCCATGGGTAGTATTATTATAACTCATGTGTTGGAGCCTATTCTACACTTAGATTCATCAAAATATAATTCTCATGTATTAGCTTGAATTGTTAACACATTATAATTGGGGAAAGAGTCATGTTGCTATGTAATGCTAAAGGAGAAGGATAATCAACCAATTGGTCAGTCAAGGCTTGACCCTTAATTTCTTTTTGTGAAATAAACTTAAGGTAAAACTCTATCAACAACATTACCCATTGAGCTAAATATCCTGATAAATCTGTTTTATTGAAAAGATGTTTTAGAGGATCAAATTTTTTCATCACATCTATTTTCGCATTTAGCAAGTAATGTCTTAGTTTACTTGTAGGGAATACCAAAGCCAAACATTGTTTTTCTATTGTTGTGTATCATTTCTCATAATCAATAAAAGTTCATCTAATGTAATAAACAAGATGTTCATTATCATTTTCATCTTGTTGAGCCAACAATGCTATGAGAGCATGGGCTGATGCAATTATGTAAAGGATGAATGGTTTCTTTTGCATAGCGGGTTGTAAAACATGTCGAGTTGCAAGGTATTCATTCCAATCAAAGTGCACATCCTTCTTAAGGATATGTATAAATGGTAACGTTTGATCAACTAAAGATGCCACAAAATGATAGATAGCTTGAATTCTTCATTGTAATGTGTGTAATTGAGAGATGTTTTTATGAGGTGGCATGGTAACTATAGCATCAATTTTATTTTTTTCCACCTTGATGCCTCTATGAGATACGATAAAACCTAGAATTTTTCCACTATCTACACCAAAGAAACACTTTTTTAGATCTAATCTCATGTTGTATTTTCTCATTCGCTCAAATATTTTCCAAAGGACATTCACATTTTCTTGTCTTATTCAAGATTTGACTAGGATTTCATCAACATAGTCTTCCAAAATCCTATGTATGTAATCGTGAAATATTAATGTCATCTCTCGTTGATATGTTACACCTACATTTTTCAATCCAAAAGGCATCATGACCCAAAAAAATGTTCCCCAAATTGTTGTAAATGTTGTTTCATACTGATCTTGAGGGTTGATGAAAATTTGATTGTATCCAAAAAATTCGTCCATGAATGACAACAAATCATGTTTCGTAGTCGATTCTACTATCATGTCAATATTAGGAAGGGGAAAATCATCTTTTAAAGATGCTTTATTCAAATCAAAAAAATCTATACACATCCTAATACAATTGTTAGGTTTTGTGACTGCGACAATGTTTGAGATCCAAGGAGAATAATCTATAGGTCTTATGAAACTAGCCTCAAGGATTTTTTCAATTTCTCCTTTAACGAGCAAATCTATCGTAGGATTCATCTTTCGTATCTTTTTTCTAACTAGCTTAGAATTTTTAGCAAGGACTATGTTGTGTGTGACTATCATAACATCAATTCCATGCATATCTGAATATTTCCAAGTGAAAATTTTGGGAAATTCATGGAGTAACATTGTGTGATCCTCTTGCTCTTCATCATCAAGGAACTTTCCTATCTTGATTACTTTCTCCTTATCATTGATGTCCATTGGTACATCAATTATATCTCCTAGAGGAAGTGCACTTGGCATTGGAAATTTGGGGTTGTATTCTTCTTTACTCATAACTGTCTTTGTACTTTCCTCTTGTGCATCTTTTTGTTTAGTGCTAATCATAGTGCATGTAACCTTTTCCTTCTCAAGAGTTGTAGATGATTTTTCATAAAATCCTAGGATTTTCTACAAGGCTTCATCATCCTTGACGTATTCCCATGATGGTTCATAATCCATATCAAGCAATTTAGGATGTTTCAAAAAGAGATTTATTTTTGGTTTCCACATGATGGTATTGATATTTAACAATGGTCTCTTTGTTTCATGCATAATATTAGAAGGGAAATACCCCAATCCATTTTTTTCCTCTTGCATGTTAAGCTATGTAGGGACATGAATTCCTTGTGCTTTCTTTCCACATACTTTACCACTATAACCCAATTGTTTCACAAGTTCATAACCTCTCCCATAAAGTTTTTCCATTTCTTTTGTGTTTATTAGTTGTTGATAATCTATCTCATCAAAGTTTGTTGTATATCTTGTATCTTCTTCAAGAGTGGATGAGGTACATGCTTGTGAATTTTATTTCAAGTTTTGAGTTGACATGCCCATTGGTTTCTTTTTTTTCCATCTTCTTTTTTTGGTGATTATGCATTCTCCCATAAACAAGGGTGTGAACTCCAAGGAACCCCAATCATCATCTAATAATTTTGACATTGTTTCCATTTATTGCTTGTCTTCTTCTATAGGTTTTATGTTGGATGTTGGAATCAATGTGCTTAGAGGACCTTTTGTTCCTTTTTCAACTTGTAAGAAAATTTTAGGCTTGGGGTTTATTTCAACTTGGTATACCTTGTTGTTATAGACATATTTCATGATACGATGAAGGGTCGAAGGCACTGCATGCATCTCATGAATCCATGGTCTTCCCAAAAGAAGATTATACGAAAGTTCATGAGGCATAACATGAATAGGAGTTTGCAAGGTGGAATTTTTCACTGTAATAGGTAAATTAATCACACTGAACAGTTTATTTCCTACATTGTCAAATCCTCGATTCGATAAGGAGTTAGGTTCAATTTTTTATTTGTACATGTGTAATCTATCTAAAAGCTTCACACTGCATTTATAAAGGGTTGAGCCATTATCAACAAGGGTCCTTTTTATTCCTATTCTATTGAATTTGGCTATTATCATGAAGGCATCATGTCTCTTTCTCATCTCCAAAGGAGGGAGCTCATGTTGGAAAAAGGAAATGTTTACATTAACTGCATTCATTCCTTGTATTAGAGCTGCCACATCGTTTGAATTTTTATTAGGAGGGATCACAACTTGTTGTAAGGATGTTTGAAACATAGTGTGATAGTTAGTTAAATTCTGAATGAGTTCCCATAGGGATATCTTTGCAAGAGTATTCCTAAGTTGTTCAACAAGATCATACTCCTTCCCACTATGTAAAGGCAAGCAAGCAACACTAGGAAAAAATGGATTAGGAAAAGGTAAGGTTGTTGGAGTTGGTTGTTGTAGTTGTGAATTATTTTGAGTGTTATATGTATGAGCAATGGATTATGACTCAATTGCTGAAAAAAATTATTATTAGCTGGGTAAAGGATAAGTTTAGGTTTGGTTTGAGTTTGAGTTTTTATAAGGTGGGTAAAGGATAAGTTGAGGTTGAATCAAATTAACGTCTCTTGTTTTTGGTTTGTCATAACAAGCCTAAGTGGATGAAATTTGTGAGGTGAAATCCTCAAGGGCTTCATCTAACATATAAAATTCATCACTACTAAAAGGCTTGAGGGTTAGGTTAACCTAGAAAGACAGATTTTACATAGTCAAATAACTATACTTTCTCCAAGTGGATTAGGTGTTTTGGTCTTGTTTTTGGTGTTGTTTTTTGATCTATGTCTAATGTAATCTAATATGAATGCTGAAAATGGAATGTGCAAAAATATAACTCTATCCAAAACTATAATGAATGTAAATGATGTTATTTCTAATTATTTCAATGTAACATAAAGTAATCAAACTAAAATAAAAAAGCAATAACAAAAAATAGAAGCTTGAAAATAGGAAATTTAACTCTGTAAAATGTAGTTTAAAATTTTCTCTTGGACTGATTCACCCAAGGTGGCAAATGATTCCCAGTAGGGATTTTAAAAAAAAAAATTCTAAATTTTTTAGTTGATTTTTATGTTTTCTATGATATATTATCTATATCTAAGATGAAAATGAAAATTTTCAATGATTTTCAATGAAATTAGATGTAAAAATGCAAGTTAAATGAGCTTTCACTAATGCAAAATTTGAAACCCTAGAATGCAAATTAACCAATGCAAGTCCTAATGTAATGCATAATGCAAGCCAAATCTAGGATGAAGATGCACTCCAAATCATAATTATGATGTTCTAAAGTCAAGTTCACCAAAATGGAACCTCTTAAAAAGGTGGTGTAATGATTGCGTGCTATCGCACCCACTTTCCAAGATTCCACTCAAGGATAACCATAGAGATCTCAATGAAAAATAGAAATAGATCTTGTAATAGGGTTGTCCTAGGGACTGAATATGATCTAATGAGGGGTTCACCACCAAGTTTAAACTTGGGAAAGATAATGAAATGCAAAACCCTAATTCAATGCAATAACCTACAAGATGACCTAAAAATGCTAGTAAAATTGAACAAACAAGCAACAAGGTGAATAGTGTGCACCTAGGAATCTAAAAGTGATTGATTGAAACTCTAAAATACTGGAAATTTTGAATTTTTGACCAATAGGGACTCATTCACCAACTTGGGTGAATCAGTCCCAGATCTTGTTTTTTGTTTGGAAGTTTTTTTTTGGAAAAATGGTATCTGAATCTATAAACAAATCTAACAAACAACTACAGTGGGACTCATTCACCACTCTTGGCTAATTAGAACTGTGCTTCTTTTTAGGAATTGAAAGTCGTGATCTGCACTTCAACACTTGCTCTTTCCTTCCAACCTGAGTTTTAAATATGAACCTACAAAAATACCTACAAAATAGAATATAAACTTGATTTGATAATGTGGGTTTTTCCTTGGTCAAACCCATAGTTTGTTAATCAAACCTTGATAGAAATAATGAAATGTGCACAAAAACCCTAGCCATAAGTGTATCTAAGACTAGGAAATCTGAAACATGATGTAATTGGTATTCTAATGTGAAAGAATATGATGCAATAATGGAAATATGGAGATTAATGACTCACTTGTGGAGATATATAATCACCCCAAATGAGCCCTAATGATGCTTATTCCTTCCTTAGGCTGAATGTAGAGTGATAATGGAGGATGGAATCACTTAGGAAACAAGTCTTTAGGCTTGGATTGGTGGCTAGTTGCATCTCTCCAACCTAGACTCCATCATGATTCACCATAGACAACCATGATCAACCCTTAACAATGCTAGATCTTGAGTGAAAGTGAGCTTGAAGACATGCAAAAAACTTTAATGTTGTTCCAAGACTGCAACTTTGCTTGCTTTTGAAACTTGAATGCTCTTGTGAAAGATTCTTTGAAGACTCTTGATGCTTATCTCTTGAAAGTGATTGCTCAATTTTTTTGAGAATGATAAAAATGGCTTAAGAACTTGCTTATATAGGCATTAATACCTAATTGACCATTATTTAGATCTTGAAGGTCGACATCCACCAAAATTTTGAATTAAAATGGTGAATTTCCCACTCAAACTTGAAAAAGACCCCAAAGGGGACTCATTCACCACCCTTGGAAAATGGGTCCCACCTAAGGGAAATCATTTTCCCAAGGTGGTGAATGATTCCCACCTTAGCTTTTTAAGGTGGGTTTTTAGAATTTTTGGTGTTTTATATGATTTTATGGACTTTTTAGGTGAAATTAGCCTCAAGATCCAAAATAGTGGGTCTTAGGGGCCTATAGATGATGATTGAAAGTATAATTAATGCAAGGGTACCTAGGATAGGTCCAAATTAGACCAAAAAATGTACTATCTCCAATAAGGGAATACAATTTCAATGGTCACACTAAACACTTCCTAGAAAAACTTACAAGCTATTACTAGTGCACGATTTTTTAGATTTCAAAGTAGAAAATGAGCTACCTTGGTGAGTCTATCCACCACTACTATAATAGAGTTATGTTTATTCATAGACATAGGAAGACTTTTTACAAAATTGATACTAATGATTTGACACTTCCACTTTAGAATTTTATGAGGATATAGAAGTCATTTTGAGTGATGGTGTTCAATTTTTACCCTCTATAATTACATACATATTGCTAGAAATCTTGCAATATCACTCTTCATTCTTTTCTAGAAATAAAGTGGTTTTACATCAACTAGGAGTTTTTTCACTCTTGGGTGTCTTGAATATGGTGTATAATGAACTCCTTTCCATGTGATATTTCTTAACTCCTTTGATTTTGGAACATACATCTTCCATTGAACCTAAAAGGTACATTTGGTTCAAAATGGAACACATCATACCTCGAATCTTGAGGATTGACTGGGAGAGATTTATTAACTTGCTCATAATACTCATCTCTTATGGAAGTTTTTAAAACTTGGTCTTTAAAATTTGAATGAATAGAAACCATTGAGGAAATATGTCCCCTTTCCTTTAATATAACTTATTTCAAAGTTAGATATCAACTATAACCATCTTCTTTTTTGAGCACTAAGATGTGGTTGGGAGAAAAAGTACTTAAGACTCTAGAGATCTAACATAAGTTCAAAAGGTTTGTTGAACAAATAATACAACCACATTTGTAAAGCATGAACAAATACCACTAATTAAAGATCATGAGGAGCATAACCTTGCTCATATTTCTTTAACTTTCTTGAATCATAAGCTATAACTCACCCTTCTTGTATAAGAACTCCACCTAACCCTTCACCGAAACAATTAGTGATTACAACAAATTGGCCTTCTACATTAGGAACTTTCAATATTGGAGTTGAATTCAGCTTCTCTTTAAGTCAATCAAATGGGCCCTAGCATTTTTCTAACCAAAAAATCATTTTCCTTTTCTCTATAGAGAAGTGATAGGGTAGGAAATATTTGAAAGTTTTAAAAAAAATTCTATGGTGGCCTACTAAACCCATAAAACTATGCACTTCATGCACATTTTTTCAATGCTAGCCATTCAAGAATGGCTTTGATCTTTGACAGATCTATTACAATTCCCTTTGTTGAAATTACATGACCCAAAAACTATACTTTCTGAAAGAATTTAGATTTGGAGATATTCTGATATAGTTTGTGTTCCCTCAAACATTGTAGAACAAATTATAAGTGCTAAAAAAATTCCTCATTCTTAGAATATATAATAATTTCATCTATAAATACATGAAAAAATCTATCTAAACAATCTTTGAAAACATTGTTCATCAAATTCATAAATTCTGCTAGGGAATTTGTTAGTCCATAAGGTGAGTGTAATGTAGGAATAGTGAAACCCTAGGTTTTTCACTAGGATTAGTAGACTTTCACTAAAAAATATTAGAATTGTGCATTAATAATGGTATGAGATTGATTTCTAGCCTAAAAGGTGAGTCAATTAGCCCTAGATCTGAATTCTTTTGAGGATTTAAAATAGATTTTTGATGAAATGCAATGATGCAACTAGTTCAATATGAAAATGTAGTTTTTTGAGATGAATACATACAAACTAGAAACTAACACACAAATTTTATGAACAAGAAAGAAAAAGGGTAGAGATAGAGGTACCTGACCTATGAATTTGAGCTTGATTTTACTAGATAGGGACACCTAGGTTTCCTTTGTCCAAAAAGTTGAATGTGTAATCTGTATTCTTCATCAATTTTTGAGATAATTGAGTTTCTATAGCTTTAAAAGTTGTAGGGTTCAAATGAAATAATAAATAATTTATAGTCTTGAATCTTCCATCAATATTCTTCAAATTTGTAACTTGCACATTCAAAGAGAGAGGAAGGGTTGTGCCATATAGGGGATTGCCTCAGTCAAACCTTGTGTTGGTGTTTCCACCTTCATAATAGAAAATTTGATGAAATAAAGCTCATCGTTCTGAGGGGTAGAGGATAAATGATAAACAAATGATGAATCAACAATTGTATACAACTCACCACTCCAACATGATTTCCTTGAAGGATTGAAGTCATGTACATCTCCTCAACCCTTGATTGCTAATTGTGTTGGATTACATTCAAGACCTACAAGTGTTATTCCTCACAAAGACAATGTATGCATAAACATAAAAATAATCACATAAAACTTTACATGATTCTTTCATGTTGAAATGTTACAATAAGCTTTCGCTTGACTACTCTTTACTTGACAATAATTCCTTAATAATGCTCTAGATTTCCAATTCATTCTAGTTACCTCTAAAATGGTGAAATGACTAGGTATTTATATGAAATTAATCTAAATTCTCACAAAATAAATCTTGATATTCAAAATTTGAGTTTTGAAATTCAAATAATAAAGTGCTAACTTTGAAATATTAAAATTAGAGCCAAAATAGGGGAACAAGGCTGCCTAGGGTATCCTAGTCTAGGCCCCACTCTTAGAGATCCAAGGTATTGTGTCTAGAATATTAAATTCTTACCTTGGTTTTGTACATGTGGTTTCTTTATAAATATTCAAATGGTCCATGGAGTGCATAATTTAGGAAATGAGGGGTATGATTAGGTCCAAGCACATAGGAGGGATGTATGCTTAGCCCCCACTTTAGTGAGAGTATGTATGAACTTATGCTCAGACTCACACTAACGGATAAAAATGTCAAGATGGATTTGATTACCTAAATGTTGAAGAGATAGGATGTAAAAATGAATCTTGGGGGATGTGCACAAGCCCCTAGGATTCAAGATCCCATGGGAAAAAAAAAAAGTTCAAAGGAACACACAAGTATGAAATGGAGCATCACAAAGTAAACACATACTGAAAAAAAGACCACATATGCTAACACAATGCAACATGATAAAAATACAACAAAAACATAAAAACACACATAAAAGAAACAATAATAAAACATAAGCTTAATAATAAAAGATTTGAGTCGGTAAGGTAAAGAGACCTTAGTCTTCAATTTGTCTCAAATAAAAAACACCATTGATTGAATGTGAAGTTAAATAAAATGGTGCTCTTAGAAGGATGTAAAATCACTCATGAGGTACAAGAATCTAATGGCTAGCAAGTTGTTTTATGCTAGTTGTCCATGCAATATGATGGGTTTCATAAATCTAGCAAGCTAGATTATGCTAGGTATCTCATGAAACACAGATCCACTCTCAATAAATTTTTTTATGCTAGGTGGTCATACTAACAAAATTCTTTGAACTCATTGAATAGTAAACTCCATTATTTTATAATTATCCAAACTATGCTTCAGAGAGCATACAAAAATCATCTTAGGGGATGTACAAAGTTTAACATCATGTGAGATGATAAAATTCTCAACATCATAGGATGAATTGATAACCATGCCTTAGGGGCATTACAAACAACACCACTCCTAAAAGGGTATGTCAATAAGTGAAATCTCACAAGACGTTTATGAAATGGTGAGGGGATATATGCCCCTCCTTTAAATGTAACATACTTTCTATGCTAGTATTTTAAGGAAGAAAATAGATGAGAATGCACATCTCCAAAACTAGTTACCTTTGCCCCCCAAGTGTAAGGAAAGGACAATGACATCATGGGCTATCATCTTTCCGGCATGGAAAATATGGTTGCAATTAGGATAGTACCACCATGAATGGAAATGAGCAAACACACAATACTACAAAATGCCACACAGTGAGGAGCAAAACCATAGAATAAAGATCATTATTATTTAGAGTGATTAGGTGTATCAAAACATGGAATAGCACCACAATCACTAATTTTTTGTATTTTATTACTCAAGGTCTCACATTCATTGGTATAATTACCATGCACTTGATGATATGAACAAAAAAAGTTATTTTAATAAAATTTCTTTCATTTTTTAGAGAAATACTAATCAAGAGAGCTTTGAGAAGCCTTGAAAAAATATTCTCTTGCTCAGTAGTAGGATAAATTCCTTTGGCTTGTGAAGAAAAGGTTGCTCGCTTACCATAAGATGCCATAAATATAGTAGAGGATAAAACATTAGATGAAGATGAGAATGAAGGTTGGAAACCTAGACCCTGTTTAGAAAAGTATGGTATAGACTTTGTTGGTTGTTTTTAAAGAACCAATCATATCTCAAAAAATACCTATGAGCTTTCCAAACTCAATTCTTGAATACTTGAAGATAATTGGAAAATGAATGAGATGAAGAAATAATACTTCTTCTCCTACACTTCAGGCTCTATAAGACCCAGGAGAGTGATCCCACAATGTATATCCTGTAATTATTCTAAAATATTATCTCACACATTGTATAACAAAGCAAATATATTCCCATCAAAAGCTAAATAGATGAAATCCTTGAAGAAATTGGAAATTACTTAAAACAATTAAACACCTAAAAGTCATGAATACCATACAATACCAACCAAAACAAAAGATAGATCAATTAAAAAGTATTTATGAATGTTGATCTCAAACTGGATAATGAGAACCATGGAAAATGCATACAATACTTAAGATCAACATGTCATATCTTTGGGCTAGGAGTCAAAACAAAGCAGATTGAATTGTAAGGTGAGGGTGTGTGCAGGATCATGATGGGCCAAAAAGTGGTGATATGATGGGTATGTGTAGGGTATGTGGCTAATGACTTTTTTTAACCCAAAATTGATGAAACGAAAAGGGGTTTTAAAGAGGATTCTCAAATTTACACCAATATAAATTATGCTTTACTTTCAATTTAATAAATAATTATTATTCATTTTCTATTTGAATTACTACTAAAGTCCTGATTGATAGGCTGATTGAAAAACATCTATAGTTTTCAAATGATATCACATTTTTTTAATCCAACACATGCGTCACATTCTATGCTTCGCATACTATAGGATTAAAGAAAATAAAATTGAATTCCATGAAATTTTTACCAAGTTAAGGTGGCCAGACATATGAACTTTTATATTTTTAAAAATTTGTAATAAAAAAATCATAATTAATTATTTACTTGGAAAAAATTACAAAAAATATGCATCACATCGAGACATGATTCCTCTACTTATATCTAAAATATTATAATTTTTTTTTATCATTTTATTGTGGTTAGGGTTGTCAGACAGACACCTGCTTCTTATTTTTTCCTTGAAATTTAAATACTACTACATTGAAATTTCAAATTTTCACCACATAGATTTAAAAAATAAAAAATAAACCTAGTAGTTTAGAAACTACATTCAATTTGCTACAGATTCTATTCTTACATATTTTTGAAATAATATAGATAACTTATTCAAATTTTTATGTCAAGTTGCTTAACTTTGATTTTTCTGAACTTTTTTCCACTTAAGGGCCTACTTTTTCCATGATGATCCTACACATACCCATGAATTTAATCCTAAACATCCATGATCTACATGATATTTCCTTGCAATTCACAAATTAATATTCAGACTTTACCACTACTTATCAGATCCACTACACAAGTATACAAATTCATTATTTAATCAAAGCATTTTAACTAATCCATTGAATCAGAGCCTAAATTAAAACATACATCAAAGCACAGTAAAAATGAAGATTAATGAAATGATGCTTGATTGTATTTTCATTAATAATTTAGATACAATGTATAGCTATAGACATGATAAGATATAGACTTCAAATATGTTCTCTCTGTGTTCACAATTTGCATAATTCAAATCTAGAATTCAATAAGAGACCCGTACTAATGGCCCTGAATTCGCTTTTATGAGAAAAAGGGAGCAAAACAAGCCTCGGGCCAAAAATTACACATATCACATTTTAATTAGATCGCTACAACACACATTCCCTTTGCATTTATATTTACATTTTCAATTGGAGGGAAGACACATGAGACAAAGATTACTCATTCACTGAAGAAAATAGAACCGCCTTCCAAAAGGAATTTTGTTGGAAAGGAATAACATTCTAACCATTGTAGCATATTCATTCCATCGAGCAATATGACAAAAATGTATAAAGGTGGCAAAGGTAAAAAAACATCCAAGTCAACATTAACATCAATCAAATTCATCACTAATCAACACCTATTTGTTATACCCTGAATCGAGAGAAACATATCCTTATGCATTGTAATTTCTGAGGCTAGACCTATACTATACTTGACCAAGTATATGTATTATATGTCCCTGTATTCACAAATCCAATTCATCAATAAATATTTTCTCCCACTACTCATATTCTGCATTAGATGGCCAATTGAAATCAATGATTTCATCCATCTTATTCATGTATGGAGAGTACTTTGTCATTATTGAATTGGATTCCTTATCAAAATCCTCTAGAAAGCTGATTATGAAAGAGAATTTCTCCAAAGCATCTTTTAGTATATAAATTTAAAACTTCACACAAATTAGAGTTGCTTGAGAAACAATTGTAGTGTCCACCTAGTTCTTCCACATTTGCAAGGGTTTTACCTCATCATAGGTATGCTAAATATCAGGCAACAATGTCAAGTCTGCTTCATCAAACTTGGCCTTCAATTCTCTTATTCTATGTTCTAATAGGGAAACATACCCTTGAAACTTTTGTTCCTTAACCTGATTGAAAAATCTATAAGTTCAGACCACCCTTAGATATATATCCTCCTACTACCCAGCCCCAATTTCTAGGAATCTCAAATTCTCAGTCCTAGGAATCCATTTATTTAGGATTGGGGTAGATGATTCCTTATCCCTCTAAGATATCTTTATCACTCACAACATCAAATAATAGTTTGCATGAAAACTATTCAATTTACCTTGAATCTGAATCTTTTTATTAATATGCCTCAAAATAGCATGAACAATCTTGAAGTTGTTCTCACACATT
Source organism: Sequoia sempervirens (assembly GCA_007258455.2). Lineage (NCBI taxonomy): Eukaryota > Viridiplantae > Streptophyta > Pinopsida > Cupressales > Cupressaceae > Sequoia > Sequoia sempervirens. The sequence goes on along the minus strand of VDFB02058242.1, from coordinate 292,081,193 downwards.
GTGTCCTGCACTTGTTCAAGCAATTTCTTGTACACACCAATTTACAAAAGTAGTTGCTCCTTCATAGGCTAATTAAATGGAGTTGCACCTAATGTGCTTGGATCCTCTACTGCAAGTGGCTATTGACCAATATTGTAAGGCACAATTGATAATGTTTTCTCAGGTGGAGGATGAGGTGAATGAGGATGAGTCATAGGAGAAGTGGGAGCAACATGACTCGAGCTAGCTAGTCCTTGAGACATTAATATTTCTCTTTATTGTTTCCATAATTTTAGCTCTGTTTCAAGTTTAGCAACCCTCTGTTGACTCTTATTATATTCATCAATAATCTCATTATACTTACCTCTATGCATGTCTCTATCTTTAGTAAGGCTCTCAACTATTGATTTTGTGATCTTAGCAATATTTATGGTCATGTCAGCTACTTCTAATGCTTAAGTATCAAAAAATATTTTATGATCAATTACCAATTGAAGTTAGTCAGTTTTGCAACTCTAGGCTTCCTAGAACCAAGATACAGTGATGATATAGCCAAAGCATCCCACTCCTAATTGAAATCTTATCATTGAAGTGGTAATTTAGCCTCTTCTTTAGTTTGGAATAGATGCTTTTCATCTCTCCTTATAGTATGAAGTACAACTACATTGGCTATATCCCATTCGGGCAACAGTAAAACACTACTCTTTTGCAAAAGTGCCCTTCCTTCCTCAGCAGTGATACTTTGAAATTGTTTCCTCTTTTCCTTCCTTACATTATCTTGGATAATGCTTTTAGGTAATTTAAGATGTAAGCTTATCTCATTGGCAACCCTCTCTACATACTCTAAAGCTTTTTTCTCTCCATACAAAATCTTTGAATGTTGATGTTTCAATAAACGAGTCATCCTCCATGAATTCCAAGCAAGCCTCTTATCTTATGTCATCAATATTACTCAAGCCACTTAGTTCTTCCTTTCCTAACCTTAGGTTGCTTCCTCCAAAGCTTGATGGGACCTCCCTATTGCAAGGTAGGTATAGTCCAACACGGTGCTTGGGCTTTGTGACATGGTTTAACCACCTCCTATGGATCTTGATCTTGTATAAATCTAGTGGTTGTATCAGACATTAACAAGTGGATCTTTTGGTGCAATGACAACTGTCTTTTCAAAAATTGGTATCAGAGCTGAGGTCATAGGTTTGAACCCCACACTTGTACTGGAGGGGATTGTTGCAAGGTGTGACCCTTGGTCTCCTCTTCCTATTGTAGGCATAGTCTAGCGTGATGCTTGGGCTTCGTGACATGGTTTAACCACCTCATATGGATATTGATCTTGTATAAATCTAGTGGCTATATCAAAAAGTAATAGGTTGATCTTTTGGTGCAATGACAACAATATTTTCAACAATCCCTTGGGGGAGAAGGCACCCCATGTTGCATATCTTTAGGTGATCAAAATTTCATCTTCCTTACTATCATGGTAATCAACTATTCCACTCTTTCCAACCCTTTGTCTTTTAGTTGGTGGCTGATCTAATGGAGAAGAACCTCTTAGAGGAGAATCAACATTAACTATAATAGGTGAAGGTTGTCTAGGTGATCCCACAATACTGGTTTAGAATTTTTGGCCAAACTGGACACTGAACTTTTTTTTTCGAACTAAACCTTCACTTTCAGGCACCTATAGTGACTAAATCATGAGGAATTTGAAGATGATGCAAACTAGTGATTTGTGACATTTTGTCATAGATTCTAAATATATTTTTTTCAAAATTTTTGAATCAGATTGCACTTATTTTTCCATCTCCTTTGAAAAGTAATTTTTTTTAGTAAATACCATTTTTAAGGAATGATGCTCACCGTATACAACCTAACTTTTTTTCCATGAAGGATAGAGTTCTAATTTTTTCAAATTTAGATTTGTAACTACCATATTAAGCACTTTCATTTCATTTCATAGTGTTTTATTGAATTTTTTTCCTTAATCAAGTTTCAAATTCAAACCAATTACAATTCAAACATAGGAAGACCATATACAACATAAGTTTTTTTGTATGTATCAAAATTCAATTTTTTTTTTACTAGATCAAGAACATCAATATCTAGTGCACTGATAGTTTTTAGAATTTTATTTTGATAATCTGCTATTTTTCCACATGTGCAGAACAAAGAGCTTGATTTTAAGTGAAAAACCTACATTCACAAGAAATAAAAAATAAATATAATTATCAAATTAAATTTATTTAAAATTATACTTTTTTGGAATCTTATAATAAGGAATACATACTCACAAAAAAATAAATTTTAAATGAATTCATTTGATCCCCCAAAAGATAAATCAAAAGTGGTTTTCTATCAACATTTTGATGGGTGTAAAGGAGACTCTGTTATAAGTATGGTTTAAAACTAGCAGGGTTATATCCAAGGGGGTTTTATCTAAGGTGGTTTTATCAAAACCTCTTCAATTGGAATCCTTTAAATGGAACTTTTTAAGGATTAAATTATTATATTTTCTAAAAATATGTGATTTCAGCAAAAAATAGGATCTTTGAGAAAGTGTAAGCCAGTATTGTGGGATCACCTGTCTAGGGACTGATCTCTTAGGAGAAGTTTCCCCTAATCCCTCTGATGTGGTAGCGGTTGGAATTTTTTTTTGTTTCTTTACTTTCTCCTTCCTCCTAGAATAAATTATAACTCATGGCTCTGGCTGGTGTGATGATCTTTCCTCATATATGGTTGTGGGGTCATGTTAAAATGCCTTTGATTTCCCTTTATCTGTAATAGTTCTTTCCTCTCTTAGCACACCAACAACCTTTCCTTAGTTTTCCAAAATGTACATTACCCTATTCCAATTCCCTTTAAATTTTGGCAGAGGATCATAGTTAGGATCTAATTTCCTAACATTTTCCACCATCTTGTTGAAAGCAAGATACATGGATTTCCTTTCATCTTGCATTTGTAATTCAAAAATATTTTTGATGACATCTTTAGGGTAGTAGAAATTATGAACAAATGTACCCAGTTTAGTTTTTTCCTTTACCACAACAATTAAACCTTTAGGCTCATGGTTTCTATGGCATGTTATCAATTTGTAGGGTCCCAAGATCTTATAAAAGTCCTTCCATCCTCCCTTAACCATCACAAAATCTACAAATGTTGTCCACTCAGGGATTAATGAACCTTTCTTTTTATGTTATGGTAGATGTACCATTTGTGCACCTCCTAGTTATCTCATTATCTTTATAAATCCAATCCTTGACAACACATCTATTGGTAGCACAAAAGGATAGAAATTTTATACACTAAATATAGTTGTATCTGAATAAGGGATGATGTCTCCCCAATTATGAGTTATCTTCAATTCTAGACTCCTCTCCATGATCTTTAAATAATGAATTTATTTTGGGATCCTTGGTGGATCAAAAATCAAATGTCTCCTTAATTTTGAGGCAAACACATTGTGGAAAATTACATAATCAAATTTTTGGTCATCATTGTCCAGAATTTGGGTCCAACACTAGAGAGGCAGCTCAAGATCTCCATCTATCTTCCTTAATGACATATCTTTCCAAATTTCCTTTCTCCCTTATATAAAAACATGTGCATCAAAAGGGAGTACCACCAGAGTTTTACCCAATTCTTCCCTTCCTTAAGTGCAATTCGACCCTTATGCATATGCTCTGCCAAATAGGTAGCATTATCATAAACTACATTGAAATTTGCATGTTGAATGTTTGTTGTCATGTACATGTATTCCCTTAGCATGGTGTCTTGTGGATCGAAGCTAATAATTTGGCACAAAGTGCAAATATTATTCTTGAAATAGTTGGCAAAGTACCTCATAGGAAAAGCTTCTTTCTCATCTTTTCCAATATTTATATGTTTTCTATTCTTTCCATATCCTATTGTGGTAGTGCGCATTAGCAACATTGTGGTTCTTAACAAGACCTTGGTTTCTCATATTCCTTCCTAAAGGAATTGAAGTCAATAGGGATCATATCTTGATTCTAGTCATGCAATTTAAAGATTTCTACAATTTCTTCCCTGGTGATCTTGACCATCTCAGCACCATTAGATGCCCTAAATATTCTAGAAACAGGGTCATATCTTGCTGCAATGTATGTCAGTAGGTGTACATCCATATACACATTTGGGACCACAAATTTCCCCATATCTAATCTCCAAGTGTTGGAGGTGGGGACTACATGGTTCCTATTTCCAAACCAGTTCTTAAACATTTTCCATCAAGTGAAAAGCAATTCAACATCCCTGATACAATGTTTTTTATCTAGTAACCCCTCATGAATCTTAGGGCCATAGTATATTACTAATACTTTAGTCCTCTTGTTAGTCAATGGTTTTAGTTGATCGATGATGTCCTAAGAGAGTGGCCTAGTTTACATTTTTGAACCAAATTCTTGTGCCTTGGGAGCCATGGATAACTAGGTAGGTTCAAGATAAACTAGGGTTTCGACACAAAGAGGCTCAAAACCTAGTTCTTTCAATTAAAATACTAGGGTACAGTTGGAAGATACAAATTTGAACAAGTTCAACACAAGACTACAATTTATATGCAAATTTAAAAATGCAATAAAGTAATTAAAGCATGTAGGCCAATCCAATTGGAAGAAAATCAGTCAAGACTTTCCCTAATTCAAGATTGTTAAAAATAAAGCACAAGATATAGCTTTAATTGTATTTATGGATTTTTGTGTTTGTAGGAAGCCCTAAATTACTTGTTTTATAGTTTGGAAATTTTTGGTTGATCTCATAGGTGCTCTACATTCACTTGCAATCTTCAATTATGTGAGAAAATCAATTTTTATGTTCCTTTACGAGAAAATTATGATAGCTACGAATTTCTTATCTTCCATTATTGCTCGCTCATGTAGAGAAAAAAGGATATAATGTCCATGTATTTGATTTTAAATAGTAGCCATTGATCTTCCTCTGAGATGGCTCTTCGAATGACTCTGATTGAGTCAAAATGATTTGAATTATTTTGCCATCGTTCACCAATTCATTAGCCAATGAAAACATATCGGTTGGAGTCCACATCATTCCTTCCTATGGGATCCCTTCCTCCAAGCAGATGAAATAATACACCTTTCATTCAATTGTAAACCTCGCAAGTCTCCGACAAACATTATTTTAAACTTGCAAAGTTAGCAATGAATGGTTGAGATTTAGTCTCATGATTGGATATCAACCACTGATCTCATAACCATTGAGAATCAGGCATATTGAATGCATATTGGGCCCCTCCTTAGTAATTACACATTTCAAGCAATCGTAGACCCCACACCATCTTGAAAACCATTATTTTAATCCTGTGAGGTATGTGAGCAATGATTGGGATTTAATCTCTAGATCCGAGGAGATGGATTTCTGCACATACAAATAAAGCTAGTCATAAAATGGGGACCTGACTAGGTCAATGGGATTATGACCCTCAAGGAAAATACTCAGACTTAAACCCCATTTAATATAAAATAATTTCCACTGGCATAGGAAAAATTTAAAATAATGATATAGCATTGGGTGACCAAGAAACCTACGCAATAGGGCTTGTAAAGGTATGTTCTTGATGGCTTGAGTTACAACTTAAGTAACTGGCAGCTAGGTGAAATAAGTCAACATAGGATTAAAACACGCAAGGTTTAAGACTTAAGAGATTTTAGGGAAACGTTATAGAGCTAAAAATCTAAACCCTACCGTTGGGAATATATGCAATAGACCATTATAGGGCATAAAAAAATCTCAAATTTTCAAAAAATTTAGGAGCTCTACTATTGTCTCATGCTCAAGGATGCATACCATTGGAGAGTATGGAAAGAATTAAGATCTCTTGGTGAAACAAACCAATAGAAAGAGACCCAAAAAATTCTAGGAGCTTGCCTGGACAAGGAAAGCAAACACAACCAAAAGGAAACATTCCAACCCCATATACACTAATTACAAGGATATAAAATGTACATGGAAAATAACCCATTTCACAAGAAATAGGTCTTCAAGAACTTTCCATGTATTGGAAGTTCTAGAACTTCATTTTTCAAGGAATACAAAAAGTATGAATCCTCCCTATGTGTATCTACAATCAAATATGGCCCAAGCCACAAAGGATCAAAATTCTCGTGTTTTCCTTTGTATTCCATCCTTGTGTTCCACATTAAAACCATGAATCCAACTTCGAATTTCCTTTCAATGTCCTTTTTTTCATATAGGCGTTTGAATTGAAGTTGCAACCTCTCATTTCTTTTATGAGCTTCTCTTCTAGTTTTTCCAAGATCAATTAGCTCTTCCATCCTATGTTGCATCTCATCACATATGTCATCATCATATTATTGAACAAATTTGTACATCTTTATCAAGTTGTTATGAGGTATCTTTACTTCCGCCCCATATACCAGGTTAAATGGTGACTACCCAATGACCTTTCTAACTGTAGTCCTATCTTCCCACAATGAAAGTTGCAGTTTTGAATCCCATGCCTTCTTGTTCTTATCAATCATCTGTTGGATGATCTTGATCAAACTCTTGTTACTGGATTATTCCTATCCATTTCATTGTGGGTGATAAGGAGATGAGTAAAAAATACATATGCAATGTTTATTGAAAAATATAGTAAACTCTTTAGATATGAAGTATATAGCATTGTTAGAAATAATTTTCTCTAGGACTCTGAATCTACTCAATATATTATTCATTAAAAAATAAATTACCACCTTGTTTGTTTCCTTTCTAGTAGGAATAATTTCTACCTAGTTTGTAAAGTAATCTATTGCAACAAGGATCCAGGAGTAACCCCCACTTTAATTTTTTTACATCTCTCCAATAAAATCAATACCCCATTGTTGAAAAGGGGCTTGGACTGAAACTAGTCTAAGAGGAAGGTTACCAAAAAAAAAAAACTTGTGAATCTTTGGCAAGCATCAAATTTTTTAACAAATATGTGAGCATATTTGAACATATTTGGCCACTAGAAGCTTGCTCTTAATATTTTGTGACTAGTTGTTTTGGCCATGTAGTGACCTCCACATGCTCCCTTATGCATTTCAATCAAAATTTCTTCTGCTTGATCTCCATCTACACATCTGAGTAACACAACCTCTAGGATTCTCCACAATAGTTCACCATTGATAATAACATTTTTGATAGCTTTCCACTTGAGATTTTTCCTTTCACTATTGGGCATGCATTTAAGGAATTGCATAGTCTGTAGGTACTCTACAATTCTTCTATACCATCCATAGTTTTGCATGTTGCATATGGGAGCAAAATTCTCATGTTCAACTTGATTGATCTGATTAGCTTCTAAATTTGTCTCATCCATCAACTTAGCCAGACCCTGACCTCTCACCAACTTTGTAATCTAGATGTTAATATTGAACTCTTCGATCCTATTGATCCATCTACATCTTTGGCCTATGGTCTCTTGTTGAGTGAAAATATCTTTGACAGTTGCACTTGGAACATATGCTATAACAATTGCTCCAGCCATATATGGTCTAAAATTATTAACAACCTTTACTAGGGCATATGCTTTCTTTTTTGTCACAACATATTTAAGTCGACAACCTACAAAGACTTGTTGAAGAATGCAATAGGTTGTTCAAAACCTTCATCATTCTTCTGCAACAATACCCCTACCACTATATGAAATGAAGCAAAGGTAAATAGCTGAAATGGCTTTGAATAATCAAGGGATTTGAGGATAGATGATTCTTTGATGGTATCCTTTATGGCTTGGAAAGATTTGATAGGCTCTTCTATTCATGCTACCTTTTCTACTTTCTTCAACGTTTTAGAAATAAACCCAACAATTTTAGCAAAATTAGTAACAAATCTTCTCACAAAGTTAATTTTCTGAAATAGAGATAGGATTCCCTTCACATTTCTAGGCAACAAGATTTTTTCTATTTCTATCACATGTTCAGGGTAAATCCTAACCCCATGCTTTGAGACAATATTCCCTAATAAATTTCCTTCCTTAACCCCAAAAGCACATTTCTTAGGGTTCAAAGAAATCCCATACTCCAAGGCTCTAACAAATATTTTCCCCAAATGAGAACAATGATATTCTTCCTTCTTGTTGTGAGCAGTTAGGTCATCCTAATATATAGCTAGGAAGAGGTCAATAAAATACACAAAGGCCACATCCATGGCTCTTTAAAATGTTGCACCAAAATTGATTAGGCCAAATGTCATTCTCACATACACATAGGTTCCCTATAGTGTAGTGAATGCAATCTTGTACTGCTCAGATTCTCTCACCATGACCTAATTATAACTTGAGAACCCATCCATCATTGAGAGGAGTTCATACCTTGTGACCTTTTGCAACATAGCCTCTATGTTAAGCAGAGGGTGATTTTCTTTCAAGGATGCTACATTTAGATTCTTGAAATCTACACAAAGCCTCAAGTCCCCATTCTTTTTCTTGACTGGAACTAAGTTTGAAACCCATGAAGAATACCTTATAGGCTTACTAATCCCGTAATATCTTAATTCTTTGAGTTCTTCCTATATTTTTGGCTGCAATGTGGGATTAATTGGCCTCTGCTTTTGCCTAAATTATTTTTCATCAGGCTTCAAATGTATCTCATGCTGAAATAGATCCTCCCTAAAGGCCTTTAGGTCATCATGTAACCATGCAAACACATGTCTATATTTTCTCAATGGGGAAATCAACAAGGTTATGACATGAGGTTTCATCTTCTTCCCTATGTACACCCTTTTGGGAGAATTCTCTATTCCAAGGTTTATTACTTCCAAATCTTCCCTATGGGAAGATGCTTGCTTAACATTTGAATTATTAGGGCCATCAAAGACACTCTTTAATGCAACTAGTCCTTTGGGAATCTTGTTGGTTTTCACTTGAATGAACTCATTCCCAAATAATGTTTCTTTTCTATTGGAAGAATGAAGAAGAACATCTCATTATCCATATTTTGTGTTGTCATTGATGTCACCATGTTATATGAGTTGTAATTGAATCACCATAAGTTCAAGCTTGATCTGGTATTCAGAACTGGTATGATAGTTATTATCCTCTGGTATTTTGGTCCACAATCCTCCACTAATGAATATCATAACTTGTGGATTTTGGAAATGGTTCTTAGTTACTAGAAGCATGTAAGTTAAAATTTTCATGTGTACAAGTGCTTGTATGGCAAGTTGGCATCACTCAATTGTATTTTATTATTATGTCTATCCCTGGCTGAAATAATCAATAGTTGATGTTATAATGAATTAATTTTGTGTTGCAGATATATTTGTGACATATCTTAGGTTCATTCTGACATGGTGTAGTGTACTACACACTTGAATTGTTTTTGAAAAAGTTTTGTACAAACTTGAAGCCGATAGTTAATCTTTTTGGTGAATGGGGGTTGCATCTAATTAGGACGACCAAATTGATGCTTGGGGATGATTCTGATATATATATTGGATAGTTTTGGAGGTTGAGAGAGATATATGAGAATTCAAAGATGAATCAAGGTGAATACATATCTGCTACTATGCGAGTTTATCAGAAGAAGTGTGTTAAGTTAGTTTACTGAGAATCAAAGAAATTGAATCAACACTTATTGGGTGTAACATTATCAGTTCATATTCTAGTTGTAAGCCATTTCTACATTGTATCTTTGTAGGAAGTGATCCTTCCATTTTGGATAGTGAGTCTTGGAAGTGTGCCATCCTTTGTAATATCTTATAACTAGTTATATTATATTGTGAGCTAATCCTCACTGTGGTTTTTCCCATTTTGGGTTTTCCACATAAAATATTAGTGTTCATGTGTTGTGTGGTTTTATGTCCCACTAATGCTCTTTCACATTCTTAGTGTTATATGCATTGGAGTAATTGGATGGTGTATGTTCAATAAGTTTACGAAGATATTGATTCACCCCCCTTCTCAGTATCTTAGGTGTTCAACAATTGGTATCAGAGCCTGATTCCTCTGAAGAAGCTTAACAACTTGAGGAAGATCTTGAATATTGAATAAATGGATGATAAAGAAGAACCTTAGAGTGCCCTTGAAGATCTTAACAAAGCTGAAAATGAAAATAGAGATTTGAAAAAAATCTTGATGTGGCAAATGAATGCATCAAGAAATTGAAAGAGCAATTGAAGAATTCAAAGAAATACATAGAGAAGTAAGTGAGCAATTAAAACAAGCAAATGAAGAGATCACCAGATTGAAGGTGCAAGTGGAGGAAAATAAGAGAATTGAAGTTTGTCTGAATACAATGGTGTAGAGAAATATTGATGAATGCTCAAGGCTTGAACAAGAAGTGGTCAACTTGAGAGCAAATCTAGAAAAAACAAGAGTTTGTTAAGATAAGTTCAAAACAAGCTCCTCTAAGCTCAATGATTTGATTGAAGGAAAAAAACCAACTAAAGACAAAGGTGGCTTGGGACTGGAAGCAGGTGAAAGATCAAAGGCTATGCATACCCCAAACATAGTGGACAATCAAAATACTTAAGATAAAGAAAGATAAGAAATACAAGAAGCTTTGGTAGAAGACTACCTATCAAATTTCCAAATGCTCAAAGGTACCCATATTTCAATGGTGTTTTTTTTTCATGCAATAAATTTGGTCACAAGGCAATAGAGTGTAATATTAGAATAAACCAATATGCTAGATCCTTCTCTAGACAATGTTTTGCATGCAAGAAACTAGGACATAGAGCTAGTGAATGCATAACTCAACTGATGAATTGGTTTAAAGGAGGTAGAACGAATCAATATTTTGTTGGATACTATTATGCATGTAATAATTTTGGACACAAAGAAAATTAGTGCAGATCAAGGGTTAATGGAGGTCAAACAAATCAGAAAATGTTGTTTGCTACAATTGCAACAAGCCCAAATGGGTGACATTACAATACTGTGTCACTTTTTTCCCAAGATGGATATTTACATCAATATTTTTTACTGAATCTTCATCTTCTGAGACCTATAGCAGCGAAACCATTAAAAATTTGAAGATGATGTGAACTAGTGATTTGTATCAATTTGTGTGTATATTCTAATTTTTATTTTTTCCAAAATTTCCAAAATAAATCATGAATCTTTCAACATCTCCTTTAATATCTCGTTTTAGACAAAAAAGCAACATTTTCCAAAAGTAACGTTTGTGTCATACAACATAACTTTTTTTCTATAAAGGATTAAATTATAATATTTGAAATATAGATTCTCAACATCAATATCTAGGGAAAGGATATTTTTTCATAATTTTTTGTTTCATATTTATTTTTAAATTAATTTTTGAAGACACTGTAACTATAATATGGACATATGTGTGTGTCATACAACATAACTTTTTGGGTATATTTCAAAATCCCATTTTTCTTTTTTGGATAAAACAAGGATATAAATACCTAGGGAATGGGTATTTTTTGAATTTTTTTTACAATGGTTTACTATTTTTTCACCTCTACACAACAAAGAGCTTGATCTTAAGAGAAAAACCTATGTTTAGTAAAAATTTAAAATTAAATACATGATAAAATAAAAATATATCAAAATTGTACTTGTTGGAAAGCTCATTTCAAGGGATACAATCTTGCAAAATACATTTTTTTAAATATTGTTATTTAATCCCTTAAACGGTAAAGAGAAAGTGGGTTTTTGCTAGCTTTTTTATAGGTGTGAAGGAGACTCCATTGTGGGTATGATTTAATACTAGAGGGGTTCTATCCAAGAGGATTTGATCTAAGGGGGTTTCATCTATCCCTCTTTAATTAAAACCATTTAGATGGAGCCTCTCAATACTTAAATCATTAGTTTTTCTAAAAACAGTGATTTGAAGAAAAAATTAGCACATCCCAAAAGTGAGACACAATATTGTGATTTCACCCAAACACATTTCAAGAGTATACAGAAGTAAAGGGGGAAAGCAATCTGATCCAGTAAAGAAGAAGTAACCAGTGAAGACAATTGACAAGAATGAGGTTAAGCAAGAAATGAATAAGATATGGAAGAAGAAAGAAGATCCAGTGACATTAAATGTGTTTGTGCCCTCATCTAGTGTAGACAATTCCTATGGTAATTAGTTCCAACATGGTCTTAGGGGGAGCATTAACAAAAAATTATTCAACCCCCTTATATTTGGTGTGTCATACATTGGCACAAAAATATGTTGTAAAGAATGAATAAACAGAGCTTATGAAAAATGAACCAGAAGAAAATTTATAGGAATGATCATTTGCGGAGAAAATTATGGTTTTTCAGTGCAATGAAGAAACTTTTTATCATTTTTTTGAATTCTACCACATTTAATGCACATTAGGGAAAATTGTTGATCTATAAAGTGGATTTGTAAGATATTTTGAGCACTTGTTCATTTGATGAAAGTGGAGAGCGATTTGGAGCAATCTTGAGGTGATTTGAAGAGTGAGTTGGGAAAACCCTAGTTTTGGTTCTCACAAAAGAAATAGGTATTTTACTCTTCTATTATGTTGTGGGTTTGTGTGAATCTTCTTTCTAAAATCATTAGAGCTTAGTTTGTGAAAAGATGGCAACCCCTATAGTTGTAAACAAGTTAGAAATACCTAGACCTTCCTATAATAAGTATTCGATGAAGGTATTTGAAGATGACCCTCTAGGAACCTTCTCATCAATTCCTCATGGTGTCACGCCCATAGAAGACACTAGAATGTACATTCATATTGAGACTAAGGAGTATAATCATAGTAAATTGATAGATATGTTGCACAATGAGTTCAGCGAGGATGATCTCTTGGTAAAACCCGAGTATGCAAATATTGTTGCAAAGAATTTGGATCGGTGGAATCAATTTCCCAACTTTAGTTCCACTCTTGATGACAATTATGTTAAACCTGCTCTTAGCAGAATTCATGATAAGTTTTTGTGGACAGAAAAACCTCACCTAATAACCAAAGAAGTGATTAAGGTAGTTACCAGGCTCTATGATACCAGACCAATACCAATGTTGAAGTCTATGAAAAATGAAGTGGTGATGGAACTCACTGGAGAGACATTTGACAGAACGACCCTTGCAACAAAACCTATTACCAATCTTGCTATGAAGTATGCAGCCATAATGATCGGTCACAAGATCTACTTCACAAATATGGAAAATTCTACGTTTGCTAGAACTATATACACCAGATATGACATGGAAACAAATGGAGTAGAGTATGATCAGTGTGAACTTCTCTAGCAACAATTGTTTGAAAATCTAAAGATGACAAGGGAAAAGAAATATGGATTAAATTTTGGTTCCCTAATTATTTGTCTATTGTTCTACTTTCTTAGAAGACTTCTCGAAAGAGATGATATGGTAATGTGGGATACATCAAGACATGTTGCACATCAAATTTTTTATTATATTCATAGCTTGGGTGAGCTAAAGAATTAGAGAAATGCTCTGACAACATGCTTTGTTGTATTCAAAATCAACATGAATGAATGAGAAAGGATCCCAAGGAAAATTATTGAAAAGTACAAAGATGACATCATATTTTATGTCTCCTCAGACAAGTCCATGATTGAGGTAGTTGAACCTTGGTCTATCTAGATCCAACCATTGGGTTATGAAGTTACAGAGGATGAAGCAAAAGGTTATGTGCAAGTTTTATTAAAATTACCAAAAGACTCCAATGAACTAAGAGTGGGCATATATGAAGAAAAATCTATGGAAGTTTGCATGAAGCATAGGATGCATGTGATAAGAAAGAATGTGGACCAAATTCTTAGAAAGGTTGGTTTCACTAATGAACAGATTGCATAGGGAAGATCCAAGGGAGAGCATATGACTAGAGAATCATCGAGACTAAGGAGATCTACCAGAACTACTTCAAAACTAGTTGTAGCTCTTGCATTAGTGAAGGTAGAGCTTGTTAGTGCCATTTATGGTTTTCTCATTGTCTAGTTGTGTACTCTGGTTTTTCATGACTAAACTTAAGCTATGGGGTGTCTTTCATTTTAGCATGTGGGTTAAATGGGCTCCCACAAGGGATGAGCCCAACGTGCTAGTTTTGATCTACAAGGGGTGGCCTGTGTTAGGGTTTCCTGGTTTTTCTCTTTTCCTTTTTTTTGGTTTTTATTCCTGTTCCCATTTCTCTTTTGCTTGCTTTGGTTTTTATTTCGAAATCAGGGGCGGAACGGATGCTTGAAGGGAACTAGAACTTCTCCAATTTTGAGGTTCTAATTCCTGTTCACGCATCCATCCCAGTCTCGATTCTGTGTGTTTGGTGTTCCTTTTTCTTTCTTCCTTGCAGCGGTCGTTGGTTCTTTTCCTTTGTCTCTTCGCTTGTCTTTTGTTTTGTTTTCTTTGGCGAGGGCGGGATCGGGATGGGAATCATTTTTGGAACCCTCTTCATGTTTTCTGTCTCGGGTTTTGTCCCGCTCTGGCCCCGCGGCTTCTTTTTCTCGTGTCAGTTCTGGATCCGCCTCCGCAGTCTTTTCTTTGGCGGGGGCGGGATAGTTTTCAGCCCCAGTCCCTTTTGTTCCTTTTGTTCCCCATCTCTTTCCTGGTCCCGGCTCCGGCCCTATTTGGTTCCCGTCCCATTTGCTTTTTTGTTTCATTGACCTATCCGCCCAGTTTATTCTAACTTAAGTGGTTCCCCTAAGCCCCATTTTCCATTCGTTACCGACCCATAGCTACTATTTTTACCGGCCTCGCTTCTTCTTCACTGTGACTTTCAACTTTCGGTGTAACCTCTCAGCGACTCTTATCTATCCCCCGAGGTTCTCTTTTTTTTCGGCCTGGGTTGGTTCTGTCAGGGAGATGTCTCCCCGACTCCTTTTTGTCTCACCGATGGGCTTTCCTTTCTGCGTGACGGTTCCCGTTCGGGGTGAGGTCCTCCCAACTCCCCTTGGTTTCCCCGAGTTCCTTTTTGCTGCCCTCCATTGTGCCTTCGGCATGACTCTTTCGGTTTGGGGTGACATCTTGGTGACTCCGTGTTCTCTCCCCGAAGTCTTCGCCGGCCTATGTTCTTTGTCGGGGAGATGTTTCCCCGACCCCCACTTGTCTTCCCGACTGTGGTGGTCCCCTTTGCTCTTCGGTGTGACTTCCCTTCGATAGGACTTGGAACTCTCGATATATCTCTTGGCGAATCTGTTATGTCTTGCTGACAGTGTCTTGTGGTTTGCTTTCGGCATGGGTGGCACCTTTCGTTGAGATGTCTCGGCGATGTCATCTTGCTACGCTAACTGGTGATGGAAGACTTGATGCTTCGGGGAGACTTGTGTTTCGGTGTATGTCATAGCAATGGGGTTGTGTCTTGCCGATGGTGATTCAATGTGTGGCTTTCGGTGAAGGTCTTATCTTCTCTCGATGAACAAATTTCTAAGGGTCTTCTCGGTATAATAGTGAAGTGTCTACATGACTTCTCACCGATGATTGTGTGCTACAGCGACATACATTTGGCAGGTGATTTCATCGGTGAAAGAAGTTATAGGACATAGTGACTTAAGTGGTGTATAAAGATCTCTTCGGTATGAGCTTGGGTCTTCGGCGAGTGACCTTCAGTCTCGCCGATGGAACATAAAGTGGTCTTTGTCGGCGTGAGTTTTGAATCATCTTGGCAACACTGCATGAAGGAAATATCTTTCGATAACACACTGTGACTTCGCTGTGATGTCTGGCCAACTTGGCCATCTCTCCCCGACTCTATGGTTTTTTTAGTGTCACATGTGGATTTCGCTGTATGGTCTCGCTGACATTGTGATCTCCTACTGACTTTGATGGGTGTTTGGTGCAGCATGTTTCCTTCGGTCAGACGTTTCCCCGAGTTCCTTTTGTCTGGCCGATATGCTTGGCTCTTCGTTGTAGCTGTTTCTCTTCGCCTTGAGGTCTTCCCGACATTTCTATCTCTCGCTGATATGAGCCTCTCCACGTGGTGCATTAAAGTCCAAGCTACTAATGGAACATCAATGCACACATGCAGATGATGAATGGTAATGTTTTAATTTGAGTGATAAAGGTGCTCGATGTTTGTCTAAAGACTAGTATGCAATGCGATCTAGTGGAGGACTTGTCTCAGCGGTCTGATGAAGATTTAAAGGCGACTGCCCGATCTCTAATGATCAACGGTCGAGTTTCATGCTAGACCACTGTTAGGGTTTCTATGTTCACGCCAGAAGCCTGGTGCATTCATGGCGATAGAGAGTTTATCGCTAGCTCCACTGAACCAGCATTCATGGCGACGTGGCTCTAGTACAAGGATGGCATGGCTCGAGTATGGACACGCGGATTTGGTGGCAGATTTGACATCAATTCCCTGGCTTCTTTTGTGTGGGAGTGTCTTTCCTACAGCAACCTGAACAATGACATTTATGAGGCTAGAGAAGTAGTTGAAGAACATGGCAATTAGGGTTTGACATGGCGTTGATGTGGCTCTGAGCTGGATGGCATTTCTGGAGCTGTTTAAAAGGAACTTCTGAACCATTTATAAGGGTCTAGGGCCATAAGTTAGAACAAAAAATCTAAAGAGAAGAGCACTAAGTCACAAAGTCAGGTTTTTACCAGATTTTGAGGTTTAGGGTTACAGTCTGTAAATTGTGAGGTCTTGGACACATGTATGAATCTGAATGTATAGATTGGTATCTTTAAGTCTCTCCTTTGTATTGTGCATATGGATTGTTAATGAAAGTTGATCAAGGATCACTTATTTAATCATTTTAATGTAACATTTTACTGTCTGCTCTGGTTGTTGCTCTTATTCAAGGAATAAGTTAAATGCTTTAATTATATCAGAGATTCATATGTATGATAGGAGGATTTGATAAGTAGTCTTATAGATCTGATCACTAGTTGTGAGACTAATAAGGTTAATCTTGCAAAGACTTTAATGTCCAGAGTAATGGTTCCTTCTATTTGCAGATTATTGTGACTCCTAGCCCAATGGATATGGCACTAATCTGATATATGTTATTTGTCTTTAGGGTTCTAGTCTACTTGCTCAAGATCAATCATTTTATTTAATCAATCTTGTTTGATGTCTTGCCCTACCTCCTAGTTGCTGCAAGTATTGTGTTACTGGGAATCTAGCCATATTTGAGGTTCTCAATACTTGGCATCAGGAGTCATCTGCTGTAAAAAGCAATGTCTAGTCTTATTTGAGGCATTGTGTGGGTATACTCGCCCTAGTTCTGTAGAGCCTAAAGTGCAGAAGATCTCAGTCTTTGACTGAATCTTGTCAGTTGGTCCAGGTCCTCCGAGCTGCCCTTGACTGGAGATGGCTACTCCATAGGTAGAATAGGAGACCAACCTAGTTGCTCATTAAAAACAACCAACAAGATGGCGACTCCACTGGGGATTGACTAGAATCTTGCCTTATCAAAGAATCATATCAATTGCCATGTTGGTTAGGTTCAAAGTCTAAAGAATCTCAGCCTTGGAGAAAAGCTTTGTTGCAGTGAACCTGAAAGCTACAAGATATATGGTGCTCTTTCGGATGGAACTCAGAGAAAGATTTACATGTAAGTGAGCTTCATATCATTTGAAGTTCTATCCTCTGCAAAGAGGTGGTGACTCTGTCAAGGTAAACCTATTGAATATTCAAAGAATAGTTCCATGACTGCAACATTTCCAGGTATTCTTCATGCTTTTAAAAAAAAAAAAAAAAACTTTATTCCCCTTTATTTGGTGAGATCAAGCACTAGCATCAAGGGAGGTTTGATTATTGCAACTGGATAGTTGTAGAGGGATAGGTTTCATTTGCAAAATGCATTGTTGTCCTGTTTCTCCCTCTACAAGCTTTGATACCATGCTTAAGGCATAGTCTTGTCCTCATAAGAGAGAGTATGATAAGGAAAGATACAACCCTTTGGATTTTGATAAAATCCAGGGTTACCCACATGCTGCCCCTAGGGGAATCAATAAATATTTACCCAAGTTTAAAGGTGGTGTTGAGGAATCAACATCAAGACATATTCAGCTTTTTATTGATTTCATTGGACACTGTCAGGTTGAAAAAGAGGATGTGGTCATGAAGCTATTTGTCAGATCTTTAGAAGGTGTGGTTGATGATTGGTTCACTTGCTTACCAGTGCACTCCATTGTTTCCTGGTATCAGCTCAAAACTTTGTTCCTTGATACCTTTGGTGATGTATCTAGTCCTGGTAGAGGTCAAGAGGAGGAAGAAGTGGTTGAGAGGGTAGGATAGAGCATTGACCTACTAAGTTGTAAACAAATATCAGATTTGCTAACCACAAAATATCAAAGATGTGCACACAACAACTCTAGGTTGTTGTGGGCAACTCATATCGGTCTTGACGATGAGGACCTGCAGGATGCAAGGTATGATGCAAGTGATTCTGATGCCCCTTCTAATGGTGATCTTGCAGATCATGATGACACTGATTTCAGTTTGAAATCAGATTGTGCTTCTGAACTAGAGTTGCTCAATGGTGAGCAAGATTGGGATGATGATGACAGTTGGACAGCCCATGAAGATGAGTTAGAATCCTTTGGTGACTCTCATTGCCAGCATGATGAAGAACAGAGCCAAGTGAAAAGAGGAAGTGGGAGTAGTAGTTTAATCCATCATTGCATTAATGATGTGCCTCCTCCTACTGAAAATGATACAGAGCAGTTGCAAGATGTGTTGAATGGTGAGTGTATCCCTTTGTATACACTTGATGAAGTTTTCACAGAATGTGACAATATGCAGAGCACTGGAGCTAGTTATTTTCAGCTTCAGGGTAATGTAAATAGTGAATATGATAGCTTGTTGTCACATAACAGTCAGCATTTTGGAAGTATGCCTAACTTTCAAATGCATAAGAATCATGTACATGTTTATAATGATGAATATGATAGCCTATTGAGAGGTACTAACATATTTTGTCAGGTAGCTAATTGTGATCAGACTGTGTTTTTATGTAGTCCTGATCAGTATTCACATGTATTGCCACAAGATACAAAATCAAAGAATAAATATTGTGGCAATAATAAAGTTTGTTGGATCTGGTTGCCAGTTGAAGATATTACTAAACAAAGAGCAAGTTTTCACTTGCATAGAGGCAACCTGACACTTATGTTTGTAGAGGTACATTCATTCATACTGCTACAGATTGGCAGAGGAAAGCACAAGTTAGGGAATGTCACCTCATTTAGCAGAATTGTGTTTGACAGAGGTAAAAGCTAGCTCTCATTTTTCATTTGGTGGCCTAGTGTCATCAGATGAAACAAAGGAATCAACAATGTGACTCTTGAATTGCATGTTCATGGACAATTCTCGAAATGGTGCTTCATCTGAAGCATTTCTTTTTCCATGAACATTAGGTTAGGTTTTTGCTTTTCTGGTCGATTTTGTTTTGCTGTGTCTACTAACCTTGTCTGGTTAGCTCCTCGTTGTTTTTGGTTTCTTTTGTTCTGGTCTGCTCTACCAGTGATATGAATTCTTGCTATGCCAACCAGGGGCATACATCCCCCAACTGGAGCCTATGTTAGTGCCATTTCTGGTTTTCTCATTGTCTAGTTGTGTACTCTGGTTTCTCATGACTAAACTTAAGCTATGGGGTGTCTTTCATTTTAGCACATGGGTTAAATGGGCTCCCACAAGGGTTGAGCCCAGTGTGCTAGTTTTGATCTACAAGGGGCGGTCTGTGTTAGGGTTTCCTGGTTTTTCTCTTTTCCTTTTTTTTGGGATTTTATTCTGGTTCCCGTTTCTCTTTTGCTTGCTTTGGTTTTTCTTTTAGAATCAGGGGCGGAACGGATGCTTGAAGGGAACTAGAACTTCTCCAATTCTGAGGTTCTAATTCCTGTTCATGCATCCATCCCGGTCCCGATCCCATGTGTTTGGTGTTCCTTTTTCTTCTGCCTTGCGGCGGTCGTTGGTTCTTTTCCTCTGTCTCTTCGCTTGTCTTTTGTTTTGTTTTCTTTGGCGGGGGTGGGATCGGGATGGGAATCATTTTTGGAACCTTCTTCATGTTTTCTGTCTTAGGTTTTGTCCCGCTCCGGCCCCGCAGCTTCTTTTTCTCGTGTCGGTTATGGATCTGCCTCCGCGGTCTTTTCTTTGGTGGGGGCGGGATAGTTTTCAGCCCCAGTCCCTTTTGTTCCTTTTGTTCCCCGTCTCTTTCCTGGTCCTGGCTTCGGCCCTGTTTGGTTCTCGTCCTGTTTTCCTTTTTGTTTCATTGACCTATCTGCCTAGTTTATTCTAACTTAAGTGGTTCCCCTAAGCCCCATTCTTCATTCGTTATCGACCCATAGCTACTATTTTTACTAGCCCCGGTTCTTCTTCACTATGACTTTTAGCTTTTGGTGTAACCTCTCGGGGACTCTTATCTATCCCCTGAGGTTCTCTTTCTTTTCAGCCTGGCTTGGTTGTGTTGGGGACATGTCTCCCCGACTCCTTTCTGTCTCACCGATGGGCTTTCCTTTCGGTGTGATGGTTCCCATTCGGGGTGAGGTCCTCCCGACTCCCCTTGGTTTCCCCAAGTTCCTTTTTGCTGCCCTCCGTTGTGCCTTCGGCATGACTCTTTCGGTTCGGGGTGACATCTTGGCGACTCCGTGTTCTCTCCCCGAAGTCTCCGTCGGCCTATGTTCTTTGTGTCGAGGAGATGTCTCCCCGACCCTCGCTTGTCTTCCAGACTGTGGTGGTCCCCTTTTCTCTTTGGTGTGACTTCCCTTTGGCAGGACTTGGAACTCTCGATATATCTCTTGGCGAATCTGTTATGTCTTGCCGACAGTGTCTTGTGGTTTGCTTTTGGCGTGGGTGGCACCTTTCGTTGAGATGTCTCGGCGATGTCATCTTGCTACGCCGACTGGTGATGGAAGACTTGATGCTTCGGAGAGACTTGTGTTTTAGTGTATGTCATAGCGATGGGGTTGTGTCTTGCCGACGGTGATTCAATGTGTGGCTTTTGGTGAAGGTCTTATCTTCTCTCGGCGAACAAGTTTCTAAGGGTCTTCTCGATATAACAGTGAAGTGTGTACATGACTTCTCACCGATGATTGTGTGCTATAGTGACATACATTTGGCAGGTGATTTCATTGGTGAAAGAAGTTATAGGACACAGTGACTTAAGTGGTGTATAAAGATCTCTTCGATATGAGCTTGGGTCTTCGGTGAGTGACCTTCGGTCTCACGGATGGAACATAAAGTGGTCTTTGTCGGCGTGAGTTTTGAATCGTCTTGGTGACACTGCATGAAGGAAATATCTTTCGGTAACACACTATGACTTTGCTGTGATGTCTGGCCAACTTGTCCATCTCTACCCAACTCTATGGTGTTTTCAGTGTCACATGTGGATTTTGCTATATAGTCTCACCGACATTGTGATCTCCTACCGACTTTGACAGGTGTTTGGTGCAGCATGTTTCCTTCGGCCAGACATTTCCTTGAGTTCCTTTTGTCTGGCTAATATGCTTGGCTCTTCATTGTAGCTGTTTCTCTTCACCTTGAGGTCTTCCCGACACTGTTATCTCTCGCCGATATGAGCCTCTCCATGCAGTGCGTTAAAGCCGGAGCTACTAATGGAACATCAATGCGCACATGCAGATGATGAACGGTGATGTTTTAATTTGAGTGATAAAGGTGCCCGATGTTTGTCTGAAGACCAGTATGCAGTGTGATCTAGTGGAGGACTTGTCTCAGCGGTCCGATGAAGATTTAAAGGCAACCGCCTGATCTCTGATGATCAACGGTCGAGTTTCATGCTAGACCACTGTTAGGGTTTCTGTGTTCATGCCAGAAGCCTGGTGCATTCATGGTGATAGAGAGTTTGTCGCTGGCTCCACCGAACCAGCATTCATGGCGACATGGCTCTTGTACAAGGATGGCATGGCTCGAGTATGGACATGTGGATTTGGCAGCAGATTTGACATCGATTGCCTGGCTTCTTTTGTGCGGGAGTTTCTTTCCTGCAGCAACCCGACTAATGACATTTATGAGGCTAGAGAAGTAGTTGAAGAACATGGCGATTAGGGTTTGACATGGCGTTGATGTGGCTCTGAGCTGGATGGCATTTCTGAAGCTATTTAAAAGGAACTTCTGAATCATTTATAAGGGTCTGGGGCCATAAGTTAGAACAAAAAATCTGAAGAGAAGAGCACTAAGTCACAGAGTCAGGTTTTTGCCAGATTTTGAGGTTTAGGGTTACAGTCTATAAATTGTGAGGTCTTGGACACATGTATGAATCTGAATGTATAGATTGAGATCTTTAAGTCTCTCCTTTGTATTGTGTGTATGGATTGTTAATGAAAGTTGATCAAGGATCACTTATTTAATCATTTTAATGTAACGTTTTACTGTCTGCTCTGGTTGTTGCTCTTATTCAAGGAATAAGTTAAGTGCTTTAATCATATCAGAGATTCATATGTATGATAGGAGGATTTGATAAGTAGTCTTATAGATCTGATCACTAGTTGTGAGACTAATAAGGTTAATCTTGCAAAGACTTTAATGTCCAGAGTAATGGTTCCTTCTATTTGCAGATTATTGTGACTCCTAGCCCAATGGATATGGCACTAATCTGATATATGCTATTTTTCTTTAGGGTTCTAGTCTTCTTGCTCAAGATCAATCATTTTATTTAATCAATCTTTGTTGATGTCTTGCCCTACCTCCTGGTTGCTGCAAGTATTGTGTTACTGGGAATCTAGCCATATTTGAGGTTCTCAATACTTGGCATCTGGAGTCATCTACTATAAAAAGCAATGGCTAGTCTTATTTGAGGCATTGTGTGGGTATACCCGCCCTGGTTCTGCAGAGCCTAAAGTGCAGAAGATCTCATTCTTTGACTGAATCTTGTCAGTTGGTCCAGGTCCTCCGAGCTGCCCTTGACTGGAGATGGCTACTCCATAGGTAGAATAGGAGACCAACCTGGTTGCTCATTAAAAACAACCAACAGAGCTCAATGATCCTAGTAAAGGAAAAGGATCGACTCCTTCTAGACCTTCTAGAATATCTAGAAAAAGGAAAGAGACTCCTCCGCTAGCACCATTCAAGAGAGGCAGAAAGGAAAAGGAAACAAGGGAAAATAACCTCAGTATCACTGAAGAGTAAGAAGAAGAGGAGGAAGACTCCACAACCAAATTGATAAGGAACAAGAAAGGGAACATGCCCTCTGGTGAAGATGTTTCAAAGGAAGCAAGTGTTGGCACCAAGAGATATCATTATGTGTCATCCTCCAAAGAATATGAAGAACAGGATTTTGGTGTTCATGTGCACACCAAACTAGACTTGAAGAAGGAAAAGAAGTTAGAAGAGGCATCTCCAGAATAGGAAGAACAAAAATCCTCACTGGTAAGACCTAGTTCCCCTCTCAAATTAAAGGCCTTGGTTAATAGCTTGGTATATTTTGAAGATATGTTGCAGCCTACTACAAAAATTTATACTCAAGTAGGTAGAGAGGGTAGGAAAATATTGATTTTAGCCATTATCCAATATGTTATTACTTTGGAAGTTAGTTAGTACTATGTTAAGTCTAATGTACCTAAGAAATCATGGGATGCCCTGATGATAAGAAGATCAGAGGCTTTTAAGTTGGAAGAAAAGATAAGAAATGAGGAAATTGAGAAAAATGGGTCTTCTTTGACCACAAATGATATGGAAACCTTGAGGAAGGTATGCTCAAAGGTGTTTCAGATGAAGAAAAGGGTAAATACTCTAATGAAACAAGATAAAAGACAAATAAAGAAACTAAAGAAAGAAATTGCAAAAGCCATAAGGGGTGTGGCTAAGAAACATGGCATGCTTGGTGCACTCACATCCAGTTCTGCACCAAAATTAGGAGAAGAGGATTATGTAGAGGTAAAGGAAGACATTCCTCTGAAAATAAGTGATACAAATATCCTTCTAGAAATAGGTGTTACAATTGATCCTTCAAAGATAGACAAACAAAATGAGGAAGAAACTGAAGCAGAGAAGCTTAATGTTGTCCCTTTGGTACAAGCTGAAGGAGAAAAAGATAAAGATGAAGGTTAAAAAGAAGAAGGAAAAGTAGAGGAGGAAAAAAAAGTAGAGGAAAAAGAAAGAGTAGAGGAAGAAGAAAGAGATGGGGAAAATACCATCAAGAATGAAGAAGATCAAAGGAAGGTTGTGGAATCACAAGGTCCTCCAAAGAATCCTCCTCCAATGATGATGTATTAAAAGGATTGTCAGTAATTCCTCTAGAACTTATACAACTTTCCATGGTTCAAGGAAGTTTGGATTTGGAAAAAGTATCTCCCATTCACAAATTGTTGTTAGAGGATGCATTGTGTGCATTCAAAAGAAAATAAATTTTGGAAACACACCAAAAGGGGAGAGAGCTTATTGATGACTCCCTCAAAAATTTCCAGGAGGCCACCCTCAGTACACTAATTGATACATCTTTCACTTCGGTAGAAAACTTGAAACTTCTATTAGACTCCTTTAAGGAATATGCCTCCAAACTTCATGAGAAGACCAGGAAAGAGATTGAGGAGAAAATGGTAGAGAAAGGGCTCTCAGAACTTCATGATAAGTGTGCTCTAGCACACAACAATGTGGAAAAGAGCCTGGAAGTTATGCAAGCTTGTGAATCTAAAGAAAATACTATATTTTCTTACTGCATAAAGTGGTAGGATGCCACATACAGTATCAAAGATCTCATGGACTCCATTGAGTCCCAGTTAACAACTATTTCATGTACATATAGTGCATATAAAGATAGAGACAAGTCAACTTGGAATGATATCACTACTCATAGAGATAAATTATTTATTATGTAGAAGAAGGAAGACATCATTAGAATATTTAGTCAGCTAGGTGACCTTGTAAGAATTGAGTAAACTCGAGTGGCAAATGCTTTGGAAAATGTAGAAAAACTAGAAAAGATCAATTTGACTCCATGCACTCTAGATGATGCAGAAGAAATCATAATGGAATTAGAATCTATGAATAGAATGTTGGTATCTACTAAGAAGAGTTGGGAGAATGGAAAGTCAACATGGCAAGGTATTCTCAAGGAGCTTCAAGGTTCACCTTCCTCTAGGTAGTGATTTTTTAGTTTATACTACTAAGGAGGAGTTATATTTTTTTTCGGACCACCTTTGTATATATATATATTCATAATTTTAGACCGCCCTTCATCCTTGATGTCAAAGGGGTAGAGAATGTCATGAAGAGAAAAGGGGAGATTATGTTGCACTTAGGAGGTTTTTGGATTCTTTTGGCACATGTTGCCATGAATGACAAAGGGGGAGATTGTTGGAAGAATGAAAAACATATCACTATGCAAATTTTGTGTTGTCATTGATGTCACCATGTTATATGAGTTGTAATTGTATCATCATAAGTTCAAGCTTGATCCAGTATTTAGAACTGGTATGACAATTATTATCCTTTGGTATTTTGGTCCGCAATCCTCCATTAATGAATATCATAACTTGTAGTTTTGGGAAATGGTTCTTGGTTGCTAGAAGTGTGTAAGTTTAGTATTTCATGTGTACAGGTGCTTGTATAGCCAGTTGGCATCACTCAATTGTATTTTGTTATTAGGTCTATCCCTAGCTGACCTAATCAATAGTTGATGTTATAATGAATTAATTTTGTGTTGCGAATGTATTTGTGACCTATCTTAGGTCCATGCTAACATCTTGTAGTTTGCTACATGCTTGAATTTTTTTTGGAAATTTTTTGTACAAACTTGAATCCGATAGTTAATATTTCTAGTGAATAAAGGTTGCATCTAATTAGGTTGACCTAATTTATTCTTATGGATGAGTCAGATATATATATATATATATATATATATATATATATATATATATATATATATATATATATATATATATATATATATTGGACAGTTTTTGATATTGAGAGAGATATATAAGAGTGCAAAGATGAATCAAGGTGAATACATATCTATTGGTATGCGATTTTATAATAAGAAGTGTTAAGTCAGTTTACTGAGCAACAAAGAAACTGAATCATCACTTGTTAGGTGTAACTTTATCAATTCATATTCTGGTTGTAAGCTATTTCTACATTTTATCTTTGTAGCAAATGAGCCTCCCATTTTGAATAGTGCGTCATGGTAGTGAGCCACCCTTTGTAATATCTTATAATCGGTTATATTATATTGTGAGCTAATCCTCACCTTAGTTCTCCCCATTTTGGGTTTACCATGTATAAATCCTGTTGGTCATGTGTTGTGTGTTTTTATGTCCTCCTAATGCTCTTGCTCATTCTTACTATTATATGCATTGGAGTAATTAGATGGTGTATGTTAAATAAGTTTAAGAAGATACTAATGAGCCAAAATCAATTTATTGGCTTTGATATTGATCAATATAGTGCAAGAATTTTAAGATAATTGTCATCATCAAACACTTTCTAGTTGCAAATGTTGTCAGGCATTGCAAGACAAATTTGTACTTCTATTTTTGAAATTCCATAAAAGGTGACATCATCTAATTTGATAGCAATATTAGCTAACAAATCTTTCCTGACATTCATTCTCCTTTCTATCTAGTCTATGCTAAAAGCATCAAAGGCCTCAATAGTATCCCAAACTATGTTCCTATATTGCTTAAGCATTTTATTTTTGGAAAAAAAATTGGATCTAACCTGGGAAACCAATAATTCAAAATCGCCCAACACTTTTAACATCTTGATACCATGCTTTGAAGCTAATTTTAGACCAAGCAATAGAGCATCATATTTGGCCACATTATTGGTACAAGCAAATTTTAACAAGGAGTACTTGAATGTTTTACCTTGTGGGGAAATGAGAATAAATCTTGCATCGGAGCCCTCCTTGGAACAAGCTCCATCAAAGTACATGGTCCAAAGAGCATCTTCTTGTGGTGCATCTAGGACCTCCCTATCAATCGCTACAAGCTAGACTTCTTCTTCTTGATTTAATTATTCAACCTGAAAAGTGTCTAAACTAGTATCTACAAAATTGATTATCACTGGTTCTTTTGAATCCTCTGCATATTCAATCATGTGGTGAACTCTTGGTTCTCTAGCAATCTTAACATCCTTTTGGTCAATTAAGAAAGTGGAAAATGAAAAATCACATTATATACTTCCTCCCATGGATGCACTCCATTGTATTGACAATAACATCCCATAATTTGGTGGAATGCCCACAACTGTGATACTCATAAACAAATCCTTCTCAGGGAAGGCTACTAATTTATATGAAACTCTATTAATTAATCCTATAACATGAACCTCTCTTGAGTCCATAGCATAAAAATTCCCATAAGTGCTATCAACCTTCAAACCAATTTCTTCCATGATTTTTACTGGCATCACATTTTTTGAGGCCCTTGAATCAATCATGCAATTCCTAAGCAACTTCCCTTCAAAAAATAAGCTTAGAAAAAGTGGATTGAATTGACTTGGGTTTACAGTAACTATAGTTCCCAAATATATTTCAATATTTTCATTAATCACTACTTCTACCTCAGTATTCATCTCCTGACCTTTGCTTGATTCAGGTTGATTAGTCACCACTTTATCCTTACTAGCCATAGCAACATTGTTGATGAGAGCAACTATATTATTCTTATGCTCTTCAATTTGCATCATTTCTAATAGTGGGACTATGAATTTAACCTGAAACAGTACTTGGAACATATATATACGAGAATAGTTTGTTAACTCGGGGAGTATAAATTCCTTAGAAGTTACCTTGTCATCTTGTCTTTCAACCTTTTTAGCACTCGGATTCAGATCCTTGGTCTTCAAAGCCTGAGGAAAAACTTCACCATTAATATTAGCCTTACTTCCCTTCTTATCCCAAATAATCATTTCCTTACCTTCTTTAGGTTTTGTCTCTTCTTTCTTATTTTATGTCTTAGTCCATTTATTTTCTACATTGTTCTCCTTGATAAACATGCTACCAGGGTTACCCTAATTACCATTTACAATATTGTTTCTGAAATGAAGATTGCTTCTTTCTTGAGCAACCAATGCAATTGTAAAATTTTAAATTTATTTGTTTGAAGGTCTTCTCAAAGAAATATTGTTTGACTCAAGAGAGTAAAGAAGTGTAGTCTTTCTCTCTTTCTTCATCTGAAAATACTTTTTGATGGTAAGAACTCACTTCTTTCCTTTACACATCCACATCAATTCTATTAGGCTCATCATCATAGGAGTGTTCATCACAAGAAAAATCTAATTTCGTCATAAGCATGGTCACAATTTCATCATGATCATGAGGAGAATCATAACCTCCTTGATTATCTGGTGATTTTTCTACCAATCTTGTAACAACACACTGCTATGAAGAGTGAGACATTTGACATACTCCACAAGATGGAAAATATTTAGTGACATTTTTGGAATGCTTTTGCAAAGGATCAGGTGTGCTTTGAACATTTTTCTGATTATTGTTAATTGGCTTCCCATTGTGCCAGTTAGTATGGTAAGGGTAGTCCTGCAATCTTGGTGGAATTTCATTTCTTTGGAATTGTGGCTTATCATTCTTTTCCGCCTTTTGCAACAAACTAAGAACTTGATCCAACTTCTTATAAGGGGTTGCAGTTTTACCAGCCTTTTCATTTTGAGCTTTTGGATTCTTTAAGGGTTTAGGATCATCTCTCCTTCCCACTTTACTTGATGCTGTCTATTTTTTTTCTATATAGACTACCATTTTGTAGGCTTCTCTTAGGTTCTATGGATTCTTATCTCTAAGCAGGTAACATATTTTTGAATCATATGCATTACAATATACCACTAGACATGCATTTTCATTGGGCCTCAAATACCCAGGGAATTTATACATATCCTTTTGGAACCTTGCATTGAATTCAGTTGTCATTTCATTATGTCCCTTTGTGATATTATTGAAATCGTTTAACCTAAACCTAGGATTGGTTTGGTCTCCACATTGTTCTCTGAAAATTGTATAGAAATTATCCTTGGAATCAATGCTTACATTAGGAAATCTCTTGTACCAATCCCTAGAATCTTCAGTCAAGGATTACATACAATATTTCATAGCAACATCAGCATCCCATAGCTCAAAATCTTTCACAAAACTCTAAAAGGCTTTCAAATGATCTTCACCACTGAGAGCATTATTACTAGTAAATTTAGGCACATGTTTTCTTGCATTGTCTAGGACAGGATTTGGGTACCCCAAGATGTTCTCAAAGCATAATTGTCTATATCTAGATTAGTGTGCAATAATCTTCTTCCAAAGGGTCCCTCTTCCTCATTTTTATTTGCATGATTCCTTCTCCTTTCATAATTGTTTTTGGGCCTCCTTGGATGGGAATTATATTGATCATGTTGTTGGGTTCTCCTAGCCTTATTCTCTATTTGTAAAGATGAATTGGAAGGATTAGCACTAGATAAATGGTTTTCATTCACATGCGGACTTGAATATGGCATATGGGCTTGAGTAGTTTGAATTTCAATAACAACAACCTTTATGGTAGACTCTAGGAAACCTAGTTTCTACTTCATTTCAATCTTCATAGTTAGCAGTTATATCTCTTGCACTTTCTTCTACAACTCCTCATTTTCTTTTATTAGCTTATCAGCTAATGTGATAGACTCATTCTATGATGTGTCCTTAAAATAACCTCCCTCATTTATCTACACTTCCCTCATGGGCTTCTTTCCTTTATTGACATTCTGGGGAGCATGATTTGTATTATTAGGAGGGTTAACTAGGATGGAAGCCTTCACAAAAGGACTGGTCCATGAATTTACATAAGCATTATCAAGAGAGGGAACTATAGGATCCCTCATTACAATCTCTTCAATAGTAGGACCAGTTGTCTAGGCAGGTTTAGTTGCTAACCTATCCAATTCCTCCATTTTCTCAACTTTTCTTTATAACATATCTCTCTCAATCGTGGATTCCCTTATCCTCTTTTCTTTATCTTCATCCATTTTCTTTCTATTTTCATCACATCTTAAGGCTCTTTCTCTAAGCCATTGTATATCACTAAAAACTTCTTCCTCCTTTGGTAAAGTCGTATCAGCATCAGATGCTACTAAAACTTTAGCATGGCCAGGAACATTGTTATGAGAATATTCATCAAACCCAGTTAACAAATCTGGAGGAAGGGGAGTATATGTGTTAGGGGCTGGAGTCAAATATCCTTCAGGTCTAGCATGTCTAGCATTTACATTATCTCATTGTATTTTATCTCTCTCTCTCCTCTCCATGGATCTTAATCCTTTATCTAAGGGTTGCTCATTCACAACATACTTCATTGTAACTTCTCATATCTCAGAAGAAGCGCTATAACTAAAATATAACAAGTTTCTTTCACATTCAGAACTAGAACTAGAACGAATCTCATGTTCAGGGGTTGGATGGGGAGTAGACTTAGTTGTTTCTACATCCTTTGATTTTACCCATTTTCCACAAGTGTTCTTAAGCAATTCTCTTTCTAGTTTATGCTCTGGATGCTTCTTCATGTGGCCACAAGTTCCTTGTATTTGCGCTTGAATTTTCTTCACCTTTTTCAACCTTTTGAATTTCTTTATATTCTTCTTCTTCAATTATTTGATATCCTCAAATACTAGAACACACTAGTGTAGAGATTTCAAGGTCACCACCCAAATTGCTTGGGACAAATTTGTAGCAATTTTGTTACAATTTATGCAAATTTCACAAGATTCTTGGAAAATTAGAAAAAATTTGACAAATGTGAAATTCTTTTAAATGAAATTTGAGCACAATCCTTCTAATACACAAAACAATGAGAAACTTAACATAAAACTTGATGGGAAACTTGGTAAATACTTGAGCAATGGTTAGTAGGAACTTCAAATAGACCAACTCTATAGATAAACATCTCCATATATTATAGTGATCTTTGATAAGGCACCCTAGAGAGAAAGTATTTATCAAACTTACATCCCCAGTAGAGTCGTCAATATGTTGGTTGTTTTTAAAGAGCCTATTAGATCTCACCAAGTACATATGAGCTTTCCAAACTCAATTCTTGAATACTTGAGAGATAATTGTCCAATGAATGAGATGAAGCAATAATACTTCTTCTCCTACACTTTAGGCTTTGTAAGACCTAGGAGGGTGATCCCACAATGTATATCCTACAATTCTTCTAAAAAATTGTCTCACACATTGTCTAACAAAGAAAATATATTCCCATTAGAGGCTAAATAGATGAAATCCTTCAAGAAATTGGAAATTCCTTAAAATAAATAAACACCTAAAAGCCAAGAATACCATACAATACCAACAACAATAAAAAGGTAGATCAATTAAAAAGTATTTATAAATTTTTTTTCTCAAATTGGAGAACTAGAACCATGGGAAATGCATACGATACTTAAGATCAGTGCCATATCTCTGCGAGAGGAGTTAAAACAATGTAGATTGAACTGTAAGGTGAATTTAATCCTAAACATCCATTATCTACATGAGATTTCCTTGAAATTCACAAATTAATACTCAAAATTTACCACTACTTATCAGATCCACTACACAAGTATACAAATTCATGATTAGTCAAAGCATTTTAACTGATCCATTGAATTAGAGCTTAAATTAAAACATGCATCAAAGCACAATGACAATGAAGACTGATGAAATGATCCTTGATCATATTTTCATTAATAGTAAAGATACAATGTATAGCTAGAGAGATGATAAACTCCAAGGATTTACATTATTGCTTAGATATGTTCAAAAATAATAAAATTAACAAAATTAACTCGCTAGACTCAAAAAATAAGATACAAACTTCAAATATGTTCTCTTTGTGTTCACAATTTGCATAATTTAGATCCAAAATTCAACAAAAGACCTATACTAATGGCCTTGAATTCCCTTTTATGAGAACAAGGGAGCAAAACAAGCCTCAGGAAAAAAAAATACACATGCCACATTTTAATTAGACCACTACATCACACAATCCCTTTTCAATTATATTTACATTTTCAATTGGATGGAACACGCATGAGAAAAAGATTATTCATTCACTGAAGAAAATAGAACCACCTTCCAAAAGGATTTTTTTTGGAAAGGAATAACCTTCGAAACATTGTAGTATATTCATTACATTGAGAAAAATGACAAAAATGTGTAAAGGTGGCAAAGGTGAACAAAGATCCAAGTCAACATCAGCATTAATCCAAGTCATCACTAATCAACACCTATTTGTTATACCTTGAATCAGGAGAAACATATATTTATGCATTGTAATTTATGAGGCCAGACCTATACTATACTTGACCAAGTATATGTATTCTCCATCCCTGTATTCACAAATCCAATTCATCAATAAATATTCTCTTCCTTTGCTCATATTCTGCATTAGATGACCAATTGAGATCAATGATTTCATCCATCTTCTTCCTATATGGAGAGTACTTTTTCATTACTGAATTGAATTCCTTATCAAAATCCTCTAGAAAACTAATGGTGAAATAAAATTTCTCCAAAGAATCTTTCAATATATCAATGTCAACCTTCTCACAAATAAGAGTTGATTGAGAAAAAATTATAGTTTCCACCTAGTTCTTCCACATTTGCAGGGGTTTTACCTCATCATAGGTATGTTGAATATTAGGCAACAATGTCAAGACTGCTTCATCAAACTTGGCCTTCAATTCTCTTATTCTCTATTCTAATGGGGAAACATACCCTTGAAAATTTTGTTCCTTAACCTAACTGACCAATTTATAAGTTGGGACCACCCTTAGATATCTATCCTTCCTACTGCCTAGCCCCAATTTCCATGAATCTCAAACTCTCAGCACTAGGAATCTATTTATCTAGGATTGGGGTAGCCAATTCCTTATCCCTCTGAGATAGCTTTATCGCTCACAACATCAAAGAATAGTTTGCATGAACACTATTCAATTTACCTTGAATATTTTTATTTAGATGATTCAAAACAATATGAAAAATAGTGGAATTGTTCTCATACATTGTGTACTACACTTATTCAAGCAATTTCTTGTACACACCAATTTGCAGAAGTAGTTGCTCCCTCGTAGGCTCATTAGATGGAGCTGCTCTTGATGTGCTTGGCACCTCTGCTGTAAGCTGTTGTTGACCCATATTGTAAGGGAAAATTGACAATGTTGTCTTAGGTGGAGGAGGAGGTGACTAAGGATGAGTGGAAGCAGCATGACTCGAGCTAGTTTGTCCTTGAGACCTTAATATTTCCCTATGTTGTTTCCATAATGCTAGCTCTGGTTCAAGTTCAATAACTCTCTACTGACTCTTATTATATTCATCAATAAGCTCATTATACTTACTTCTATGCATGTCTATATCTTTAGTAAGGCTCTCAAATATTTTTTTGGTGAGATTAGCAACATTTATGGCCATGTCAACTACTTCTAATGTTAGAGTATCAAAAACTATTTTTATGATCAATTGTCCACTTAAGTAAATCGGTTCTCCAACTCTAGGCTTCCTATAACCAAGAGACAATGACCATATAGCCAAAGCATCCCACTCCTTATTGAAATACAATCCTTAAAGTTCTAATTTGGCCTCTTCTTCAATTTGTAATAGAGGCTTTCATCTCTCCTTATAGTATCAAGTACTACTACAATGGCCATATCCCATTCAAGCAACAATAAAACACCACTCTTTTGCACAAGCGCCCTTCCTTCCCAAGCTATGATACTTTGAAATTGTTTTCTCATTTCCTTCCTCACATTCACTTTGATAATGCTTTCAGGTAATTTTGGATGTAATCTTCTCTCATTGGCCACCCTCTTTGCATAATTTGAATCTTTTTCTCTCCATACAAAATCTTTGAATGTTGTTTCAATAAACTAGTCATCCTCCATGAATTCCCTGCAAACCTCCTATCTTATGTCATCAATATTACTCAAGCCACTTAGTTCTTCCTTTCCTAACCTTAAGATGCTTCCTCTAGAGCTTGATGTGAGCTACCTTGGGGTGGAAGGCATCCCCTACTACATATCTTCAAGTGTTATCAAAATTTCATCTTCTTTAGTATCAGGGTAATCAACTGCCCCACTCTTTCCAACCCTTTGTCTTTTAATTGGTGGTTGCTCTAATGGAGGAGAACCTCTTGAAGAAGAATCAAGATCAACTATAATAGCTAAAATTTGTTTAGTGATTGATCTCTTAGGAGAAGTTTCCTCTAATCCCTCTGATGTAGTAGGGGTTGGAAAAGTTTGTTGTTTCTTTACTTTCTCCTTCCTTCTAGAATGAATTCTAACTATTGGCTCTAGCTGGTATGATGGTCTTTCCTCAAATATTTTTGTGGGATCCTATTCAACTGCCTTTGATTTTCCTTTATCTATAATATTTCTTTCCTCTGTTAGCACACCAACAAACTTTTCAAAGTTTTCCAAAACATATATTACCCTGTTCCACTCCCCTTGAATGTTGGGAAGAGGATCATAGTCAAGATCTAATTTCCCAAAAAAATTCACCATCTTGTTGAAACTAAGATACATGGATTTCCTTTCATCTTGCACTTTTAAGTCAAAAAATATTTCTAATGACATCCTCAGGTTAGTAGAAATTATGAACAAATGTACCCATTTTAGTTCTTTCCTTTACTGCAGCAATAAAACCTTCAGGATCATGGTTTCTAGGGCATGTTTTTCTCAATTTGTAGGGTCCCAAGTTCTTATCAAAGGCCTTCCATCCTCCCTTAACCATCATAAAATATGAAAATTTCATCCACTCGGGGAAGAATGAACCTTTCTTTTTATGTTCTGGAAGATGTACCATTTGTGCACCACCTAGTTGTCTCATTATCTCTATAAATCCAATCATCTGCGACACATCTCTTGGTAGTACAAAAGGATAGATATTTGTCCCATATACCTTGAATATAGTTGTATCTGAATATGAGATGATGTCTCCCAAATTATGATTGAACTTAAATTTTGGCCTTGTCTCCATGGGCCTTAAAAAACCATGAATTTCTTTGGGGATCCTTCGTGGATCAAAAATTAGGAGTCTCCTCAATTTGGAGGCAAAAACATTGTGGAAAATCACAATCAAATTTTTGGTCAAAATTTGGGTCCAACACTAGATAGGCAGCTTAAGATTTCCATTTGTCTTCCTTAATGATATATCTTTTCCAAAGTACCTCTCTCTATTATATAGAAACATGTGCATCAAAAGGGAGTACCGCTATAATTTTACCCAATTATTTCCTTCCTTAAGAGCAATCGGGCCCTTATGCATATGCTCAACCGAATAAGTAGCATAATCATAAACTACATTAAAAGTTGCATGTTGAATGCTTTCTTCCATGTACATGTATTCCCTTGGAATGGTGTTTGGTGGATCAAAGACAATAATTTGGCACAAAGAGCAGATAGTTTTCTTGAAATAGTTGGAAAATTACCTCATAGGAAAAAGGTTCTTTCTCATCTTTTCCAATCTTTATATGTTTTCTATTCTTTCCATATCCTATTGTGGCAGTGTGAATTGGAAATATTTTGGTTTTAAATAAGACCTTGGTACTCTCATAGTCCTTCCTAAACGCATCAAGGCTAATAGGGATCATATCTTGATTCTAGTCATACAATTTAAAAATTTGTACAATCTCTTCCCTGGTGATCTTGACAATCTCAACACCATTAGATGCCCTAACTATTCTAGAAATAGGGTCATATTTTGTTGTAATGTCCATTGCAAGTTCTACATCCATATACACATTTGGGACCACATATTTCCCCATATCTAATCTCCAAGTGTTGCAGGTGGGGACTACACAGTTCCTTTTTCCAAACCATTTCTTGAAAATTTTCCATCCAATTAAAGGAAATTCAACATCCCTAATACAATGTTATTTATCTAGTAACCCCTCATGAATCTTAGGACCATAGTGTTGGAAAAACAAAGAATATTGACTATCTCTATAGTTTTAGTTTTTGTTTTGTCATTAATTTCCCCATGAGTGTGATTACAAGTTTAAGGTTGTGCTTGATCTAGTATTTTGGTCCAGTTTCTAAACCAGTATTTGTGCTTGGCACAGTCACAGTAGGAGGGTCCTCAGAGAGAAAAATATAGACCATGTAGCAAGAGAAACACAACGAAAGCAACACATAATATGGAGAAAAATTCAAATGAAAATATTCTCATTGACAATTAACTCAGTTACATTTGGCCGGCAACATCTGGGCTTACAAATTCGGTTGATAGGCTAGAAAAAATATACAAAATTCTAACATACTCCTATGTGAGCAAAAATATCAAAACCCTACTATTCTTTTGGATCAAATTCCACTTGATTGTTGTCATCCTAATTATCTATTACAAGCTTTATATCATATCTGCATTTTTGGAAACATCTGTGTCATCCAAAGATCATTACATTAACCAAGGAAATAAAATTTAGCACATGAATAGGTCAGCCTCAAACTTGAATTTCTCTTGAATAGGTGTGTAAGATGAAGTGTTGACCCATACTGAGGTTTGGGAACACTTCATAGAACAATAAAAATCACATAGTTAAGATCAACAAGTCACGGGGATGATCCACAAATGATCAAATTAATTGTTAGGCTTGAAAACTATTCTGGTGTTGGTTCAAGAAACTACCGAGGGATTCCAGAAGTGATAACTTGCCAGAAAAAGATCCAATCACACTCAAATCTTGGAACAAGGAAAATGAACATGTAGACAATGTAATCCAAGATCCACAAGGTCTGGTGAGAAAAGATGACAAATCCACCAACATGCACTCATTAAGAACAAAAACAAGAACAAAACTAAAAGAAAATATTTTTGGTTGATGCAAGATTTCCAAGAACCAAGGATGCTCTTGCATCAGAGAGGTTCATTCCTTGTGATATTTTTAGAGTTTGCAAAGTCCTATTGAATATTTTTTGTGGGGTGGTAGATTGAGGATCCAACCTGCAGCTGTAGAGGACTTGTGTAAAGATGACAGGAAGGGGAAATGGTAGAAATGGAGTGTGTGGAAATGTAGACCTAGCTATGATGGAGATGTTATGAGGAATTGCTACCAAATTAGATGTAGTCGGAACAACCCAAAGAAGAGTTTGACTAGTTGATGATGTGAGTGATGAAGAAGTAGAAGTACAGGAAGAGGAAGAGATGATCAACCTGGCCTAGATCAGGGAGAAGAGAGTTTCATAAGAGCCCTAACTAAAGTGAATATAAGATCACATTTCAATCCACCAGATTATAATGGTAAGTTGGATTCATATGTATTGTTAGATTGGATTAAAAAAATGGAAAAGTATTTTTAATTTGAAGGTGCCTCTAAAGATAAGAAAGTGAAGTTTGCTTGAAAAAAGTTGAGAGGACATGCATCCCTTTGGTGGGAACATTTCTAGTAATATAGGTAGAGAAGAGGAAAATAAAAGATAGTCATGGGGTCAGATGGTGAATAAGTTAAAGTCAAAGTTTATGCATGCAGACTGTCAGATTAGTTTGTTTAAGATGTTGCAAAATCTAAAGCAAAAAGAATCTAGTGTGACAGAGTATACTAAGGAGTTCTATAAGTTGAATATCAAATCTGGACATTCAGAGGATGAGATTGAACAAGTAGCTAGATATGCCACCATGAGTGTGATTACAAGTTTAAGGTTGTGCTTGATCCAATATTTTGGTCTGGTATCTGAATTGGTATTCATGTTTTTCTCTCTAGTATTCTTGTCCACACTCCTCTACAGTTGACTGCTACTACTTGCGGTTTTGAGAAATGGTTTGTAGGTGTTGGGAGCATGTACATTCAAAATATTACATACTCAGGTGCTCGTATGGTGTACTAACATTTCTATGGTATTTGCAAAATTGTTATTAGGTCTATCCTTGGCCGACCTAATGAATGGTGAATTAATTTTTTTTTGTGGATATGTGCGTGACCTATCCTAGGTCTGTGCCGACTTGATGTAGCGTGTTGGGAAGATTTTGTGATTGCTTGAAGCCAACTGTTAGTATTTTTGGTAAATATTATGTGCATCCAATTAGGCTGACCTAATTGATGCTTGCAAAGAGATCATATATATATTAGACAGGGTTGAAGGTTGTGATGTGTGTAGTTGGTGTTGTTGTGTGATAGTGTGTATGATTAATGAGGCAACAACAAATGTGAAGAAGATCAAATATATTGAAATGTGTTAAGTTAGTATATTTAGCATCATCGGAACTATATCAAAACTTGTTAGGTGCATTACTCTCAGTTCATTTTGGTTGTAAAGCCCTCTTTTGTTCTCTGAATCCTTTTGTAGGCAGTGAGCCTCCCTATAAGTAGTGAGCTTTTGTACATGGATAGTGAGTCCTTTCTAGGTAGTGAGCCTTACATTTTTCTTTTATAGAACAACTTTATATTGTGAGTTAATCCTCATCATCATTTTTCCATCATTGGGTTTTCCACCTAAAATCTAGTGTTTAATGTGTTATCTTACTTTTTGTTTTGTATCTCTTGCTTATGCTTAATAACAAAATAGTGTGATTGTGGAATGGATATGTGTTAAAGTTTTAAAGTTGAATTTTTGTGACAATTGATTCACCCCCTCTTAGTTGTCCTGCATCATTTAACACATAGTATATTACTACTCCTTCAATCCTCTTATTAGTTGAGGGTTTGAGTTGATCGACGATGTCCTAAGAGAGTGGTCTAGTTGTGGATTTAGAACTAGACACTTGTGCCTTGGGAGCCATGGATAACTAGGTAGGTTCAAGATAAACTAGGGTTTTGTGACAAAGAGGCCCAAAACCTAGTTCTTTCAATTAAAAGCCTAGGGTACAATTGGAAGATGAAAATTTGAACAAGTTCAGTAGAAGGATACAATTTATGCCTAATTAAAAAACACAATAAAGAAATTAAATAATGCAGTCAAATCCAATTGGAAGAAAATCAGTCAAGACTTTCCTTAATTCAACATTGTTTAAAATAAAGCACAATATATAGCTTTAATTATACTTACAACTTTTTGTATTTACAAGAAGCCCTAATTTTCTTGTGTTAAAATTTGAAATTTTTTGATCGATCTCCTAGGTGCTCTATGTTCACTTGCAATCTTCAATTATGTGAGAAAATCAAATTTTATGTGCCTTTATGACCAAATTATGATAGTTGTGAATCTCTTATTTGTCATTACTACTCACTCGTGTGAAGGAAAATAGCTCTAATGTATGTGTATTTGATTTTAAATAGCAGCCATTGATCTTCCTCTAATATGGTGTTTCAAATGACTTAGATTGAGTCAACATGATTTGAATTTATGTCTCCATAGTTCACTAATTCATTAGCCAATGAAAACATGCCAGTTGGAGGACACATCATTCCTTCCCGTGGACTCCACTCTTTCCACCAAGCAAAAGAAACAATCCACATGTGGTTCAAGCGCATACCTCACAAGTCTAGAAAATATTATTTTAAGCTTACGAGGTTAGCAATGAATGGTCAAGAATCAGTCTTGTAATTGCATATCAACTAAAGATCTCAAAACCATTGAGTGTTGAGCATATTGAATGAAGACTGGGCCTCTCCTCAGTGAGTACATGTGTCAAGCAATCATAGACCTCACACCATCTTGGAAACCATTATTTTAATCCTATGAGGTATGCGAGCAATGATTGGTATTTAATCTCTAGATCTGATGGGAGGGATTTTTGCACATGCAAATACAATTAGTCATAAAATGAGGGCCCAACAAGATTATGAACCTCAAGGAAAATACTCGGACTTGAACCACCTTTCATATAAAATATTTCTGATTGACATAGGAAAATTTTAAAACAATGATATATCATTGGGTGACTGAAAAACCTAAGTAAAAGGGTTGGTAAAGGTATGTTTCCGATGACTTAAGTTACAACTTAATCAATTCACGACTGGGTGAAACAGGTCAACAGAGGATTAAAATTCCCAAGGTTTAATACTTAAGAAATTTGAGGGAAAGGTTAAAGAGCTAAATCCCTAAACCCTACCCTTGGGAACATATGCAACAGACCATTATAGGGCACATAACAAGCTCAAATTTTAATTTTTTTTAGGAGCTCTACCATACTTCATGTGATCCTTATCATTTTGTTCCAAAATTGCATTTATCCATTTTTAGGAATATTTTTGTATCCAAGCCCATAAAATCCTTCCAACTCAAATGATGAAATAATATCCACATAATGATGAGAAGAATTTTCTTTTTTCTTGAGAACACAAATCCTTGTTAATTTTTTTAACATTAGGAATCTTCAACTCATGAGGGATGGGAGTTTAACAACCCCCATAATCATTGTGGGGTGATTTTTTTTTAATTTCTTGATGTAGAGTAAGAAAGCACAAGACTCTTTAGGTTTAGACTATGATATTTTGTATTCTCCCATAAAAGAGGGTGTAAAACCTAATGAACCCCAATCATCATATAATACTTTTGTTAAAAATGAAAGACAATTCAAATTATCATCAGATCTGATGGGAGGGATTTTTGCGCATGCAAATACAATTAGTCATAAAATGAGGACCCAACTAGGTCAACAAGACTATGAACCTCAAGGAAAATACTCAGACTTAAACCACCTTTCATATAAAATATTTTTGATCGACATAGAAAAATTTTAAAACAATGATATATCATTGGGTGACTGAAAAACCTAAGTAAAAGGGTTGGTAAAGGTATGTTTCTGATGACTTAAGTTGCAACTTAATCAATCGACGACTAGGTGAAACAGGTCAACAGAGGATTAAAATTCCCAAGGTTTAATACTTAGGAAATTTGAGGGAAAGGTTAAAGAGATAAATCCCTAGATCCTACCCTTGGGAACATATGCAACAGACCATTATAGGGCACATAACAAGCTCAAATTTTAAATTTTTTTAGGAGCTCTACCATACTTCACGTGATCCTTATCATTTTGTTCCAAGATTGCATTTATCCATTTTTAGGAATATTTTTGTATCCAAGCACATAAAATCCTTCCAACTCAAATGATGAAATAATATCCACATAATGATGAGAATAATTTTCTTTTTTCTTGAGAACACAAATCCTTTTTAATTTTTTTAACATTAGGCATCTTCAACTCATGAGCGACGAGAGTTTAACAACCCCCATCATCATTGTGGGGTGATTTTTTTTTAATTTGTTGATGTAGAGTACCAAAGCACAAGACTCTTTAGGTTTAGACTATGATATTTTGTATTCTCCCATAAAAGAGGGTGTAAAACCTAATGAACCCCAATCATCATATAATACTTTTGTTAAAAATGAAAGACAATTCAAATTATCATCAGATCCGATGGGAGGGATTTTTGCACATGAAAATACAATTAGCCATAAAATGGGGACCC
Source organism: Sequoia sempervirens (assembly GCA_007258455.2). Taxonomy (NCBI): domain Eukaryota; kingdom Viridiplantae; phylum Streptophyta; class Pinopsida; order Cupressales; family Cupressaceae; genus Sequoia; species Sequoia sempervirens. Next base: position 292,040,055 of record VDFB02058242.1, on the reverse strand, counting down.
AACTAGGTCAACAAGATTATGAACCTCAAGGAAAATACTTGGACTTAAACCACCTTTCATATAAAATATTTCTAATTGACATACGAAAATTTTAAAACAATGATATATCATTGGGTGACTGAAAAACCTAAGTAAAAGGGTTGGTAAAGGTATGTTTCTGATGACTTAAGTTGGAACTTAATCAATCGACGACTAGGTGAAACAGGTCAACAGAGGATTAAAATTCCCAAGGTTTAATACTTAAGCAATTTGAGGGAAAGGTTAAAGAGCTAAATCCCTAAACCCTACCCTTGGGAACATATGCAACTGACCATTATAGGGCACATAACAAGCTCAAATTTTCAAACTTTTTAGGAGCTCTACCAAACTTCATGTGATCCTTATCATTTTGTTCCAAGATTGCATTTATCCATTTTAAGGAATATTTTTGTATCCAAGCCCATAAAATCCTTCCAACTCAAATGATTAAATAATATCCACATAATGATGAGAAGAATTTTCTTTTTTCTTGAGAACACAAATCCTTTTTAATTTTTTTAACATTAGGCATCTTCAACTCATGAGGGACGGGAGTTTAACAACCCCCATCATCATTGTTGGGTGAATTATTTTTAATTTGTTGATGTAGAGTAAGAAAGCACAAGAATCTTTAGGTTTAGACTATGATATTTTGTATTCTCCCATAAAAGAGGGTGTAAAACCTAATGAACCCCAATCATCATATAATACTTTTGTTAAAAATGAAACACACTTCATATTATCATCAGATCTGATGGGAGGGATTTTTGCACATGCAAATACAATTAGTCATAAAATGAGGACCCAACTAGGTCAACAAGATTATGCACCTCAAGGAAAATACTCTGACTTAAACCACCTTTCATATAAAATATTTCTGATCGACATAGGAAAATTTTAAAACAATGATATATCATTGGGTGACTGAAAAACTTAAGTAAAAGGGTTGGTAAAGGTATGTTTCTGATGACTTAAGTTGCAACTTAATCAATCGACGACTGGGTGAAACAGGTCAACAGAGGATTAAAATTCCCAAGGTTTAATACTTAAGAAATTTGAGGGAAAGGTTAAAGAGCTAAATCCCTAAACCCTACGCTTGGGAACATATGCAACAGACCATTATAGGGCACATAACAAGCTCAAATTTTCAAATTTTTTAGGAGCTCTACAATACTTCACGTGATCCTTATCATTTTGTTCCAAGATTGCATTTATCCATTTTTAGGAATATTATTGTATCCAAGCCCATAAAATCCTTCCAACTCAAATGATGAAATAATATCCACATAATGATGAGAAGAATTTTCTTTTTTCTTAAGAACACAAATAATTTTTAATTTTTTTAACATTAGGCATCTTCAACTCATGAGGGACAGGAGTTTACCAACCCCCATCATCATTGTGTGGTGATTTTTTTTTAATTTGTTGATGTAGAGTAAGAAATCACAAGAATCTTTAGGTTTAGACTATGATATTTTATATTATCCCATAAAAGAGGGTGTAAAACCTAATGAACCCCAATCATCATATAATACTTTTGTTAAAAATGAAAGATAATTCAAATTATCATCAGATCCAATGGGAGGGATTTTTGCACATGCAAATACAATTAGTCATAAAATGAGGACCCAACTAGGTCAACAAGATTATGAACCTCAAGGAAAATACTCAGACTTAAACCACCTTTCATATAAAATATTTCTGATCAACATAGGAAAATTTTAAAATAATGATATATCATTGGGTGACTGAAAAACCTAAGTAAAAGGGTTGGTAAAGGTATGTTTCTGATGACTTAACTTGCAACTTAATCAATCGATGACTAGGTGAAACAGGTCAACAGAGGATTAAAATTCCCAAGGTTTAATACTTAAGAAATTTGAGGGAAAGGTTAAAGAGCTAAATCCCTAAACCCTACCCTTGGGAAAATATGCAACAGACCATTATAGGGCACATAACAAGCTCAAATTTTCAAATTTTTTAGGAGCTCTACCATTCTTCACGTGATCCTTATCATTTTGTTCCAAGATTGCATTTATCCATTTTTAGGAATATTTTTGTATCCAAGCCCATAAAATCCTTCCAACTCAAATGCTGAAATAAATCCACATAATGATCAGAAGAATTTTCTTTTTTCTTGAGAACACAAATCCTTTTTAATTTTTTTAACATTAGGCATCTTCAACTCATGAGGGGCGGGAGTTTAACAACCCCCATCATCATTGTGGGGTGATTTTTTTTTTAATTTGTTGATGTAGAGTAAGAAAGCACAAGACTCTTTAGCTTTAGACTATGATATTGTGTATTCTCCCATAAAAGAGGGTGTAAAACCTAATGAACCCCAATCATCATATAATACTTTTGTTAAAAATGAAAGACAATTCAAATTATCATCAGATCTGACAGGAGGGATTTTTTCACATGCAAATACAATTAGTCATAAAATGAGGACCCAACTAGGTCAACAAGATTATGAACCTCAAGGAAAATACTCGGACTTAAACCACCTTTCATATAAAATATTTTTGATAGACATGGGAAAATTTTAAAACAATGATATATCATTGGGTGACTGAAAAACCTAAGTAAAAGGGTTGGTAAAGGTATGTTTCTGATGACTTAAGTTGCAACTTAATCAATCGACGACTAGATGAAATAGGTCAATAGAGGACTAAAATTCCCAAGGTTTAATACTTAAGAAATTTGAGGGAAAGGTTAAAGAGCTAAATCCCTAAACCCTACCCTTGGGAACATATGCAACAGACCATTATAGGGCACATAACAAGCTCAAATTTTCAAATTTTTTAGGAGCTCTACCATACTTCACGTGTCCTTATCATTTTGTTCCAAGACTGTATTTATCCATTTTTAGGAATATTTTTGTATCCAAGCCCATAAAATCCTTCCAACTAAAAAGATAAAATCATATCCACATAATGATGAGAAGAATTTTCTTTTTTTCTTGAGTACACAAATCCTTTTTAATTTTTTTGACATTAGGCATCTTCAACTCATGAGGGACAGGAGTTTAACAACCCCCATCATCTTTGTGGGGTGATTTTTTTTTAATTTGTTGATGTAGAGTAAGAAAGCACAAGACTCTTTAGGTTTAGACTATGATATTTTGTATTCTCCCATAAAAGAGGGTGTAAAACCTAATGAACCCCAATCATCATATAATAATTTTGTTAAAAATGAAAGACAATTCAAATTATCATCAGATCTGATGGGAGGGATTTTTTCACATGCAAATACAATTAGTCATAAAATGAGGACCCAACTAGGTCAACAATATTATGAACCTCAAGGAAAATACTTGGACTTAAACCACCTTTCATATAAAATATTTTTGATCGACATAGGAAAATTTTAAAACAATGATATATCATTGGGTGACTGAAAAACCTAAGTAAAAGGGTTGGTAAAGGTATGTTTCTGATGACTTAACTTGCAACTTAATCAATCGACGACTAGGTGAAACAGGTGAACAGAGGATTAAAATTCCCAAGGTTTAATACTTAAGAAATTTGAGGGAAAGGTTAAAGAGCTAAATCCCTAAACCCTACCCTTGGGAACATATGCAACAGACCATTATAGGGCACATAACAAGCTCAAATTTTCAAATATTTTAGGAGCTCTACCATACTTCACATGATCCTTATCATTTTTTTCCAAGATTGCATTTATCCATTTTTAGGAATATTTTTCTATCCAAGCGCATAAAATCCTTCCAACTCAAATGATGAAATAATATCCACATAATGATGAGAAGAATTTTCTTTTTTCTTGAGAACACAAATCCTTTTTAATTTTTTTAACATTAGGCATCTGCAACTCATGAGGGACTGGAGTTTAACAACCCCCATCATCATTGTGGGGTGATTTTTTTTTAATTTTTTGATGTAGATTAAGAAAGCACAAGACTCTTTAGGTTTAGACTATGATATTTTGTATTCTCCCATAAAAGAGGGTGTAAAACCTAATGAACCCCAATCATCATATAATATTTTTGTTAAAAATGAAAGACAATTTAAATTATCATCAGATCCGATGGGAGGGATTTTTGCACATGCAAATACAATTATTCATAAAATGAGGACCCAACTAGGTCAACAAGATTATGAACCTCAAGGAAAATACTCGGACTTAAACCACCTTTCATATAAAATATTTCTGATCGACATAGGAAAATTTTAAAACAATGATATATCATTGGGTGACTGAAAAACCTAAGTAAAAGGGTTGGTAAAGGTATGTTTCTGATGACTTAAGTTGCAACTTAATCAATCGACGACTGGGTGAAACAGGTCAACAGAGGATTAAAATTCCCAAGGTTTAATACTTAAGAAATTTGAGGGAAATGTTAAAGAGCTAAATCTCTAAACCCTACCCTTGGGAACATATGCAACAGACCATTATAGGGCACATAACAAGCTCAAATTTTAAATTTTTTTAGGAGCTCTACCATACTTCACGTGATCCTTATCATTTTGTTCCAAGATTGCATTTATCCATTTTTAGGAATATTTTTGTATCCAAGCCCATAAAATCCTTCCAACTCAAATGATGAAATAATATCCACATAATGATGAGAATAATTTTCTTTTTTCTTGAGAACACAAATCCTTTTTAATTTTTTTAACATTAGGCATCTTCAAGTCATGAGGGACGGGAGTTTAACAACCCCCATCATCATTGTGGGGTGATTTTCTTTTAATTTGTTGATGTAGAGTAAGAAAGCACAAGACTCTTTAGGTTTAGACTATGATATTTTGTATTCTCCCATAAAAGAGGGTGTAAAACCTAATGAACCCCAATCATCATATAATACTTTTGTTAAAAATGAAAGACAATTCAAATTATCATCAATTTGTATAGGTTATATCTCTGATGTTGGAATCAAAGTATTAAGAGAGTTGGAAGTGCTATGTTCAAATTCGACTTATGAATTGTAACTTTTTTCATCTACTTTAACCATATATATCTTGTTGTTACATTCATACTTGATCTCAAGGTGAATAGTAGATGGGATTCCCTTCATGGAATGAATTTGTGGTCTACCTCGGAGAAGATTATTTGAAAGAGGTCTTGAAAGGGGTAGGAAAAACCATGAGCCCTACCTTAATGGGTATTGTGATCACTCCTAATGGTTTCTTACTAACATTATCAAAGAGTCAAATATTAACATCATTAGGTTCTATAATATTCTTTTCCACATGAATTTTATCTATAAGATCAATGTTATAAACATTATGACTTAACCCATAGTTTATGAGGGTATACCTAACTCCAATTTTTTTTATGACCAACATTATCATTGAGGCTTCATATTTATTTTGGATCTCAAGTGAGGGAAATTCATGTTGAGGGAATGTAATATCCAACATTACTACTTGCATACATTAAAACAAAGCTACTAAAATATTTGGTTTCATAGAATTTTACAAATCAATCTTCTACAAATCCTCTTGGAGCATCTCATGGTATGCAGGTGATGTTTGAATCAATTTCTAAAGGGAAATACTAGATAGAGTATTACATATTTTCTTAACAAGATCATATTCGTTTCCACTGCACTGAGGAATATTTAGTGTGGGTGGAAGGTATGGTTGACATAATGGGATGGATGTTGGTATTTTTTTTCTTTCCTATTATTCCTAGTGTTATATTTGTGAGAAATAACATGATAAATTGGTTGTTGTGACACATGATTAATAGTGCATTATTATGAAAATTTTAGGATATGGCCATCAAGTTTAGGAGGTCCTATAATAAGAGGTGACTTAGGAGGTACAATAATTAGACTCTTAGGAGGTCCAATAATTAAAGGATATCTAATAGCCAACTATGTGTTCATAACCTAACCTGAATTAATCACTTGTTGATGAGCTTCTATTGATGGGGGATCTAATGTTTCCTTAGCATATTCATCTATTCAATCCATCTAACTATTTTTGAAAAGAAATGTATCAATTATTTCATCCTATTGTGCCACAATATCTTCCCAAGTAGGAGAGGTATTGGGAGAGGAAAAACAATATTCTAATGATTCTCAATCTTCCTTCAATCTTCTTTGAATCTATAATGTGCACATTCAAAGAGAGGGGAAGGGTTTTTCCATATAGGGGATTACTTCGTGTTAGTGTCTCCAAAATGAAAAATTTGATTAAAGAGAACTGACCCTTTTGATGGATAGAGGATAAATGATAAATAAGTGATGAGTCAACAATTGTATGCTACTCACCACTAAAATCTAATTTCCTTGAAGGACTAAATCCATGCACATATCCTCAAGGTTTGGTTGTAAATTGGCTTGGATTGATTTAAATACCTACAAGTGTTAGTCCTTACAAAAAAATATATGCATAAACATGAAGAAACTCAAATAAAACTTGGCATGATGCTTTGATGTTGAAATTCTGCAATAGTACTACTCTTGACTACTCTTGAATTTATAATAATTGATTGATAATGCTCTTGATTTCCAATTCTTTCTTGTTACCTTTCAAATGGTGAAAATAGTAGGTATTTATATGAAATTATCTAATTTACTATAAATTAAATCCTGATAGCTAACTTTTGACATTTTAAATTCAAATAATAAAGTTCCAACTCTAACATATTAAAAATTAGACCCAAATTAGAGGAACAAGGCCACCCAAGGCACCCTTGTTTTTTGGGATCCAAGGTGTTGAGGAAAAATATTAAACTCGTTTATACATGTGGTTTCTTGATAAATATTTAAATGGGCCACAAATTGCATAATTCAGGATTAGGGGCATGATCTATTGTAACAAAAATATCTACTAAGAAGGGGGGTGAATAAGTAGATCAATAAAAAAATATTTTAACACTTTTAATGAAGATTAATTAAACATACATATATCACACACACATAATTACTCATAACAATAGATATACATGGAAAACCCAATATGGGAAAAACCATGGCGAGAATAGCTACTAGGATTTACTATCCTAATCCAACCACACAATAAAACCTTACTGGTTACAATGTTTAAGGGAACCAACCATAAGGAGACACTAGTCCCCTTATTTAAGAGCACCAACTATAAATAAGAACCTACTCCCTAACTGAGCACCCACACAACTTTATAATGGCACCAATAAATCATATTTACAAACAAGTTTATGGAGCTACAACTCATGATTACAAAGTGATTCAAGTGAATCCAATTCAATGTTACATATTTGTTCTACAAATAATCATAATCTATTCTTATCTACAAGCTTTCTCTTTATCTCTACTATTGCTAACTCAACAACCCATTTCTCTCTTGTTTTCTCTTTCCCCCTTTTTTTGCTCTAACTTAGTTTTTCTCTCTAAATGCATATCCTAGATGATGTGATATGTATTTGGTCTTAGTATTCCTCACAAAATTAATTTTTTTTTTTCTATTGCACCATTCCTTCTACTAGAAATTTTCCCTTTCTTAACAAACAAGTATTCCTTTCCTCGAGCCATACACCATTGACCTAATTCATTGTATTTACTATATTTAGAATATTGAAAACCCTATATTTGTTTTACATTAAATGCAATTCCTTGCATGACAGAGCCATATTTAATTTTCTAATTTCCTTTGACTTTATGATTCCATCTACATATCTCATAACCAATCAAAAATTTAGCTGCAACGGTTATAGAAATTAATTTGTTAGTTACACTGCTTGGCAAAGACCCTTCCTCCAATTTTTACCACCTATCTATTGAGAGAATCCAAATTTAAATTTTGGCCATAGATCTTCTTCATAGCATAATCTAATGGTTATCACTCAATTGTGTCAACTTTAAAATACGATCATTAGATCAATCTCCCTTTAAATCTATATTGTCGATCTCTATCACATTGCTGCTAATATAGCATGTTTCTATTTGTACTTTACAAAAAGGAATTTGTGGTGCATATAGGCTATGCAATACAATCAATTTTTCCCACTTATCTTCATAAACACTCGTCACCTTTTCATATTTCCACAATGCTAAAACAAGGACCCACCATTCTTTCCACATAATAGTAGTGTTTTTACATCTATCATGCATATGTCATTTGCTTCATTGACATTATTTTTCCTTTTCATTAGGGGTCGGGTGTCAAGTATGCTCTTTACATTATGCTTGAAGTGTTTCTAAATACTTAAGGAACAATCCCAAACACTGATGTTTGATACTCATTACACCTATCAAGATTCGAGAGTAGGGCATCGGCCTTACCCTTTACCTTCTAGAATCCTTCACTTTATTCACAAACCTTCAATCTAACCTCTAAAATTTTGATAAATCTTTTGAGTGATTAGGTGTTAGGCTTCATGTTTACTATTTACCTCCTTTTTAAATTTTGATAAGGTATTAAACCTTCTTTCCACTCAACAATCCCTAAATCCTTTGGTTAGTCTTCAACCTTCCAATTTCTTCCTTCACTGAGTATTGGTCCCTCGGGTATTAGCATTTTGGCTTCCATCGTTCTCATTCTCATTTTTTTCAGTAAGATGTAATCCTTCATGTTGATCTTCGATGCCTGACAATGTAATGTGTAAGCCATCTTGCTAACGTCTGATGCGTGAAACCTTTTGAACTTCACTCTTTATTTGTTTGTTTATTTTAGCATGTTATATAAATGTTGCACAATTCCCAAAGTATGAAGCTTGATTAGAATTCTCTATAATAGTCTATCTCTTTTGATTTCTTTTTGGAGGCATTATAAGGTAAGACCAATCCCCAAAGCCTGCACTTTGGAAACTCTTCAAGACTTGCACTGTAGCTTCAAAAAATATTTCTAAGTGAGACTACTAACATCAATGACAATCATATTTCCAACAATATCCATTTTGACATCCTTGTGATTCCCTTTTGACATCAATGACAACTTAATGCTAACAATTTCCCCCTTTATCATTGATGAAAAAACTAAATGCTTTGATCATTCTCCTTACTATAGTCTCTGAATAATCTACTATTATCTTAATATGAATGTGAATAGAGGCTCTTCATAATAGTCTTTCTCCCCCTTAGGTAGTGGAACATTTTCTATTTTTATCCAACCTGAATACATAGAGCATTTAGAAAATTTCTAACATAGAGCATTTGGAATATTTCTCCCCTTTGACATCAATGACAAAGGGACTCCAACTTTCTCCCTCTTTGTCCAAATTTTTCTCCCCCTTTATTAGATAAAGGAGTTTGTCCAAGAATTTCCAACCAACAATTTGTTAGAAATTTTTAAAACCATTCAAACCTATCTTTCCTTTCTCTCTTCTTCTAGGGATGAATAAAAATTTTGTGATCCTCCCCCTAGACTCATGCCCTAATATGACTAATTGTTGGAAGAATCAGCAGGTTGCCTATTTTTTTTCGTTGATGTCACCATGTTGGTAGTTTGGTTCGGTACTCTAAACTAGTGTGTATGACTATCATATCTTCTCCAGTGGCTGATCTAGTATTTTTGGTTGTCCCTCCGGTATTCTACTCTGCATTTCTTCACAGTTGACAATTGTTGATTGCAATTTTGGGAAACTACTTATGGATGTTAAAGGCATGCATGCTTAGAATATTATGTGCTCTAGTTCTCATACGACATTTTGGTAACCAACAAAATGTTTACTTGTTGCGTTGAAGACTATAGCTGACTTGGTAAGATAATTTTGATATGATATAAAAATATTAAGAATGATCTATTGTGTGGTCTGGGCTGACATATTCTATTGTGCTAATGGTCAAATTACTTTTTGAATATATTTTATGGAGCCGATATTTGATATCTTTTATAATAAATTGCATCTAATTTGACCAACCTAATTGATGCTCATGATGGTGATCGAATAAATATATGCATGTTTGGTGAATAGTTGTATGTATCAATGAATGTAAGAACGAAAGTTGTGGGAAAAAGGGTGTGTCTGTGAGAGTGTAATGAATGTAAAGATGTGTTCAGAAAGGAAATAGTTGATGAATGAAGAATGAAGGGTGTAAAGTTTGAATATTGAGCATCACTGGAATTGTATCAACACATGATACCTGTGCATCTTTTCAATTATTTTTTGGGTTGTAAAACCTTACTCTATTTTGTATAATCTTTTGTAGGTAGTGAGCCTCCTTGTTGGATAGTGAGTCCTTTTTGTAGGCAGTGAGCCTTTGTACTTGGATAGTGAGACTCTTTTTAAATACTATATAGTGTGAGTTAACCCTCACCATGGTTTTTCCCTTATTGGGTTTTCCACATAAAAATCTGGTGTTCATTGTGCTGATTTACTTTTTGTTATCTATGGTTCATGCTTATATTTAATAATAGAACAGTGTGGCTGAAGATATGATAAGTGATAAGTTTTAAGTTTGAATCTGTGTGACAACTGATTCACCCCCCATCTCAGTTGTCCTACACCTATTTAATACTAAGATCTAGTAATGTGGAGTAGGAGAAACCATTTCAAATTTTTGTCTCAGATATGCAAATTTTTGTTTGGGAAGAGTTTTAGTGAATATGTCTACAACTTGATCCCTGGTTGGCACATATTCCTTAGTGACATCTTGATTTGCAACCTTTTATCTTAAGAAGTGGTGATTGATATATGCTTAGTTATGGAATGCATCACTTGATTCTTTGATATGCTAATAGCACTTGAATTTTCATAAAAAATAGAGATAGATTATTTGTACTCTACCTTGATATCCTTAAGTGTTTGCTTCATCCACAATACTTGAGTGCAACATGCCACTACTGCAACATGCTCTGCTTGAAATGTAGCAAGAGTAACTAACTTTTACTTTTTTCTTAGCAATGAAACAAGTTTGTTTCCAAGGAAAAATGCACCACCACTAGTGCTTATTCAATCATCAACACTTCCTACCTAATAAACATCTATATATGTTGTCAAATTGAAATATTATCCTATAGGATACCAAAGGCCATAGTCAATTGTACTCTTGATATATCTAAAGATTATTTTTACTGCAATGACATATGACTCTTTAGGAGCAGTTTGGAATCTTGTAACCATGCATACTACTTGCATGATATCAGGTCTTGATGTAGTTAGATATATCAAGCTACCTATCATTGACTTTTACATGGTCATATTTGCATTAGGGGATTCATGAGTTTTTCTCAACTTACATCTAGTTATCATGGGAGTATCTACAAGTTTACTTTCTTCCATTTCAAAATTCTTGAGAATCTCATTAGCATACTAAATTTGAGATATAAATATTGCTTCATCGATTCGTACTATCTGTAAACTAAGAAAGAAATAAAGTTATCCAAGCATGAACATGTTAAATTCATTTTGCATTGGATTAGGAAACTCCTTGAAAATTATGTTATTGCTAAGACCAAAAATGATGTCATCCACATATACAACAAAAATTATCATATTGTCACCTTCTGAATCCTTTATTGAATCCTTCCTTTTGTAGGTATTGGTTTAGTCATGAATTCCAAGCTCTAGGTGCCTATTTTAGACCATGCAGTTCCTTTTGTATTCTTCAAACATAATTTCTTCTTTAAATGATAGCTAAAACCTTCAGGTTGCTATATGTACACTTCCTCTTCTAGGTTCCCATTTAAGAAAGAAAACTTGACATCCATTTGATAGACTTTAAATTTCTTATAAATAGAGAATGCTAGAAACATTCTTATGGTTTTGAATCTAGAAATTGGAGAAAAAATTTCATCAAAATCTATACCTTCAACATGTGTATATACTTTGCACACTAATCTAGCCTTATTCCTTACAATGACTCCCTCCTCATTGAGCTTGTTTATAAAGACCCACTTAGTAACTATTACATTCTTATTTGGGGGTCTTGAAACTAATTACCAAGTTTCGTTCTTTTCAATTTGGCTTAGTTCTTCTTCCATGGATTTTAGCCATCTCTCATCCTTGTTGGCTTCAACATATCTCTTAGGCTCAATTTTAGATAATAGTGCAAAGTTTAGTTTCTCTTTTTTTTTTGAAACTCTCCCCTTTGTATAAAATCCATCTTTACTTCTAATAATCTATTCTTCAGGATGGTCTTTTTGAAGATATCTTGCAAGTGCCTTTTCATTCACTTCGTCACTCTCTTCATCAGCTACTTCCTCTTCAAACTCTAATTTTTCTTCATAGATATCTTTGTCAGGTTCAACATGTTTCAAGTCTTCATCAACCTTGACATTGACACTCTCCACAATTTTGTGAAGCCTTTTGTTGTAGCATTTGTTGGATTTTCTTTAAGTGGAATATTCGAGAAATATTCCCTCATCACATATAGATTCAAATCTTCCCATTTTATCTTCTTCTCTCTTGATGTAGCACTTGTTGCCAAACACTCTAAAGTAAAATAGACACAATTTTTCCATAAAAAAATTCATAGGGGGTTTTCCCACTATTTACCCTTAGTTAAACTCCATTCAAGGTGTATATTGTTGTATGTACTACTTATCTATATTACACATCAGGTAACCTGGCATAATTTAGCATTGTTCTAGCTATGTGACCAAAATTATTGTAGTTATAACATATTACATTTGTATTTATCAAAGGAGCAAATGGATTTCTACTTACAAAGTTTGTACTCCTTTTAGATATAACTTTACATTCAATAGCTCTATGACCAAACTGATTACAAGTATAGTAGTAGCCATAGAAAAATGAGAATACCTAGTCATAGCATTTATTTGTGCAAGATGATGAGGTCTTCTTTAATTTGACTTCTTCAAGTCTCTCACCCTTGTGAAACCATCTGCATCAGCTCCATTGGTGTTCGACATCTTCTTCTCTTCTATGGGATTCCATTCTTCTTCAGTTTTCTTCACCTTAGTAGTGGTTGTTGTAAGGAAAGCTAAGGTGCAGAAACAACTCTCCTAAAGTCAAAACATCAGGGAAGAATGCAGAGGTGCTTTTAAATTTTCAATTATAGTCCAATTAAGATACACTTGAAAGAAATAGCAGAAACAAAAAAATTAACATACACAGATGAACACCGGATTTACGTGGGAAAACCCTTACAAGAGAAAAACCCACCACACCAAGAGAAACACCTTTGTATTATAGTAATGAGATTACATATAGAGTACAGGCTTCACTCTCTAATGTCAAATTACAACAACATACACAATGATCAACCTTGTACAGAACATTCAAGTTACAATGCTCTCTAAATTAAATTCACACTGATTACTCAACTGTTCATCGAATTGTTCATCCCACTAATCATCCATGGTCTGTTGAACTTCCTCATAGGAACGGACGCAACAGTCCAACTGCTAATGGTTCCCATTCTACTTCTCTGATTGGTCGAGGAAAAACCATGTAGGATAGTCAATCGGTCAAAAGCATTCAAATTGTATCCACATGTTGGTGAGACACTAGCTGTGTCTCCCCAATGCCACAAAACCCAACTGTCGATATCTGCCAGACTCGTCACCTTTGGCAAGAGGTTACACCGAGTTCAAAAGCTATCACTTAGACTTCCCCTTATCACTAAGACATCATACCAATATCCATTGTAGAAGCATTAGCTAGACCATCGCTTTCAACGAGAGGTCATACTAAATGCAAAAAAATCTTGTGAAGCTCTATCAGCAAGAGTTCTCCTATCACCAAGAGTCTCAAAGATCTTTTATGTCACACCAATATCCATCGAGCAAAGTTGTCTGTGAGACAAGTCATATTGTTAAGACTTCCTACCGATGATAAACACATGTAGCGCTATCGGCAAGACTACCGCTATCGGTGAGAGGTCATACTGATATTAGAACAGTCAGAGAGACTACCGCTTTCACCAAGAGGTCATACCGATGTTCAAAATTCATATCGGCACCAGCATTCCCATCGGCGAGACTTACATTTTCACTGAGACGTTATACCGAAGCAAACCTTTTTGGCTAAGAGTCTCCTTGATGACTTCGAGTGAATAACCATCGGCAAGAGTTCTTACCGAGTCTCCATGTCACCTTGATGTCTTCTAGTGAATAACCTTCGATGAGACATCTCTAATCAGGATGAGTTATACCGAATGTTCAAATCTCTTCCCGATGACTTATGTCACCATGAGTCTCCCTGACATCTGATAAGAATAACCTATCAGCTAGACCAACCAACTCGGTAGAGGGTTACACCGAACACAATGAGTCACAATGATAGGTCTAGTCAGAATGACATCAATAAGGTCTCGACGACCTGAGCATTCCACAAGGTTGCACAACTACTAGTCGGCCAGATAATAAGGATGTCACACTGACTTGGATCTTTCAGAGGTTTCAGCCTGTAAGATTGAGACACACAATTGGAACAATCTCCCACTTGATGAATATCACAAAGGAACCTCCAGAGCACAACAAAGCTACTAAAATTCATGGACACTAAGGCCCATCAAACTAGCACACCACCTGAACTTGTTTGTGCTCACTGGCTTCGTCAATGCATCTGCAATATTCTCTAGAGTATCCACTTTTTCTAAAGAGACCTTTCCATCCTCCACCATATCTCATACAAAATGATATTGTACATCTATATGTTTCATCCTAACATGGAAAGTAGGATTCTTTTCCAAAAAAATAGCACTCTGACTGTCACAATAAATTGTTATTTGCCCTGCATCAAAACCAATGTTAGAACACAAATTTTTTAACCAACTTGCTTCTTTACAGGCATGTGTTGCTGCCATGCATTCTGCCTCTATTGTAGAAAAAGCGACTACAACCTGCTGCTTACTCATCCAACTCACTGCACCACCATTCAACATGAAAATATATCCACTGGTGGATCTTCTACTGTCAATGTCCCCTGTCCAATCAAAATCCACATAGCCTCAAATGTTGAGAGTCCTTTGTGATTCAACCAAGTTCCCATGGTAACACAGCATATTTTGAAGTGCCCTTCAAATATCTGAATACTCTTTTCACAACATCCCAATGTGATCTTCCAGGATTAGCCATAAACTGATTAAGTACTCCCACTACTTGGGAAATGTTTGGCCTTGTACAAACCATTGCATACATAAGACTGCCAACCACACTAGCATAAGGCACACTAGTCATGTCGTCCATCTCAGTAGGATATTTTGGACAGTCTTCAACAGATAGCTTCGTTCCCTGCAAAACTGGAACAACTAGCTGCTTGCAGTCAGTCATACAAAATCTCTCTAGAACAGTCATAATATACTTACTCTAACTAAGCCAAAATTTTCTACTATTCCTATACCTGGTGATTTCCATTCCCAGAATATACCTAGCTGCACCAAGATCTTTCATTTCAAACTTTGTAGACAATTGAGACTTAAGATTAGAAATCATTAACTTACTATTGCCTATGAACAACATATCATCAACATAGAGAGCAATAATAAGAACTTGATCACTTTTAGCTTTGTAATACACACAATGATCAGATTTTGATCTTACAAATCCCAATGACAAAACAAAAGTGTCAAACTTCTGGTACCACATTCTAGGAGACTGTTTTAATCCATACAGATATTTTTTCAACTTGCAAACCAGTTTTTCTTTACCTTTTTCCACAAAGTGCTCAGGCTGGGACATATAAATTTCTTTTTCAAGATCACCATGAAGAAATGTTGTCTTCACATCCATCTGTTTAACCTCCAAGTCATACGCTGCTGCAAGTGACAAAAGGAATTTGATAGATGTCAGCTTAGCTATAGGAGAAAACTTTTCTCCATAATCAATTCCCTCTACCTGGGAATAACCCTTTGCAACCAACCTTGCCTTGTATTTTTCCACACTTCCATCTAGACCTATTTTATTTTTAAATACCCATTTGCAGCCTGTAGCTTTTCTACCTTCAAGCAAGGGCACCAAACTCCAAGTATCATTCTTTTCTAATGATGCCATTTCTTCATTTATGGCTTCCAACCAAGAGTTTGAATTAGACATTGTAAATGCCTCTTTCACAGTCCTAGGCTCATCAATGCTAGAAATTAAAGCATAGGGACAAGTAGAATCTATCAAAGAAAAGCCATACCTATCAGGTTGCTTTCTTTCATGAGTTGACCTCCTCACTTGCTGAGACTGAGGTTGTTCTTCTTCTTCAGAACTCTCAGAACTACTTGAGCTCTCCTCAGTTTTATGTACATTTTGAATTTTCAATTCCTCTTTATCTAGTGTCGGAAGAATTTCAACTACATCCTTTTTTCTTTTTGATTTTGTCAATGACTGCAGATCCAAGGTAGAAGGCTTCAACTCATGAAAGATAACACTTTTGTTGTATAGAACCTTCTCCATATCAAGATTCCAAAGCTTGTATCCTTTTATGCCAGCACTATAACCAATAAAAATACATTTGACAACCTTGTTCTCCAATTTAGATCTTTTCTCATTCGACACATGTGCATATACCTCACAGCCAAAGACATGACTATGTCTCAAAGAGGGCTTCTTACCAGACCATGCTTCCAAGGGTGTTTTATCAACAAGAGCAGAATTAGGAGAATAATTTATTAAGTAACATGCTATAGCAACTGCCTCAGCCCAGAACTTCTCCTCCAAGCCAACACTGCTTAGCATACTTCATGCTCTTTCCATCACTGTCCTGTTGAACCTTTCTGCAACTCCATTTTTTTGTGGAGTGTAAGGTGTAGTTTTATGTATTTTAATCCCATGATCTTTACAGTACCTCTCAAAATCATCAGAAAAAAATTCACCGCCATTATTAGTCCTTAAACATTTTATTTTTCTTCTAGTCTAATTTTCTACAAGGTTCTTAAATTCCTTAAATCGACTGAACACTTCTGATTTACTTTTCAAAAAATAAACAAATTCTCTTCTTGAATAATCATCAATGAATGATAAATAGTACCTTGACTTAGACAAAGAAGGAACATTCACTAGACCAAAAACATTAGAATGTATATAATCAAGCAAACCAGAAGATTTGTGAGGACTGGAGTAAAATGAAACACTGTGTTGTTTACCATATATACAATGTTCACAAAACTTGAATTTGAGGTTACAATCATCAAGCCCTTCAACCAGGTTTTTATTCTTCAAGGTTTTTAAACCTTTCTCTCCAATGTGGCCTAGCCTATGATGCCAGAGCATAGTCTTTTCTACTGGAAGTTTAACTTCCATAGAGTTTACATTATCAGGAACTTTTACCATCTTTTCCCCATGAGTAGCTTTTTGTGACTTTGCAGACACACTATTGCATTATACAACATGTGCATCCAGCTTATATAAGGTACCAATACGAGCACCCCTTGCTAGCACCATTGATCCTCTAGTCATCTTACAACCATTTCTAGAGAACATGACTTGCACTCCAATATCATTTAGCTTACTAACAAAAAGTAGATTTTGAGCCAAACCTGGTATATGCATCACATCATTGATTCCCTTTAATCTTCCATTAGGGAACTGAATTCTGACTCTTCCACAGCCAACAATTTCCAAAGATGAATCACTTTCCAAATACACCTTTCCACCATCGTAGTTTTCATACTTCATGAACCAGTCTCTATGAGATGTCATGTGGAAATATTCTCTAGAATCAATCAACCATACATCATCTGAAACCTGTGTAGCCAAGGCTACAATGAAGGTGTCTGCATCACTCTGAGAAGAATCATTGTCGAAAGAATTCTTCTTCTTCTTCTTTTTCTCCTCTTTTCAATCCTTTCGAACATGACCAAGTTGCCCACAATTCCAGCACTTCACCTTGGACTTCTTGCCAAGAGACTTTGATCTCCCTTTTGATTTGTATTTGGACTTCTTGTCCTTCTTCTTGCCTTTTTCTTTTGATCTGCCACTAATAGAAAGAACCTCCTTCGCCATCTCAGAAGATTTCCTTCTCATCTCTTCTGATAACAAAGAAGCAACAACATCTTCCATCTTAAAAGTGGATGGAATACTCCCAATAGCCATCACCAGGTGATCCCAAGAATTTGGCAAAGAACATAATAATAGCATACAATGATCTTCTTCATCAATCTTCACACCCACAGATGTTAACTATGCAATCAACATGTTGAATGCGTTCAAATGATCAGCAATAGACCCTCCTTCCTGCATTCTCAAAGTGTACAACTTCTTCCTCAAGAACAATTTATTCACCAAGGACTTGCCCTGATAAATAGTTGCTAGTCTTTTCCACAAGGAAGATGCAGTCTTTTCTTCATGAACATTCAAAAGAACAGAGTCTACTAAACAAAGCCTTATCGGCCCCTTTGATTTTCTATCTGCAAGGTCCCAATCCTCTTGCTTCATGCATGTAGGCTTCGTTCCAGACACATCAAGCCACAGATCATGATCAACCAATAGATCTTCCATTTTGAGTTTCCACAACTCAAAATTGCTGCCATTGAATTTCTCAATTTCAATCTTTCCTAACGTGCTTGCCATCTTAACCTATAATTCAAATTACCAAAAATTCTACAAGACTCCCACTAAATAGAATTGACACAAAAATCCCAATGTACCCACAAGGATAACACAACTGGCCAGGCTCTGATACCACTTGTAAGGAAAGCTAAGGTGCAGAAACAACTCTCCTAATGTCAAAACCTCAAGGAAGAATGCAAAGGTTCTTTTAAATTTTCAATTACAGTCCAATTAAGATACACTTGAAAGAAATAGCAGAAATAGAGAAATTAACATACACAAATGAACACCAGATTTACGTGGGAAAACCCTTACGAGAGAAAAACCCACCACACCAAGAGAAACCCCTTTGTATTATAGTAATGAAATTACATACAGAGTATGGGCTTCACTCTCTGATGTCAAATTATAGTAGCATACACAATGATCAACCTTGTACAGAACATTCAAGTTACAATGCTCTCATAATTGAATTCACACTGATTACTCAATTGTTCATTGAACTGTTCATCCCACTAATCATCCATGGTCTATTGAACTTCCTCACAGGAATGGACGCAACAATCCAACTGCTAGCGGTTCCCATTCTGCTTCTCTGATTGGTCGAGGAAAAACCACGTAGGATAGTTAATTTGTCAAAAGCATTCAAATTGTATCTGCATGTCAGCGAGACACTAGCTGTGTCTCCCCGATGCCACAAAACCCAACTGTCGATATTAGCCAGACTCATCACCTTCGGCAAGAGGTTACACTGAGTTCAAAATTTGTCACTCATACTTCCCCTTGTTGCTAAGACATCATACCAATATCCATTGTAGAAGCATCAGCCAAACCATCGCTTTTAGCAAGAGGTCATACCAAAGACAAATACATCTTGTGAAGCTCTATCGGTAAGAGTTCTCCTATTGCCAAGAGTCTCAAAAATATTTTATGTCATACCGATATCCATCGAGAAAAGCTGTCACCGAGACAAGTCATATCGCTAAGACTTCATACCAATGATAAACACATGTAGCGCTATCGGAAAGACTACCACTATCGGTGAGAGGTCATACTGATATTAGAATAGTTAGAAAGACTACCACTTTTGCCAAGAGGTCATACTGATGTTCAAAAGTCACATCGACACTAGCATTCCCATTGGTGAGACTTACACTATCGTTGAGACATTATACCAAAGCAAACCTTTTTGGCCAAGAGTCTCCCTAATGACTTCCAGTGAATAACCATCGGTGAGAGAACCAACCATTGGCAAGAGTTCTTATTGAGTCTCTATGTCACCTCAATGTCTTCTAGTGAATAACCATCGATGAGACATCTCTTGTAGGGATGAGTTATACCGAACGTTCAAATCTCTCTCTAATGACTTATGTCACCATGAGTCTCCCTGACATCCAATAAGAATAACCTATCAGCCAGACCAACCCACTCGGTAGAGGGTTACACTGAACACAACGAGTCACAGTGATAGGTCCAGTTGGCAAGACATCAATAAGGTCTCGGCAACCTGAGCATTCCACAAGGTTGCACAACTGCTAGTCGGCCAGACAATAAGGATGTAACACCGACTTGGCTCTTTTAGAGGTTTCAACCTGTGAGTTTAAGACACACAATTCCAACAGTTGTGTTTGTATTTTCATCTTTGGAGACATTCTTCGTAGAATCTTTGGTGTAAGGCTTCTCCTTTGTTTTTGAATTTTATTCTTCTTTGAAATTATCATATAAATTTCTAGATGCACTAGTTATAGGACATTTTCCTTTTTCAAAACAAAGACCAAATTTTTATTTTGATGGATTTTGAGAGTTAATAAACTCTTGAAGAATTTCAGAGCCACCTTTTAGCTTTAATAATTTTTCTAATTTTTCTATAGATTTTTCAAGTTCTTTTCTTAAGGCCACTATTTTTGCTTCTAGCTTCATGCATTCATCAAATTTAAACTGTACTTAAAATTGGACTAAATTTTCTAGTCTTTTAGTTTCTTCAACTTGTGTCTTTAGACTAACTATCATCTGATTAGATTCCTTAATGTTCTTAGATAGTTTTTCAATCTCTTTTTGTGTAAGCTTCTTATACTTTTTTTTCTCTTTTATCAAGTTGTTAATATCATCTAGCGTATAGATGAGTTCACCCTCTAGATCAACTTCTCCTTCTTCTTCTTCATCTAAAGAATCAATTTCTTCTTTTTCTTGATTTTCCATGAATATGAATTCATTTTCCTCAACCACAAAGGCACAATCATGGTCATCATCTGAGCTATCAATAATATCAAATGAACTACCCTCCTCTCCTTTGTACATGCTCTTATTATTAAATAAGAAGGGTTTTTTTTTTACAACCCTATTATTTCTTAGAGTTATCCCTTTCATTATAAGGGCATTTAGCAAAAAAATTTCCTATCTTACCACAATTAAAAAACTTAAAGGGTAACTTACCTTTGATTTTCTAGAGCCACTCCTTAATTTTTTAACAAAGTTGGCTTCTTCTTCATCAATCTCCTCAGATCTGGATGTAGATACTTTTTCCTTCTCCTTTTTTGTTTCTTTGAATGTGTCTTATTTCTTGAAATTATATGCATCTCCCATTCTCATCTCATAGGCAATGAAGGTGCCATGCAACTCATCAACAATGATTTTATCTTGATCTCTTGCTTCCTCAATTGAAAATATTTTAGATTCATACTTGGATGGAAAGGATCTTAGGACCTTTTGACAATAACTAATTTTTTAATTTCTTCTCCAAGGCCTATAATTTCATTGAATGTTTCATCTACTCTTAGGAGATAGTCTATAATTTTCTCTTCTTCATTAATCTTGAGAGTTTCAAACTTTCCTTTGAAAGTTTGTAGCTTGGCCTACTTTACCTTAGTGTCACCTTTGTAGATGTTCTTCAACTTGTCCCAACCATCATGTACAATTTGAAAGTGCATTACTTTGACAAAATTTGAGTTGGAAAATCCAAAGACAATAGCATTATTTACCATGACATTGTTTTCATATTCTTTCTTTCAAGCCTGATTAGTAGGAGTTGTAGTAGGAATTATATATCCATTTACAAAATACATCAATACACCAAACCCTAATGGAGATAAAAATGCTTCCATTCTAATTCTTCAAAATGCATACTTTGATCCATTAAAGAGAGGTACTTTGTTTGAGGAAGAACCTTCTTGATTAGCCATTTGTGTTCACTATCCAAGATCTACCTAAGTTGATTAAGCTTCTCCAAAGGAACCAAGGCTTTGATACCAATTGTTGGAACAAAAATATCTATTGAGAGGGGGAATGAATTAGTACATCAATAAAAACTTATATGTTAACACTTTTAATGCGAATTAACTAAACATGTAGAGATCACACACACACAATTATGAATTACACCATATATAGGTGGAAAACCCAATATGGGAAAAACCGCCATGAGACTAGCTACTAGGATCTACTATCCTAATCTAGCCTGACAATAAAACCTCAATTGTTACAATGTTTAAGGGCACCAAAGCTAAGGAGACACCAAAGAGCACCAACTCTATGGAAGCACCTTACTCCCTAACTAAAAACCCACTTAGATTTTTTATGGAACCAACCAATCAGATTTTTAAACTAGTTTATGGAGCCACAAATATTGATTATAAAGTGATTCAAATGAATCCAATTCAATGTTAAATTTTTTTTTTCAATTGCTCATACTCTATTGTTTTCTATAAGTATTATCTTTCTCCTCATTGTTGCTAACTCAACAACACATTTCTCTCTTCTCTTCTCTTTCCCCCATTTTCTGCTCTAACTCATTATTCTACTCTCTTAAAATGCATATCCTAGATGATTTGATTTATATTCAATATTAGTCTTACTTCTCACATCATTTAGTTTGTACTTCTACCACACCATTCCTTCTTCTATACTATTTCCCTTTCTTAACTGACAAGTCTTCCTTGACTCGAGCCATACAACATCAACCTAATTCACTATATTTTCTATATTTAGCATATAGAAAACCCTATATTTTATTTTCATTAAATACTTGTAATTCCTTGCATGATGGAACCATATCTAATTATCTAATCACATTTTCCTTTATGCTATTATCTATACAACTCGTCACCAATAAAAAAATGTAGCTAGAGTGGTTATAGCAATTAATGTATCAGTTACACTACTTAACTAAGAGGTTTCTACAATTTTATACCACCTAGCTGTTGAGAGAATCCAAATTTGAATTTTTTTTGTAGATCTTCTTTGCGCCATGATCTAATGGTCATCACTCAACCACCTCAACTTTAAAACATGATCGTTAGATTAATCTCCATTTAAATTTGTGCCATCAATATCTATCTCATTCCTGCTAATATAGCATGTTTTTCTTTTCCATTTACAAAATGGAATTTGTGATGCATATATGTTGTGCGATGCAATAATTTTTTCCACTATATTCATGTAAATTCATTTCATTTCCATGTTTTCATGGTGCTAAAATGAGGAACTTCCATTCTTTTTGTGGAATAGTTAGTGTAATGACGGAAAAAGGTCCCCCTAACTTGGCCTTGATTTAGTGTTCTAATATGTCTAACATATTCACATTAGTTCTTTTCCCATTGTGAACTAAATGAGCTTATTGGTGCCTTGTTTAAAGTGTTGTAAAAATTTTAAACACACTTTCACACTTTTCTAGGGTTTCCATTAATAATTGGGCCTCTTCATTCTTTAATTGGCCTTATTTTGCATCCACAAGCCCCTTTTAATACATTTTTTCAAGGATAATCCCAACACAAATCAATACCCAATCATAATTCAGGTGTTTCAGGCTTGAATGGCCCAAATTTAGTGAACTAGGACTCATTCACTAACTTGGGAGATTAGTCCCATGTAGACTTTTTGTCCCAAATTCTAGTTTGACACCTTTCTAAACATTTTTAAAAATGGTCCCAAAAATTATTCTTGGTGGGACTCATTTGCCACCTTGGACAAATGAGTCCCATGTGGCTGAAAATCAAAATAAATTTAAATTTTTGGTGGTATTTTATCCTCCTAGATCTAAAGTTGGCTTGTAGTGTTGTAATTTTGGGAATTTTTTCATAATTAAGTATAAATACAAGGTTATTTCTCTCATTTTAACCCCAAGCATTCAAGTAATCATCCTTATAGCAATTTTGAGTTTACAAGTTCATGTTCAAGTGTTTTCAAGAGTATTCAAGGTCAAATTATAAATAATTTTAGAGCAATATTCAAGAATCAATCATCATGTCAAGGACTTGATGCATCATGTTTGTTTTGGAGATAACAATTGTTGTGTAGGATTTGATGATTGAAGCTAGCACTTCATTCAAGGTCTATCACATTCAAACAAGAGTCAAGATTTAAATACATTAGAGCCATATCACACATGTTTGTAGCACTTCATTAATAAGGTTTAGTGAGTTGCAACATCTTATTTTGTTTATTCATCATTCTCCATTTCTATTTCATTATATTTCAAGGTTTGATTACCAAAATGGGGTTTGACCAAGGCAAACCCCTATTCGCTAACCCAACAAAATTTTTCCCTCTCTTTTTTGTATGATTTGTAGGTCTAGGTTGTAGATTTCCCAAGGAGAAATATTGGAGAAAAGTTTTCAAATCATCCAAAGTTGTCAAATTTGTCATCAAACCTTGGAGGACATTGGAAAACACCTATAGGTTGCAAATAAGGGTTTTGAATCTAGAAATTCATTAGGAATTATAGAGTGGATAGAGAAGAGAAGGCTTAGAATTTGAAGCTTTAGAAAACCCTAACTAGACTGATTTTCCACTTCTGATGAATTGGTCCTAGTTTTGGTCAAAATTCATTTTTTTGTAGATTCAAATACCTATTTGATAGATTCTCGTTCCCGCATAGAATCCCACATTTTAGACTCATTTTCCTAGCTTGGTGAATGAGTCCCACTCAAAATTAAAGGAAGAATTTCTATTTTTTTAGACCTCCTTCCCATCATTGATAGATTCCTAGGTGCACATATCCCTTTCTATAGTTTTCTATGTTTTTTCATTTACATTTCTAGGTCATTTTGTAGGACATTGCATTGAATTAGGGTTTAGTGTTGCATCTTGAATTTCATTAGTATTTCCAAGGTATTACTTGGTGGTGAACCCCTTATTAGTTTTCATTCAGACCCTAGGATTTCCCTAATGCAAGATCTTTTTCTCCTTTGCATTGAGATCTCTAGGTTATCCTTGAATTAAATTGGAGAAGTGGGTGTGCTCTATGTCTTAAAACCATATGATAAAACCATACCACTTTTTCACCATTTCATTTTGGTGAACCTACATTTAGAACATCATAATTCTTATTTGGAGCACATCATCATCCTAGATTTAGCTTACATTAACATTACATTAAAGTTTGGATTAATTAAGTGACATTCTAGGCTTTCTAATTTTGCATTAGTGAAAGATAATATAGTTTTTATCTTTGCATGTCATTTCACTAAAAATCACACAAAATCTACATTTTCACTTATAATTGAGGTCATACAGCATAAAAAGCATAAAATTCAATTAAAAAATTCTAATTTTTTTGAAAAAAATCCCTACTAGGACTCATTCACCACCTTGGGCGAATAAGTCCCTGTGCACATTTTGAATTGTATTTTCTCGCATTCAAAGTTCTATTTCTATGTTTTTTATTGCTATTTATAGCTTTATGTTCTAGTTTATAAAATTTCTATTATAGTCATTTCATTGTTCTTATCTTATATTGCATTTCCATCCAACTTGCATTTAGTAGCCCTTATATGAGTATTTGGTGTCCTATTGCTAATACTCTAGTGAGATGAAATTCGAGACTCATGTCATCCTCCAATAGCACAATCATTTTGGATCTTGGGTTGTCTAGCTCTTTCACTCCTAGTGTTGACATTAGTACACTAGGTATGGACCATACCCTTAACAATTCCTTGCCTTAAAGTAGTGTGATGCAAGTTAAAACAAGGAACGATAGTGTCTCGCAAGAAAACATATTTCACATTCATGAAGACGTAGAAAGCTTACTACATCAAGTGAAAAAAGACAATATTTTAACTACCACAATATCCACTATAGATAACATTCATCACATGCTTGAAAGTAAAGATGGACTTGACCTTGTGAAAAATATAGTTCAAATTTGTGGGAAACATCTCACCTCAACCACTAGTTGTCCTTTACCTACAAGCAATGTCATAAGCCAATGAGGAACTCAAATTCCTCCTCCCACAACATTTTCCTCAATTCCTACCTATAACAATCCTCAAGTCACAACAACAATGCAACCAACTAGTAATGTGATTCCTTCCTTGGGTATTTCCTCTAGCATCCATAATACCTTTGTGGCATTTCACGTCATATTCTCTACCACTTTAACACCTATAATCATTCCATTCACTTCTCCCTCAAACACATACACCCCCTCAACTTTTTCACTTCTATCTCATAACCAAGCAATGACCCTTGCATTAATCAACTCTTGTGAACCGTTTCATCCCTTCTAAAAAAACTTTCCACCATCAATCAAAATCAAAATGGCCCACCTACATACTATGTCAAAAGTACTTGATTGTCCTTAGAGATACTATGAACAACGATGCCACAAGGTGTAGAGGTGCATAGATTTGAGAAATATGGAGGAAAGGGAGATCCTTCTAACCATGTTAATGCTTATACTACTTTATATAGTGACTTTTTCCTTGATGATAAACTCTTGGCTAAGATTTTCCCTAGGACCTTGAATCATACTACCTTGGAATGGTTCTCTTCATTACTAAACAACTAAATTCATTCATTCAATGTACTTTTTGAAGAATTTATTAACAATTTCAAAGTGCATATGACTCCTAAAATGGCCTTGGTTGATTTGATGAGATGCAAGCAAAAAGAAGAAGAAAAGATAATTTAATTTATCTCACGCTATCAATCACTCTATTCCCAAATAAATTTCAAGGTTCCCAATCCTCACCCTCAAAATATGTTCATAGAAAATTTGTAAAGATACAAGACAAGCTTACCATGATGAAATTTCCCTCCTCCATGCACTTGTGTACTACCCTCCATTATTATCAAAATTTGGTTCGTAGTCAAGATACAAAGTCCACTTCTAATTGAACTGAGAAGTCTGAGCCCATAAACTAGAACAATTCCCAATCTTTTAGGAAATAGAATAAAGGATTTCTTCAATTCAACCCCCCTCAACAAACAACTCATAATACCAATAACCAAGTAGATACTATTAAAACCGTGATACCCTTTAGTTATGGAGACTCAAAAGAAAATTCACTCCCTTATCTAACACACTTCATAACACAATGACATAACTTTTAGAATAGAAGATGATTACCCTTCCCCACGTTAAAACACCTGACCCTAGTAAACCATTACCCACAAGCTATAGACCAAATTATTACTACAATTATCACCGAAAAAATAGACATGACACGAAACATTGTAAGTTTATTAAACATCTTGTGCAAGACCTCATTGATTCTGGTCATCTTTTCATTGGAGGTGTTAGTGATCAAGGAAATAAATATGTTGCCTCTGCTAACCAAAATTTTCAAATCTTTATCAACCTTATTCCTAACCATAACATTTTATTTTTCAAAGCTATCAAAACTACATAGAATGGTTTGATGAATGATAATAACAATGATTCTATTCAACATGATTCTATAGATAATGATCTTATGGATGACATGGTAGGAGTGATAGACATCATTCCTCATAAGGGATGACCTAAGAATCCTTTTGGAATTGCTTTCTCCTATAAGGATATACTTAAACATGCACCCAATAGTCCTCTTTACATAGCTAAACAAATCTATGAAAATCCCACTAATGGGACACTAATAGATCCCGTCTATGGAGAGAATGTGATCACTGAGGAATTCTTACTCTTGCATGAACTCTATCAGGATATATATAATACAAAAAAAGCATGGATCAACATGCATAATGGTTTCACTTTCCCTACGATGGGATCAATCACCTTACCATTGCAAATAGGACCAAAAACATTAGATATCTCATTCTCCATCATTTTGTAGTTGGACCAATTTTGTGTGAAGCTAGGCTATCCATGGCTTCACTCCATGAAATTTGTCACTTTGGTTGTGCATAAATGCTTAAAGTTTCCCTTTGACAATGAATTTTTCACCATCCATCACAATGGATTTAACTTATTGTCCTCCAAAGGTAACTTTTCCTTAGATTTATTTTGGCCTGATCCTATAGAACCTATAAAACCATGAGAAGACTTATTTTTCCTATCTTATTAAAAGTTCAAGGTGATGAAGATAGTAGAACTATCCCTCTGAAACATGTCCCCACCCACCACCAAACCTGCCATCCTAGACGAAACCATGATTGAGCCTAAGGAAATTCCAAACAACCAAGACCAACCTTAGACAAAAACTTCACCTACCTCTTATAAAAGACCAAGAGATAATGAAAACAATCCCGCCACACCTCCTACAATAAAACAATTTTACAAAGTCAAAGAGAAAGTGGTTGAACAAATTCTTGTGGTTCCTTCCCTTCCCTTGGGGAAGAAATGAAATCTATGGTTTATCAACCCACTCCTACACAAATGAAATTTGAAAACAAAACTAAAGAAACAAAGGTGCTAGAGAGCATAGGCATAGATGTTGTGCCCCTGCTCATAGGCTACATGAATAAATAAACAAAGAAAATGAAAATCCAAAATTGACTAAAGCTACAATAAGGGTTAAAATATTAAAGGTTAGGCTATAAAGCATATAAATTAAACCCTACTAAACAATGAATTAAAAATAAGCATAAAGACATAAAAACATGGAACAATATTACCAAATCTTCATGCTAGCATTGATTCACCTTCATTTCACTTGTCCATTTTCCTTGAATATAATAATTTCCCTTGTATTTTTGAGTATGCAATAATGGCCTATGACAATGACAAAGAAAAATATTAAAGATTCAAAATGAGTATGGATGCACTTGAGTTGATGTTGATAGAAAGATAACAAGATAGCATAAGATCGAATAAGCTCATGTAAACTCTAGATGATGAAAATGACAATGATAAGGTCTTTTATAGAAAATAAAATTTTGAATGAAGGGTTGAGATCGAAAGCAGATAAGGCATGACAATCAATTTCCAAGATTGAAAGATGTAGTAAGGACTAGGGTTAGGGAAACATTATAAGGATTAATAGTCAAGATTAAACTATAGATAATTTAATCAAGGGTGGAGGTTAATTAAGACATGGATAGATAAGGACTTGAGGTGGAATATAATATTGGCACAGAAAAAGAGGTGATAGGAGAAATTAAATAATAAAAAATATTTAATCTAGGTGGCCAATGAATAATTAAATAATAAAGATATTCTTTAATTATAGAAGAATGTGACAAAGAGGACCTTTTGAATTAAATAATAATTCAATTCAAAATTCATGAGAGTAAACCAAATTAAATAAATAAATTTATTTAATTTAGGAGAGAAAAGGCTAATGAATAATTAAATAATTATTTAATTATAGTGGAAAATGACATAGAAATTAAATAAATAGGAATTTATTTAATTTCTGAAAGAAAAGGATTTAATTAGTGACATAATTAAATAAATAAAAGTTATTTAATTAATCAAGGAATAATAAATATTAGAAAAAAATTAATTAAATAATTAAAATTATTTAATTAATAGAAGACATATGACTTTAGAAAATAAAAGATGAAAGGGGAAATGATGAAGAATCTGAGAGTCACAAACCTAGGTCAATTTTTAGTGTCTAATTTTTGCCCCTCTTTGATATAATGTGGTTTATCGCATTGTGTCAAAGAAAAATAGTCAAAATGTGCCCCAGTGATAACAAGGTAGACCTATACCATGTCGGAAATTTTTTGCAAATTTTCCAAAAAATTTCAAAAAAACATTGTAAATTGTTCTGAAGAGTCAAATTAATAGGAAAGAATGTTACAATGGTGAAATAATTAATTAATTTTAGGACCTTTGGGTGGATAAAATAAAGTTTCAAAGCTCTAACTAAGTGCAACCAACACAAACCCTATCAAAACCCTAATTTTTAGGAGGTATAAATAGGAAATTGGAGGGAAAAAGGACTCATTTGCACATTTGGAGTTTGGATATTGAGGAGCTATGAGCCAAGATGTCACTTTTTCCCCACATCAAGCATCGAGTACACCATGTGTGGACCATTAGATGATCGAAGGGCGCGGGAGAACCAGTGAGTATCTACAAACCCATTTTGTCAATTTTACATTTCACACTTTTCTAGGCATTAGGAAAAATTAACAGCTAATAATGTCATTCCATGTTAGCCACAAGTGTTATTGCGATCGATGCAATTTCTTGTGATTCAACAAAATTTTCTACAACATGCCTATGGTAGATTAGGTTTTAAAATTTTACACTGCAAATGATAGGAATTGACACATCCATGGTTTGCTAAAACGCAACTGCCCAGGTGTGACACAAGTGACTATAGTTATGTACAATTGAATAGGGTTTATTGTAATTTCTTTAGAAATGATGCAATTGTATTTTTAGGCTGCATATGATTGGGGGTTGCACACAATCGCACCCCTATGACACATCTGTGAAAGCATGCAACACAAGTGTGAGGGAATGACACAATTGATAAATTTTGTTACGCAACTGACTGGAAAAGATTTTTCCCTAGTGTAAGATAAAATTCTTGTTATGACATGTGCCAACTAGGTTTAGATAATATACTTTGCTAACATATTGGTTGTCATTTTGACCGTAGGCTAGACTTGATCCGATCTACATGTGAGTCACAACCACTAGACATGTCAATTATGGGACCAGTTGACCAGTACTGAAAAGAACAGGTTGTGGCATCTTGGCTTGTACCAAGTGACATTTATGCCTATCATTAGGGAAATAGGGGGATGTTGATTGCACTAGCCAAGAGATGGAATTCAAAGACATGTTCATTTCACCTGCCAACTAGAGAGGCCATGATCACATTAGAGGATGTGTATAGGATCTTGAGACTGTTGATCCAAGGAAAGTGGGTTAGATACGATCCAAGGCAAGGATACCAAGCGTTGAACATATATTATGTTTATGAGGATTTCAATGACCTGGGAGTGGACCAATATGAGATCAGATGGGAGACCCTGAAAGATTGTTATGAGTGATTTGACTATGTATTGTGTACATTGATTGTCAGGGTTGTGATACCAGAGAATTGAGGGCATGGTTTTCTTGTTGGTGGGGTGCGATGTTGGTGGGGATGATAGCTAGGGATACCTTGTATGCATGGGGGCCATGTTTATTGGTGATGTTATATTTTTAGTTGCATGATATAGCCCATCGTGGTGGATAGTCAATCAGTTATGTTGTTACACTTTTGATGGTATGGGCTTGGGAGCACATTGTCATGTTTTTTCCACCAGTTTGATGCATAGCAGGGAGTCCTTCAATCAACCAAACTCAATTTCACTTGATTAAATCAAACTTTTAGCCTTCAAACCCTATTTAGGGTGATTTCTCCTCAAGCTTCACAATTTTTCCTTGTAGAAATGCAGACCCTATTTTGTGTACTTTACTCACAATCTACTTGAAAAACCCTAAAACCAAACACCATTCCAAGCACCCATTATTGTCATCTTAAATATATCTCAAAATGGTGCAGGGGCCCATGAGAGTTTAATTTTGCAAGTTTTATAAATTAGGTTTTTTGGTAAAATTTTTTGTGTCAAGTCTTTTTGTCAATAAAATAAGGTCCTTGTAGACTATTTGTAATGTGAAATCATCTAGGGGGTTAGGTTAGAGTCACTTTGCAAAAAATTTCTAATCTTGCAATGTTGTCATGTTAAAAATGCAAAAAAGGTGCAAACTAGAATACCAACGGTCAAGAGGTTTGAATGGTCATTGGAATTAGTTTAGGTGGGTTTTTTTTTGGTTGGAAAGCTTTAAATATGTGGGAGACATTTATGTAAATGTTCCTTGGTGATTTGGAAGCAAAAACTAATAAAATCTCTCTATTTTCTTGAAATTTCTAGGAAATATCTCTATTTATAGGCCTGTACGGTATCGTATAGAGCGAAGACTACTCTAAAACCTTATGAACTCATTGGAGACATGGATTAACTACATTTTTCATTTGGTTTGAGAGGTTTATATTGAATTGGAAGAATTTTATAATTGGTTTTCTGAAGTTGCATGTATATAGCCAGATTTAAGGGGTTGAAGGTTTAAAAATGCATTAATGTCCATTCCACCTATTGTATATGTTGTGTCTTAGTGGAAAGGGCCTAATTAGGTAGGTTTATATGTGTAGATGTTTCTTGTGTGTAGGGGAGGTTTTCTTATGGTGTGGGCTTGATGCCCTAGTTGCAAAATGGTGCATTTTTTAGTGTAATTGAGAGGTTTAAAAGTGGAAATGTGTGAAATTATTTGGAGAAACATATTATGAAGGTATTTTGGGCATGTGCAGACATAACGAGACATTTTTGAAGTGGTGGAAGAGCTTCTTGAGGTATGGAAGGAATACTTTCAATAAACCCTCTCCAAATCAAGCAAAAGTAAGGGTTTGGTAAGAAGGTGACCTAGAGGGTTTTGTGTGAGTTAAAAGTTGGAGATTTAGTGTTTATGTGGACTGGTTATTACTCACTAATGGTTATTTAGGCTTGAGAGGAAGATTAAATTAGGGTTACTTTGTAAAATAGGCCTAATTGGCCAAGTTGGGCAGTGTTGAATCCTTGTTTTGAAGAGGTTGGTCCAAAGTGACCATAAGTGGTTTTGATATATGTTTAAGAGGAAAATAATGGGTGCTTGGAATGTTGTATGGTTTTAGTGATTGTCAAGTATATTGTGGGTAAAGTACACAAAACTAGGTCGCCACACCTACAAGGCAGAATTATGAAGCTTGAGGAGAAATCATCCTAGATAGGATTGGGAGAGCTAAAGGTTTGGAGACTTAGTTGAGTTTGTGTTTGGTTGATAGAAGGTCTCCCTATATTAAATTAATTGGTAACAGAGCTTAGGGATTAGATCTCTTGAGAGTGGAAGGTTGTTGATTGAAGAAAGGAAACTTGGAAGTTGAAAAGAAAAAGCGTCAAGATGCCTCCTAAGAATAAGGAAACTACTAGAGAATTGCAAGAGTTAAAAGAAAGGAATGCTAGGTTGATGGAGTCTCATAATTTTGTGTTAGAAAGGCTGGCTACTTTGGAGGCAAGGAAGAGAAGAGATGAGCATGATGAAAATGATTCAAATGAAGAAGAGGAAGAAGAATTTTAAGATTTGGATGAAGAACTAGATCCTGGAGACCAAAGGATGGTAAAGTTGTTAAGGGCAGTCAAGAGTGATAAAAATAAAGTGAAGATAGATGTTCCTAAATATGGTGGTAATCTAAATGATGAAGAATTGTTGGATTGGATTGTAGTCTTAGACAATTACTTTGAGTGTGAAGATGTTCCTAAAGAGTAGATGGTGAAGAATCCAAAGAAGAATTTGAAAGGTCATGCACATTTGTGGTGGGATTATGAGCAATCAGAGAGGAAAAAGAATCGTAAGTCTAAGATTGTTTCATGGGATAAAATGGTAGCAAAAATGAAAGGTAAGTTCAATCCCAAAGATTATGAAATTCAAATGTTTAAAAAACTTCAAGGTTTAAGAAAAAAAAGAAATGGATGTTAAAACATATACTGAAGAATTCTATAAGATAGATATAAGGTTTGGTCATAATGAAAATGAAGTGAAAAAGATTTCTAGGTACTTGGGTGGATTGGGATTTAATATTCAGGATGAACTAACCTTGAAAAATCCAAGAAGTTTTGAAGAATGTTATCAGATGGCTATAATGGTGGAAGAAAAGGTGAAAAGAAGTCAAGAAAAGAAAATTAGAGGTAGAGGCAACACTTCAAGGGGTAGAGTTACAAATCCTACTTCAAGACAATTTAATGAAAGCCAAGAAGATGCACCCAAAGAACAAGGACAATTTTTTTATCAACGTGGTAGATTTAGAGGCAATAGAAGCAGGTTTGGTAGTGGAAGGAGTTCAAATAAATTCTCAGGAAGAAGCTATAATTGTAATGAGTTTGGACATCCAACATACAAGTTCCCTAAAAATTTTGGTTCTACATCAAGTGGAGGTGAAAGAAGAGTTGAAAAGAGAGTCCAATTTGTGCAAGAAGATGAAGGTGAAAGTATCAATTCTTTGAGTCATGTTGCTGCTCCAAAGGTAGGAGAATTATTGATGCTGAGAATAACACTCTTGAATGCATCCAAAGAGAAGGAACCAATACAAAGAAGAGCTCTATTTAGAACCACATGTAAATCCAAGGGTAAAGTATGCAAAGTAGTCGTAGATTCTAGTTCCACTAACAATATGGTGTCTAGTGAAATAGTAGATAAATTAAATTTGGTGAAATTTCCTCATGAAACTTCCTATAAGGTATCTTGGTTAACTGATGATCAGTCTCTTTTAATCAATGAACAAGTTTTGGTTGAGTTTCAGATTGGTGGTTATAGGGATAAAGTACTTTGTGATGTTCTGCCTATGATTCATTGTCATCTATTTCTTGGGAGACCATGGCAATATGATAGACATGCCATGTATGATGGAAGGAAAAAAACCTATTAGATTGAGAAGGATGGGAATGTGTTTACATTGACTCCATTTTTTGAAGATGTGCAAGGAAAAGGTAAGGCAACCCAAGTGATCATGATGGGTAAGAAAGAGTATGTAAAGATGGAGGAAGTCAATAATGTACAATTTGCAACCACGACAAAAGGTGTTAGGATAGTGATATTGAAGGATGGTGCACAGTTAGAAAGAAAAAATGATGAGAAGAAGGTGACAAAGACTGACCTAGAGAAGGTCAAGAATGAATTGTTTATGAAGAAGCAAGATGAAATTGTGGTAAGTACAATAGTTTTTCATGTGATTGCAAAAGGGGTTAAGGGGTAGTTCAATACTGTTAAGACAATTTAAAAAAAAATGATAATGTAAAGGATCTAAGGGTAGAGAAACTTGTGGCAGGGGTGAAGGAAAATAATGAGGTGAATGATGATGTTTGGAAGAGCTAAAGGAGTGCCATTGAGCATGTTTCAAGTGTGAAAGACAAGTAAGACAAAAGCAAAGGTGACAGAGGACATAGTGCAGAGGTAGGTACCACATTAGTTTGTGATGGAAAAGTTAGAAGATGTTTTTCAAGTTAGTTTGTGCAGAAGGAACCAAACCTAGATGGAAAACATATTAAGTACACAAAGGATGTTACAAGTCTAAAGTATTTAATTTAAGGGAAAAGAGAACAAATCAAAGGAGAACTAGTAGTTCAAGGGGGGGAAGAGTTTAGAGGTGGACCAGTTGAAGTTTAGATTCCAAGAGACTTGGAAAAGCTTCAAGGCTGGGTGTATGGTGCAGGCGCACCATGAGAGTTTAATTTTACAAGTTTTATAAATTAGGTCTTTTGGTAAATTTTTATGTTTCAAGTATTTTTTTCAAGAAAATAAGGTCCTTTTAGATCATTTTTAATGTGAAGTCATTTAGGGGGTCAGTTTAGAGTCACTTTGCAAAAAGTTGCTAATCTTGCAATGTTTTCATGTTAAAAATGCAAACTAGAATACTAATGATCTGGAGGTTTGAATGGTCATTGGAATTAGTTTAGGTAGTATTTTTTTGGTGGGAAAGCTTTAAATATGTGGGAGACATTGATTTAAATGTTCCTTGGTGATTTGGAGGCAAAAACTAATATGAATCTCTCTGTTTTCTTGAAATTTCTATGAAATATCTCTTTTTACAGGCCTGTACGGTATCGTACAAAGGAAAGAGTGGTCTAAAACCTTATGAACTCATTGGAGGAATGGATTAAATACATTGTTCATTTGGTTTGAGAGGTTTATATTGAATTTGAAGAATTTTATACTTGGCGTTTTTAAACTACCTGCGTATATCTAGATTTAAGGGGTTGACTATTAAAAATGCAATAATGGCCATTCCACCTATTGTATATGTTGTGTCTCGGTGGAAAGGGCCTAATTAGGTAGGTTTAGATGTGTAGATGTTTCTTGTGTCTAGGGAAGGTCTTTTGATGGTGTGGGCTTGATGCCCTAGTTGCAAAATGGTACATTTTTTAGTGTAATTAAGAGGTTTAAAAGTGGGAATGTGTGAAATTATTTGGGGCAGCATATTATGAAGGTGTTTTAGGAATTTGAAAACATAATGGGACATTTTTGAAGAGGTGGCAGAGTTGCTTGAGGTCTGGAAGGCATAATTTCAATAAACCTTCTCCAAATCAAGAAAAAGTAAGGGTTTGGTAAGAAGGTGGCCTGGAGGGTTTTGTGTGAGTTAAAAGTTAGAGATTTTGTGTTTATGTGGACTGGTTATGACTACCCAATGGTGATTTGGGCTTGATATGGAAGATTAAAGTAGGGTTGCTTTGTAAAACAGGCCTAATTGGCCAAGTTGGATAGTGTTGAAGCCTTGTTTTGAAGAGGTTGGTCGAAAGTGACCATAAGTGGTTTTGAGATATGTTTAAGAGGAGAATAATGGGTGTTTGGAATGGTGTATGGTTTTAGGTTTTTCCAAGTAGATTGTGAGTAAAATACAAAAAACCGAGTTTGCACACCTATAAGGAACAATTGTGAAGCTTGAGGAGAAATCATTCTAGATAGGATTTGGAGAGCTAAAGGCTTGGAGAATCAGTTGAGTTTTTGTTTGGTTGATAGAAGGCCTCCCTGTATTGCATCGCAAAACCACTTATAGTCACTTTAGACCAACCTCTTCAAAATAGGGCTTTAACATTGTCCAACTTGGCCAATTAGGCCTAATTTACAAAGTAACCCTAATTTAATCTTCCTCTCAAGCCCAAATCACCATTGGGAAGTCATAAAAAGTACACAAAAACACCAAATCTCCAAATTTTAACTCACAAAAAACTCTCTAGGTCACCTTCTTACCAAACCCTTACTTTTGCTTGATTTTGAGAGGTTTTATTGAAAGTATGCCTTCTAGACCTCAAGCAACTTTTCCACTGCTTCAAAATGGTTCCATTATGTCTACACATGCCTAAAAAACCTTCATAATATTCTACCCCTAATAATTTCACTCATTACCATTTTTAAACCTCTCAATTACATTAAAAAATGCACCATTTTGCAACTAGGGCATCAAGCCCACACCATCAAAAGACCTCCACTACACACAAGAAAAATTTAAACATATCAACTTACCTAACTAGACCCTTTCCATTGAAACAAAATATATATAATAGGTGGAATGGCCATTATTGCATTTTTAAACAATCAACCCCTTCAATCTAGATATACATAGGAAGTTTTAGAAAAAAACAAGTATAAAATGCTTCAAATTCAATATAAACCTCTCAAACCAAATGAAAAATATAGTTAATCCAAACCTCCAATGAGTTCATAAGGTTTAGAGAAATATGGCCTCTGTATGATACTATACAGTCCTATAAACATAGATATTTCACAAAAAAAAATCAAGAAAACTGTGAGATTATTATTAGTTTTTGCTTCCAAATTACCAAGGAACATTTACATCGATGTATCCCACATATTTAAATATTTCCCACCAAAAAAAAGTCCACCTAAACTAATTCTAATGACCATTCAAACCTCCTGACCATTGGTATTCTAGTTTGCACCTTTTTTGCATTTTTAACATGATAACATTGCAAGATTAGAAACTTTTTACAAAGTGACTCTAAACTGACCTCCTAAATGACTTCACATTACAAATGGTCTACAAGGGCCTTATTTTCTTGAAAAAAAGAATTGACACACCAATATTTACCAAAAGACCTAATTTATAAAACTTGCAAAATTAAATTCTCATGGTGCCCCTGCACCACAATTGGTTGCTAGTTGGGGGCCAACATACCATATGTCTTCATGTACAGAGGTGTAGTTACACAAACCCATGTCAGGGATGTGGGGTATTGGTAGCATGGTTTGAATATTTTGACCAGCTTCATTTGGAGACCTTAGAGGGATTGTGCATAGTGGCTCGATGAGGATCAACATTTACACTAGTGTCGGTAGCCTAGATACAAGGTTGGATGGATAGTCCAACCCTAGCATATCATTGACATGTATTTACTAGAAAGGGTGCCACAACAACTTGGTGAGAAGCATGGTATACCCCAAGGTACTGTAGAGTTTGATCGATCATCAAGGGAGGTGGAATTATGGGTTGCAGTGATTCTAGTGATGACATCTGAGTAGAGTATATATGGTTTATAGGAATTTACATGTGCATGGAGGGGTGGATTAGTAGATGAAATGTCGATGACTGAGTATGACAGTTGGTGGCAAGCGCATAGGTCACAACCTTTGAAATATCCATAGCAACAAACACCTATAGTCCAGTGAAGGCGAGGCCCATGAGGAAAGAGAGGAGGAGGGAGAGGGAGAGGATATGGAGGATGAGGAGGGGGTAGAGGTGATGATGGTGGAGGTGGTGGAGGTGGATCTAGGAGACAATGATAAATATTGAGTAGGAGGAGGATTAGGTCACTCTCTCCTATCAAGGAGGAGGGAGAGGAGGAGAGATAAGAGGAAGAGAGACAAGAGGAGGGGAGATAGGAGAGGAGACAAGATGAGGGGGGAAGGAATATGCAGATAGAGAGAGAGTAGCCAGAGGCTAAGGGTGACTAGCTAGACATACTAGAAAATGCGGCTTCCATGGCGGTAATGTAGACAGAGGCAGGGGGCATGAGGAGTGGCTAGAGGAGGAGGACAAGATGGGTGAGGAGGATCAGATCCTTCAAGAGAGGATTATTGATGGATATGGGGGTATGAGGATATACCCATCAGGGGTGGGGAGGAGAATATGGAACAAAAGATACAAGATCTACAGGCCAGGATATAGGCTTTAGAGGTTGAGTTCTAGACTGCATAGGTAGAGAGAGATGGACTTCACACAGAGCGAGACACTCTATGGTCAAAGAAGGATATGATAGTCATCTAGGCTCAAGATGCAGAGTAGAGGGTTATTGATTTCATTACCACATGCACAAGATCTACCACTGACAAAACACAAACACTCGTCAGTGCGGGAAGGTGAGAGTAGTACTATAGAGATCTATATGAGCATGTAGTCCTAGTTAAGTGCAAGGAACCTAGTGCATCAGTGGCACTGAGCAATGGTTGGTCCCATAGCAAACAATCATAGAGTCGATCTTGTAGCAGGGGAGAGAGCAATGCTGGAGTATCAGGACCTTGTGAAAAACCATCACCCTCTAGAGAACATGGTAGTTCAGGATAGACCCCATTTTTACTTGTGTATTTTGACACTTGTACTTTTTCCATCGAGCCTGCAAGCTCTTATTTGGGAGATAAATTATGGAATTGTACTGTGACACATTTTTGAGAAATATATATATATATATATATTGGCAGCGATGATATGATGTTCAGTATTTTATTATGCTTGTGTTATATGATGGCTACTTTTGATGCAATGGTTTTGTATGTTGCTACCTTATATATGATCATATGTGATAATGCATTTACTTTTATGATGTTGTTTATACCATGTGATGCTTATAAATGATGAGATATGATATCATTTTATGTTTATGTGATGCAAATGTAAACATATATGGAATATGATAAATGGTCATGACTAATGATGATGAATGCAAATGTATAGTTATATGTATGCCTATATGCCTAAATGTCATGGACGAATTTTTTATATTTTCTTAATGCACATGTATATGATGCACTATGTATGGATGATAATGTGTATATGATGTTCTAACATGATTATACATGCAGGATATGTGTTTTTGTGTGTCACAGGTATCTATCAAAATGTGGATGGGAGAAATGTTAGCATGGAATACATGGATGTTAGGGTATGTGCAGGACCATGATGAGTATGTGTAGGGTATGCGGCTGACGAATTTTTTTACTATCCAAAATTGATGAAACAAAAAGGGTTTTTAAAGGAGATTCTTAGCTTTCTACCAATATAAAGTATGCTTTACTTTGAATTTAATAAATAATTATTATTCATTTTCTATTTGAATTACAACTAAAGTCTTGATTGAAAAGTTGATTGAAAAAAATCTATAGCTTTTAAATGGTATCAAACTTTTTGAATTTGAAACATGCATCACATTCTATACTTCACATACTAAGTATTAAAAAAAAAATTGAATTTCATGAAGTTTTGACCAAGTTAAGGTGGTCAAACATACAAGTTTTTATATTTTTTCAAAGTTGTAATAAAAAATTCATAATTAATTAGTTAGTTGGAAAAAAAGTAAAATAAAATATGCATCACATCGGGACATGAGTCCTCTACTTATATCTAAAATATTATAAAAAAATATTATCATTTTATTGTGGTTAGGGTGGTCAGACAATACCTACTTATTTTTTCCCTAAAATTTAAGTACTACTGTATTGAAATTTCAAATTTTCACCAAACAGTTTAAAAAAAAACCTAGCAGTTTAGAAACTACATTCAATTTTCTATAGATTCTATTCTTACATACTTTTGAAATAATATAGATCACTTATTCAAATTTTTATGTTAAGTTGCCTAACTTTATTTTTTTGAATTTTCATCGCCAGCTAAGGGCCTATTTTTTATATGATGATCTTGCACATACCCATTAGTATGATAGAAGAATCTTTAATTTTTTCCAAATAAATAATAGGCCTTGCACTAATCATCATTAGTCATTAAAATGACATAAATGGACAACAAGCACCATGGTATGAGATATACCAAGGTGTGCAAGGCCATCCACTTGCAAAATAGACAGTCACAAACAAGGAATACATCAACTCATACTAAGGGCATAGTTGCCCCAGTCTTTTTGTCAAGACATTCCACAAACAACAATCAAAGAAAAGAGTCATGAGACATCATCACTCCTCTAAATACTTCATGGGATATCCTTGAGGAAGCTAGTAACCTAACTCAAAGACAAATGAAAAAGAAAAAAAGATAAGACAAAATAAATCACAAAGTCAAAAGGCATTCAAAGTGTTTGCCAAAATTTAATTGTTTGAATGGTTTGATTGTTTGAAAAATCCTAGTTTTAGGATACACATATCGTATAAGACGTCGAGTATGGTTTTGATCATGCGGCCCCCTATATAAGGAAAATGGTGATGTTTTACTAAATGATAATGTTTGACCTCGGGAAGCACACATCCTGTATAAGACATAAGTTGACTATTTTGATGGTTTAACCATTTGACTATTTTAACAATTTGTTTGGTTTGATTGAGTGACTTTGTTGACTTGTTTGATGTTTTGATGAATATTTGTGTCTATGTTGACAATTTCTGGTTTATTGTGACTAACATGACTAACCCTAAAGGACCGACCTAGGTGGCCTTGGGGGCTCATCGATAGATGGCCTTGCCTATGTAATAATGTGCAAAGACCTCGTAGTTTGACATGACATGAATTTGTTTTATTTACAAAAGAATGATTCATGATTGTTATTTAACAAACCTAAAAGGACTAATCTAATGCCTCGGGAGCACATCAATTGATAGCCCTACCTATGGTTAGTCATGGAGGCAATGTAGTTCAACTGGACATGGACTAACAAGACTAACTTTTACTATGTTTTTGGGATTTTTGTAAGTTATTTGTATGTTTTTGATTTTCGACATGTTTTCATTTTTTTTTCTTTTTGAAGATTTTATGATTTTTTTTGTCCTTTTGGGAATATTTATATTTTTTTTCTTTTTTTCACATTTTTTTCTTTTTTCTTTTCAGGATATAGTGACCTCTCATAGCAAGTGTAGGATCCAATGACGATATAGGTAAAATATTTTCCCCTAGTTGGGTATAAGACCAATTTATTAAGTGTTATATTGAATGCAATAGGAGTTATGGAGAGAAAAAGGATGCATGATGTCAATCGTTCCAAGTCAGGGAAAGGACCACTATTTATTATGGATGAGGAGAATAGGTAATGGAAAAAAGTCAAATTGGAATAATGGTAGGAGTAAATTCAGCTACACATGGTACCTGTTTGCCAGGTTTTCACCATGGTACTTATCCAATGCACCACCAAAGTTGTTTTCACTATTAGACGAATTATTTCTCTTTACTATGTTTCTTGATTTTTTAATTTTTTTTTTGGTATTACTAGAATGCCTATTTGTCAGGCTTTCATCAAGGTAACAATTTTTTTTTCTTAATTTTTAATGGTTAAGATGGTACTTTTGGAAGCTATGTGTAGAACCAATATGTCATGATGATGCCTTGAACTTTTTTGGATGACCGTGTTAGACAAAAGGACCTGATTTAGATGTAAAATGTAATTGGCAGATATGACAGATTATAAAAGTGGCATACAAAAGATGTTGTGGGTTGATTCCTAATATGCACACTATGTGGGCCACTAGGCTTCAGAAAAAAAGGAGTTTGGGTGAATGATGAGCTAGAGTACATTGAGGGGTCATCATCAAAGGCACATTGAAAGACATCGCCAATGGAAGTGATATGATAAGTGAATATGGATGGATTAAATGGAATGTATGGAAAGAGTGAAAGTGATGGAGATGAAAACCTTGGATCAACAAGATCTTTGCTTGAATTTTTGCACTGATAGATGCCTCCAGTGATTTTTGATGGAGGAACATTCTTGGAGACCAATGCTTTTTGATTTTGACTTTTGATTTTTATTTTTTATTCATCCAATAGATTTTTATGGTGGCTAGAGGATGTGTCTTGAAATTCTTTCTTATTCTTGACTTGTATTTTTTATTGGTCCCATAGTTCTTGTATTGGCTAGAGGACTTTTCTGGATTTTCTTTTCTTTTCATCATGTATTTTGATTCTTGATCTCATTTTAAAGGCATTTTTATTCTTGATTCTTGAGCTTTGCCTTTTTCCTTTCCTTTAGATGTGACTTTTTGATCCATGTCTATGATGTGAATGGACATGAGTGGAATGGATGAGATGGATGGAGTGATGAAATTTTTTAGTGGATGATCAAGAGTGGCGATGTCATTAATGAAGACTTTAGGACTATCCTTTTTAGTACTATTCACATCAACGGAGGCTTGCACATCCTTGACAACCTGGGCTGATGACTTAGTA
The DNA here is from genome assembly GCA_007258455.2 of Sequoia sempervirens. Classification (NCBI taxonomy): domain Eukaryota; kingdom Viridiplantae; phylum Streptophyta; class Pinopsida; order Cupressales; family Cupressaceae; genus Sequoia; species Sequoia sempervirens. The sequence continues at coordinate 291,997,616 of VDFB02058242.1, read as the reverse complement.
GAAGTGAAAATAGTGGGGACATATCTTAACACAGGATAGGTGGTAGGGTAGGATGATGTTTGGATATCCTCAATAGGGTCAATATCAAAGAGTGTATTATCATATATATCCTTTCCAAACATGGGGTTGTCATGAATATGAAATTTTTTAGCGGAAGAAAATGGGGTAAATCCAGATGTATCATTAGGATCCTAGAAGGTTTCGATCACAACACAACCATATATTTGTGTAGCTTTTGAAGAAATCTTGACGTCATTGTTGGAGGCTTGAACATTAGCATTGTTGTTTGTCTACAAATTGCTCATACAATACTCACCACATCCCATATCATGGACTTGGACCTTGGGGTTCGATGGTATGGTAGATGGAGTGGATGCTTTAACTGATAATATGGATCAATGTAATGTGACGAAGTGGAAGATGAAGCCTCATTATTGACAAGTACTTGGAATTGAGTGGTCCCTCTCAAATTACTATAGTATTGAAAGCAATCGGTATCACCAGGAATCATAATTTTGATGCCTTCATGTGAAAATTTAAGGCATCGGTGGCATGTGGATGGAAAAACCTTCATGGCATGAATCCATGGTCATCCTAGGAGAAGGTTGTATGGGAGTTTGAGATCCAAGACTTAAAAACTGGTATCCATCACTACAAGACCAACTCTAATACGTAATGTTATGACTCCTTTAGATGACCACTCTTTGTCATCGTATTCCTTGATAAAAATGTTTTTGGTAGTATCTACACATGCTTCTGAGAAGTCCAACATCTTGACCAATTTCAAGGTGCAAATTTTTAACCCAGATCATCTATCTACCAAGACTCGCCTGACTTTTGTTTTATGGGAAAGAACTTCAAGTTGTAAAGGGTCATTATGGTTTTTCTTGTTTGTTGAATAGTATTGTTCTAAAAAGGTGGTGTGATGGGAATTGTTCAACTAGCCCACCATCTCCTAGAAATGATTGAAGTCAAGGTTAGTGGGGATGGTTGGGTTCTGCAAATCTTTGTCAAGGATGGCTTGGTGATCAGGTGATATACACAACAATTCTAAGATAGAAATTTATGCAAGAGCCTTCCATAATTGGTCAAGTGGGTTGTATTGGGGCCTTGAGGTTTGTTGCTGCTATTGTGAAGGAGGTCCTTGGATGGTTACCTTAGTTCAACAAGTGTTGATAGAGAATTCAAGAGGTTCTTTATGGTGATAGTATTGACATGTTCATCAGTGGCTCAAATATGGTTTATGATGGTCGTATGGTTATAATGGTATTTGGCATTGGTATAATTTACTAAATTATTATTGGTATTACTAGCCTAGTTGGAGGATTTTCCTTTCTCTTGATCATGAATTAGATCAGAAAAAACTTTATGATTGTTGTTCAAGGATGGTTGTTGCTACCCATTAAGTTAAATGGTGCCATTTTCCACATGATCTTGTATGATATTTTTCAATTTCTAGCATTGTGATAGATTATGTCCTTTGGGTCGATGGTAATCACAAAAGGAATTTTCATCCCACCAAGAATGCTCAAACTATCCAGTACTGTATTGTTTTGGTTTAGGTAATTTTATAGCATTGTGTTGTTAAATTTATTTGAATATTGACTCAATTGGTTCTGGTAAAGGAGTATATTGATGTTTGGGAACTTTCTTTGAGTTCTTGGTTGTTGTGTGCTTTGGAAAACATTAGTAGTTTGATCAACAATTCTTGGTGCATTGCTGGATGAATTGGACCCTATGAGTGAGATGATAGGACCAACATGCATAGTTTTAGCATTGACAATGCCATCATTGGTTTCGTTTTGTTTCAAGCCCAATTTTTTTTTTTCATTTATAGTGCTTTGGAAATTTGCATTCTTTCTTGGCATTTTGATTTCACCTTTTTCAATAAGAGCTTTTTCGAGGATGATACCCTTTTCCACTAGGTCGAAAATGAGGTGCATCATTGTACTCCTAGGTCACTTATCAATTTTGGATTAAGGTTTTCTAGGAACATGGTGACCTTTTTTTTCTGGTATCTCAACCAAACATCAACTAGAAAAACTTCTCCATTATTGGAAGAAGGTGAGAAAATTTTCTCCTTCATCTTGGGTAGAGTGGTACAAGGTGGCTATTGTGATCTCATTGTCAATGTTAAAGGCGAAGTATTCGATAAATTTTTTAGTTAATTCACCCCATGTTTTTATGCTATTCTTGAGTTGATGAAACCATGCTAGTGCTATTCTAGTAAGACTTCATGGAGAGAGTCTCATAAGATATGTAGGATCATATGCAACATCAATACAAGTCATGGAAAATTCCCTTACATGCTCAATAGGATTACACATCCCATTATACTTAGGAAAGTTTGGTATAACATAGCCATGTGGGAAGGGTGGCATATATAAAATCTTGTCAAAGGGAAATGGACACAAATCTTTTGTTGAGTAGGTCTTTTTGCTAGACATTTGCATGTTGTCCATTTGTTGTTATAGAGCTAGCAATTATGTTTACAAAACATCCACTTGGGCTAATGATGTGCTTTGTGTATTGTTGGGTGTGGGTAGCCATGTTGGAATCCACTATCGTGAGACAATTTTTGGTTTAATGTATGGGTCTAAGATGGATTTTAGTTTCATATATCGGAAGTGTATATGTGTGATGTATTTTGGGTTGGTATGTGTTGATTAGGAATATGGATGTTATGGAGGGTATTGGATTGGGTATTTCCTAAGCTTGTAGAAGCATGACCATGTGGATTTCTAAATTGTATAAAAGAACCTTGGTTTCCATGTGGTGGTATATGTCTTGTTTGCAATGTAGTGGTATGTTGTAAAATTTCAATGCTTGTTATGCTTGGAATGGAATTTTTCACACTCGGTATGGAATTTGTTGTGTTGATAGTGACTTTAGTCCTTTTAGTTGTGTGATTTGTGCCAAATGAACTTGATTATTATGCTCCTATAGTGAATTCCATGTCTTGTGATGTTCCTTGTGTTCCAAATAGGGAGGTCTAGGTTTTCGTCACATCTTGTGTAGTTCCTCTCGATGGTATGGAAGTACTAACTTATGGGATAGAGCCACTAGAGATGGTTGTGTTGTTTCCTTGAGTTTGATTAGTAGGTGTGGATGAGGTTTGCAATGTATGCACATCAAACCCAGGAGGTAATGTGGCACCTTCTGTTAATAGTTTTACCAAATAACATTGAGGATCTAGTGCCAAATATTCATCCACAAAAGAGGAAAACTTAGGATCTTGTGCATCAGCTTGTAAGTCTTGTACTACAATATGTCAATTTTTGTCTCTAGTGAAAATTTTGTCCAATAAGTATTTGTATGGTCTTGATTTCCCTTATGAGGAGTTTCCAAATGGATTAATAAATTCATTGTCTTGTGGGGTAGCCATATTGTCTTTTTGTTTCCTTTTTGACCTAGTTTCAACCATGTAATACTTGGAAGAGAGGATGGTTATGAAGATGACTTGGAGTGATGCCTAAGATGACTATGGAAGGATATGCCTAGGGAAAATTCCAAGTTACTAATTCAAGGTGACAAAATGTCAAAAGGTCAATAGAGTAATGTCACAATGAAGTCCAACCAAGGCATAGTTTATGCAAAATGTCTATTTTTTTGAATTTTTGAGATATAAGTGCCTAAAATGGTGTCCAAAACATGCTCAAATAATATGCAAGTGGAAATGGTAATGCCAACTAGGGTAATGAATACTAAATTCCCTATAGTGAGATCAAAGCAAGGTTGCAAGATCAAATCAAGGCAACCAAGGTCACAAATCTATTTTATCAAGACTTTAAAGATGATGGTGAATAAAGTTACAAAGGTTGACAAAGGTGATATCAAACTAGCCTTGGGAGTTGAGAAACCAACCTATATGACAAAAGGACTAAAGATGATGGAAGGTTGAAGTCAAGAAATTTTTTTATCTGATCTTTATGAACTAGCCTCAAATCTGATAGGTCACCAAAACTAAGGTTCACAACAAGGTCTATGCAAGATAGAAGATGCCTTAATGTTTTTCAAGGTGTATGCAAGGTATGCAATGGTGAATGAATGGATTAGTGGTGTTTGTAAGTCTTACAAGTATATGGTTAAAGACTCGGGTTATACTTAGGATCAATTAACAAATGGCTTTGTTTTAGTTTTCTTCAAGATTTTTGGCTTTAGACAGTTGCATCATTTCAGTTGTCAATTACGGTGATGCATAGTTGATTATAGTTTTTTGGAATTGCAGTTGTAGGTTTTTGTGTCATGGTTATGGTTTATGATAGTGAATTGTGGTTTTCTATGTGTTTTGATTATTTTGACCAGATTTTGACCAAAATTTGAGGTGATTTTATGATGTTTAATTTTGAAAAATATAGAGAACAGTCTACAAACACTTGTCTTTTGTTTGGTTTGAATGCGTAAGATGTTTAAATGTGTAGAAGAAACCTACAAACATAGTTCACAACCTATGGCTTCTCAAGAGATACCACCCACCAAATCCCCACTTAGATTTCTCCAACTAGAGACTTGGTGGCATTGGCTCCCCTCCATGACACTCATCTCTTGGGTTCACCAAGTCTCAATTCCCCAAAGAGGAATTGTTGCCTCTACACATGCTTAGTATAGATGCGGGGTGGCTTCAGAATGACCATTCCTATCCTAGCAAGTGAAAGGGATTTTTGCTACTATAACAAAGGTTCTTAGTAAATACTCAGGGACACGACTCCCCACAAGCATCCAAAAAACCACTTAAGGCTTTAATCACTCTACTAGGGGCTCTTATACTTTTTACTATAGGTACCCTATTTCAAGTGACATTATACGGAAAGGGTAAAGACCATCATGAGGACTTGGCAATTTAGTCTTATCCTTTTACATACTAGCCCAAGTGAAAAATCAGTTGGAGTCATTCCCTCTTCCAAGGAAAGCCCCTCTAAAGGTAACAAAAGTAAGACAAGGATATTATTTTTGATCATCCAAGATCACAAGAAGCACAAGGAGAGAGCATAAACAACACCTTTGCCTCACACTCGCATGGGGTTCATTTTAATTCCAAAATCCAAATGTGTGGGTGATTATACAAAATTCCAAAAGATGTTTTTGATTCTCGAGATCACCAAATGTTGGGAGAGAAGTGCATACACACCTTGAAGCACAATGAAAATCATAAGATAATGCAAACACTTGTTCTTTTTATCCTTCAAAGAAATATTTGAAAAGACACTTGATGCAAAGGTTAAATTTAGACCAATGAGTGAAATGAAAGTTCTTTTTAAACCATTGATTGAAATGCAAATTAAGGTAAATTTAAGCCCAATGATGTGTGAATGAAAGGTTAATTTTAATCCAATGAGTGAATGAAAAGAAGACAAGATGGTTTAATAAAAAATTCAAGTGAAATATCTCTATTCCACTATGCCACATGCTAGAAATCAACCATTAGTAACAAAAAATCCATATGCTGTGAACTGTGAATGACCTAAACTAAAATTGTTGACAAAAAAAATAAAATTCTAAAGAAAAAGGAAATTGCATCACAAAAAATCACAAATGTGGCTCATAGACAGAAGCAAATGCATCTTAGAAATTGTGGCAATGGATTTCTAGATTTTGACTACGGTTCATGAAAAATAGATGTGGCTCAGGTTGATGTTGGATGTGGTTAACCAAAAGGGTGAGGTGATTGTAGCAAAACAAAGTTAGTTGTGGTGTGATATCCCAAACATGTATCCTACAAAATGGATATTTTTGTATGATCTATGCAATTTTTCCCTTTCACATTAGGTTCACCATTGTAATCAAGGTTAAAATATTAAAACTTAGGCTATAAAGCATATAAATCAAGCCCTAATAAACAATGAAGTAAAATAAGCATAAAGACATAAAAGCATGGAACAATATTACCAAATCTTCATGCCACCATTGATTCACCTTCATTGCACTTCTCCATTTTGCTTGAATATAATAATTTCCCTCATATTTTTTATTATGCAATAAAGACCTATGACAATGGAAAATAAAAATATTGAAGATTCTAAATGACTATGGATGCACTTAATTTGATGTTGATAACAAGATATCAAGATAGTATAAGATCTCCTAAGCTCATGTAAACTCTAGATGATGAAAATGAAAATGACAAGGTCTTTTATAGAAAAGAAAATTTTGAATGAAGGGTTGAAATTGAAAGCCAATAAGACATGACAACCAATAGCCGAGATTGAAAGATGTTATAAGGATTAACGATCAAGATTAAATTATGGACAATTTAATCAAGGGTGGAGGTTAATTGAGTCATGGATAGAGAAGGACTTGAGGTGGAAGATAAGATTGGCACATACAAAGAGGTGATAGGAGGAATTAAATAACAAAAATTATTTAATCTAGGTGGCCAATGAATAATTAAATAATAAAGATATTATTTAATCATAGAAGAATGTGACAAAGAGGACCTTTTAAATCAAATAATAATTTAATTCAAAATTCAAGAGAATATACCAAATTAAATAAATAAAATTTATTTAATTAATCAAGGAGGAATAAATATTAGAAACAAATTTATTAAATAGTTAAAATTATTTAATTAATAGAAGACATGACTTTAGAAAATAAAAGACAAAAGGGAAAATGATGAAGAATCTAAGTCATAGGCCTAGGACAATTTTTAGTGTCTATAGAAGCAATGCATGATGACCCTACGCCCACCCTGAAAAAAATAATACAATACAACAACCACAACAAGAGCTAAAACCTTCTTTAGACACTATCATCTACCCTCTTTTTGTGATGAAATTAGATGATGATGATGAGATTGCTAAAATTAATGAAGAGGTGCATAATGAATTGATTACATTGTTTCCTTCTTCCATGAGATTAAACAAAAATTGTCCTAAGAAGAGTGTTGAACCTAGTGCTAGTCCTAGTTCAGTACTTTCTATTGTCTCTTTGACTAGCTTACCACCTTCGGTATACAATGAACATGATTGGGATGCAGACAACCTACTTTAGGTTGACTTGCATATGCCTTACTAGTCTTTTTCATTATTTCTTTGATTGCATGTGTGTAATGTGATCCCCCATACTATTATGTCTCATGTTCTCTCTCTCTTTGTGACATTACTCTATTTGTAGGTTCATTCTTCTCTATTTCATAAATCTTTTATCTTTTCCTTTGCTTTTTCTTTTTCATTTGTCTTGTGTTTTCCTTTTGGGGATGACACAAGGTGTGAAAAAATTTATGTCTCTTCCATGTTGACCCAAAAGGATTTTCCTTTCATTGTTTATCTATTTTTCATTTGTCTTGTGTTTTCCTTTTTGGGGTGATGCAAGGCATCAAGAAATTTAAATGTCTCTTCCATGTTGACCTGAAAGGGTTTTCTTTTTTTTTCACTATCTTTGTGTCATTCTTCCAGTACTATGTGTATTTGGGGAATGATGACAATTTTGATCTCTCTATAAACATTGTAGTAAGAATATACTGACCCCAAATCTATAGTTCCCTTATGTGTTCGAATTTTCATTTTTGGGGGTACCCCCACTCTCTTGTCCTTTTTGCATGACATAACTTTACTCAAAAACATATGACTTGGCATAGGGATTTCCAAGTTAGATCTCATTTCTTCCTCTTATGTTTTTATTTATCATTTGCTACTTTAAAGTAATTTCTCACAACATGGTGTTTAGAAATTTCTTTAAAGTGGGGGCATACATTGTCATTATTCTTTTGCATTTTTATTTTCATGGTTTGTGGTGCAGTATTCTTACTTTATACGATGTGTTTTTTGCTTTGTGGATGAAATTGAGTGTGATGTACTTCAAGAGAGTGATCTTTCTTAGCATATTACATTCCTCTTAGTGGCTTGATGTGACACACTCTATCCCCTAAGTTGTGAATTTTCTATTCTTTGATTGGTCCTCTCTTGGAAATATTAAGCACAAAGTTCCCTAAGTTAAAGACCTCGCATGAACTAAGCAAGACTCCTTTGAATTTATTTGCATTTTTAATTTTGTAGTTATATGGGCACCTTGCATAACACATCTTGCATTCCTATGGAGACATCTTGCTTTTTCATGAGTTCTAAGCATACAAATATTTTCTTGTCTCATGAAGCTCAAAAATCATTTTTGTGTGGCACCTTATTAAAGTTATCAAGAGGTATAAATTTAGTATGGTTTGATGGGAAGTCAAACAAGGGCATGACTTTCCCTTAGCTACTTGTGTGTGAGAGTGAGAGTGCATACCAGCCATGAGTGTATGTGTCTCACCTTCTTGGACTTCTCACCTAGTAGACAACCTAAAGTTCTATTGCCTCAAAGTGACTATGCATTTTTTTGGACAAACAACCTAGATATAATCCACATCATGTTGGATAAACAGTCAAAGCTTGATCTTCCCTTTTATTTTTCATGTTGTTTCATTTTTTTTATGTCTTTGATAGTGCATGCTTGTTCCTTGTTGCTCTTTATATCATTCTTGTGTGTGTTATTTTGTGCTTCTGTTGGTTTACCATAAGAGTCCCGGGGGCTTGTGCAACCCTCTTGATCATGATATTCCATCTTACTATCATTGGTGAATTTGAACTCCTCTTGATCATGGCCATCTTATCTTGCTGGCATTATTGCATCTAGTCTACTTTAGTGTGATTTTGAAGCAAGTTCATCCTCTCACTAAATTGGGGGCTAGATGTAATGATGGAGAAAGGTCGCCCTAACTTGGCCTTGATTTAATGTTGTAACATGTCTAACATATTCACATGAGGTCTTGGTCCGTTGTAAACTAAATTAGCTTATTGGTGCCTTGTTTAAAGTGTTGTAAAGTATTGTAACACAATTTCACATTTTTCTAGGGTTTTCATTAATATTTGGGCCTCTTTATGCTTTAATTAGCCTTATTTTGCATCCATAAGCCCCATTTAATGCATCTTTTCAGGGATAATCCTGACATAAATCAATAACCAATCATAATTTAGGTGTTTTAGGCTTGAATGGCCTAGATTTAGTGATCTGGGACTCATTCACCACCTTGGGTGAATGAGTCCCACCTAGAATTTTTGGTCTTGATTCTGGTTTCACACCTTTCTAAGCATTTTTTAAAATGGTCCCAAAAATTATTCTTGGTAGGACTCATTCGCCACCTTGGGTGAATGAGTCCCGTGTGGTCCGAGATCAAAATTAATTCAAATTTTTGGTGGGATTTAATCCTCCTAGATTTGATGTCAGCTTGTAGTGTTGTAATTTTGGGAATTTTTGCATAATTAAGTATAAATACAAGTTTATTTCTCTGATTTTAACCTCAACCATTCAAGTATTCATCCTTATAGAAAGTTTAATTTTACAAGTGCATTCAATTTTTTTCAAGAGCATTCAAGATCATTCAAGGGAAAATTATCAAGCATTTTAGAGCAGTATTCCAGCATCAATTATCATGTCAAGTACTTTATGCATCATTTTTATTTTGGAGCTAACAATTATGGTGTAGGATCTCATGATTCAAGCTAGCATTTCATTCAAGATTTATCACATTCAAGCAAGAGTCAAGATCTACATCCATTGGATCCATCTCACACATATTTGCAACACTTCATTGATAGGGTTTGGTGAGTTGCAACTTCTTAGTTTGTTCATTCATCATTCTCCATTTGTATTTAATTATATTTCACTGTTTGATTAACAAAACAGGGTTTGACCAAGGAAAACCCCTATCCACTAACCCAACAACATTTTCCCCTCCCTTTTGTGTGTGATTTGTAGGTCTAGGTTGCATATTTTCTAAGGAGAAAGATTGGAGAAAAGTTGTCAATTTATCCAAAGTTGTCAAAGTTGTCATCAAGCCTTGGAGAACACCTACAGGATGCAAATCATGAAGGATAGACTAGACAGAGAAGACCAGGATTAGAATTTGAAGCTTTAGAAAAACCTAACTTGAATGATTGACCACTTCTAGCGAATGAGTCCTAGTTTTGGTCAAAATTTAGATTTTTGTAGATTTAGATACCCATTTGGTAGATTCTCATTCCCATACAAAAACCTAGATTCTGGAATGATTTTCCCAGCTTGGTCAATGATTCCTACTCAACATTAAAGGTATAATTTCTAGTATTTTAGGCTTCCTTCCAATCATTTCTAGATTCCTAGGTGCACATATCACTTTATGTAGTTTTTTGTGATGTTTCATTTACATTTCTAGGTCATTTTGTAGGTCATTTCATTGAATTATGGTTTAGTGTTGCATCTTGCATTGCATTAGTATTTCCAAGTTCTTACTTGGTGGTGACCCCTTAATTATTTTGCATTTATCCCCTAGGAAAACCCTATTTCAGGATCTCTTTCTCCTTTGCATTGAGATCTCTAGGGTTATCCTTCAATGGAATTGGAGAAGTGGATGTGCTCTATGTCCTAAAACCATATGATAGCACTATACCACTTTTTCACCATTTCAGTTAGGTTCTACCATTTTTCCTACATATGTCATCTACATCACTAACATTATATTTCATTTTCATCATCCTGGGTCAGGTGTCAAGTATCATCCTTACCTTATACTTTAAGTGTTTCAAAAGTCTTAAGGAAGAAGTTCAAAAACTAAAGTTTGATACTCATAACACCTTTTGAGATTCAAGAGTCAGGCATTAGCCTTACCCTTTACCTTCTACCATCATTCACTTCATTCACAAAACTTCACTCTAACCTCTAAAATTTTTTTGAATCCTTTGAGTCATTGGGTATCAAACTTCACATTTATCATTTACCTCTTTCTTATATTTCAATAATGTGTTAAGTTGGTGTAGGGGCACCTAGTCTACATAATGTAAATAAGGGTCAAATGTGAGTATTTTATGATGTTGAGTCAATTTTTATGTAGTAAGGTCTATTTAGATCATGTGTGATGTTTTAAGTCATGTGGGGTCGGTTTGAAGTCAAGTTGTCATTTGTTGCAAAATGTTGCAAAAGTTGCATAAGCAACTTTGCAATTTTGGTGTGTATGGAAGTTGAAGGGTCAAATGTTTGAAAAGCAATTTGGAACCATTAGTTTTGGCTTGTAAAAGTTTAAATATTCCCTAAGATGTTGGAGGAAAACTTTTGGAGATGATTTTAATGCTCAAACAATCAGAATAACTCTATTTTTTGTGTGTTTATATTGATTTCTTGCTACTACAGGGGTTTGTATGATTTTGTATAGCTTGGACATGTGTTCAGTTGTATTTGGATTCATGGAAAACTAATTTAACTTCCTTTTGCAAGTGATTTCATTTTTTTCATAAAGTTTGAAGCGAGTTAGAGCCAAATTATTGAAAGCAGCCAAAAAACCCTAGTTTTGAGGGTTTGAGAGTAGAAATATGAATTAGGGGACCATTCCACTAGTGATAAATTATGAAAATTAGTGGAATGGAAGTAGTTATGGTACTTATAATGTTTTTAGGGTTTTCAGGATTAGGGGATGGAGTTAGGGTTGAGTTTGATGCAACCCTAGCCTAATATCTTTATGTATTAGGCTTGGGTGAGTAGGTAGATGCAGGGTTTGATAGAAAGGTGATTTGGAATTGGTTCTAGTTGATGGGAAGTCTATTTTTATATCCCATGTGACATGATGGAAGCCCCAAAGTAAAGAATTAAAGTTGGGATATTGAATTTCATATTGTTTCTTTGTTGAACTAGCCTAATTAGGCCTAATTGTAGCATAGTAGTCAATATTTGAGGGTACAAAACAAACATATCCAAAATTTTGATATGTTTCTAAGTGGCTTAAAGGGTATCAAGAATGATGTTCACAAATTGGGTATTGGGTCTAGTCTGAAATTTTTGTGAGAAAAACCATGTTCCAAGTACTACAAGAAGAATTAAAGATTTTGGGACAAAGGCGTTCCAAGTACTACAAGAAGGATTAAAGATTTTGGGAGAAAGGCACCAAGTTAGGGTTTTTGATTTGAGAAGTTTGTCTAATTGTGATTTTTTGACAACCTCAACCTTGTTATGCATCAAATTGGTAATAGAGAAAACTAAATAGTGGCATGGTTTTCCTTCACTTATCTCCTCGATGGAAGTTTTTCATGTCAACCTATTTGTTTTTGCACGATTGAGGTGTATACATTTCCTTAAGGCCAACCTATTTGAGATTGTTTTAGGTTGCAAAAGGAATTGAAGGATATTTTGTGTGTTGATTAGTGTAGAGTGTATTGTGAAAAATATGCAAATGTGATCAAGTGTGATAATCTCAATGTGAGCCTTAATTCCTATGATTTCTAGATGTAGTGAGTAGAAGGTGTCTACATTTTAGTCTATTTTATGAATTTTTTGTACTTCAGTGGAATTGTACCTTTAGAATATGAGAGATAAATTGTTAGTAGTTAAAATTTGTATTGATCCACCCCTTCTTCTATTCTTATTTCTTTTAGATAGCGAGTCCTTTGGAAGTTAGCAACTAGTAGTAAGCCATTCTTTATCTTTCAAGGTAATGGACCTTATTTTATTCAGTATTGCAATTCATATATTAGTGAGCTAATTCTCATTATGTTTTTTCTCTTCTTGGTTTTTCCACATAAATCTAGTGCTCTTTTGTGTTTTATGTGTTTTCATTACTTATTTACATGTTTACATTCTATTAATGCATGTTAAGGGTTTAATGGTTAATAAGGGGTTGAAAACATAGAGAGGGTTTGAATGTTTTAAAGTATATAATTAATTCACCCCATCTTATTTTTCTTGTGCATCTAACAATTGGTATCAAATTTTTGGTTCCCAAGAAGAAGCTTAATCGCTTTAGGTAAATCTTGATGACACATAGGAAAGGTGTTAAAGCTTCTTTGTTTGACAGAACAATTTTTCCTTTTTGAAATATAGGATGTAGTCCTTTATGGTATCTCTTGGATTTTGTGTTTGAAAATCTATTGGAAAAGGTTATATTATTCCTAAAAATGGTCCAACAAGTGATGATTATATCAAGGATTATGAAAACAATGGAAAATAAAGGAAATCAATCCTAAGTGGTCTCCCTAATTATGAACTTGGAAAGGTAATAAGTAAGATGTCTACTAAAGAAATATAAAAAAATATAGAAGGTATCTATGAAGGAGATGATATGGTCAAACAAGAAAATTTGTAGAACTAAAAAGTCACATTTGAAACCCTAAGGATGTTTTAACAAGAAGATATTACTACCTACATGCTTAGAGTTGATGAATTTGTCAATACCATCAACGGTCTTGGTGGAAAGCTAGATGAAACCAAAGTTGTGAAAAAAGTATTAAGAAATTTTCCTAAAGCTCATAGTTCTAAGGCTTTTGCTATTGAGGAAGCTCAAAATTTGGATAATTATTCTAGAGATTAGATGTTTGGTGCTTTAACTTCTTTTGAAATGGGAGAGTTTGGTCAATATGCTCCAAACAAAGAAACTTCTTTCAAATTCTACAAAGTGGAAAAGGATGACAGATCAAATCTAAATGATGTTGATGAGGTGGAAGCAAGCTTTGTGAAGAGATTGAAAAATGGTACTATAAAATGTAGAGGTAAGCTACCTTTAAAATAATTTAGTTATGGAAATAAGGTAATTATGCATGTAAATGTCCAACTAAAGTTACTAATGAAAAACAAAAGGATCATAAGGGTAAATTTGTCAAAAAGAGCTATTATGTTGAAAAGGACAATGGTGTATCTGATGATGAATAATCATATTATTTAGATGAAGGGAGTGATGAATTCTTGTTCATGGCTTTAAATATTGGAACTAATTATACTAATATTGAAATATGTGTGAAGGAAAATTCTAAGGAAATAGGTCATAACATTGAAGGAAGTATGTTGAATGATTTTCATTCTAGAGAGGAGAAGAATTACTAGATTATTCACAATGGATTCTCAAATCATATTGTAGGTGATAAATGCATGTTTGTTAAGATTGAAAAATATTATGGTGGTCTTGTTAAGTTTGGTGATGATACATCTTCTAAGATATGTGAAAAGGGTTCAATTAGTTTTGATGGAAAGAATAATACAAATAATGTTCTTTATGTCAAGGTTCTCTGACATGATATTCTAAGTGTAGGATAAATATGCAAAAAATTATATAATCTTATACTTTAGAATGGTGGTTGTGAAATACGATAAGGAAGCTCTGGTACTTTGGTTTCTACTGGAACAAGGATAGAAGGTAATGTATATCAACTCAAAGGTGGTGGAACAAAGTGTTGTATGTCTCAAACTAATGAAATTTGGCTATGGTATAGATCAATGGGCCATATTAATTTTGATAGCCTAGTGAGGATTAGTTCTACTAATTCTATGAGACATTTTTTAAAGATTACAAAGCTTATCAATGCAATGTGTAAAGAATTTCAAGTTAGAAAGAAAACAAAGACAAGATTCAAGACAAAATAATACTCTACTATAGGTCCCTTGGAGTTAATGCATCTATGTTGACCTACTAGAATTGGAAGCTCATCTAGTGATAGGTATTTCATGTTATTAATTGATCATTATTCTAGAATGGATTGGGTTACATTTCTCAAATAAAAATTAGATGCTCTAGATAATTTTAGTGCTCTCTTTCAAGTGTGATTCATAATTATTTCCAAGATAAAGATGAACTGATAGATGATAAAGGCAATTTTAAGTTTCCAGATGTAAAAATCTCAGATACAGACCATTAAATGAGATAATTATTTATCTACAAAGAAAAAGTCTTTACATATATTCTTGCCCCATAAGGAGCACACTTCAGTAGGAAAAGAAAAATGTTTTCCAGTACAAGAACAGAAAGAACCTTTGAAATATTGGTTAGAAGAAATAGGAATTGAGTCTGATATAGAAGACCCTGTTTATATAGATGAACCAGTCTTTGCAAATAAAGATTCTGATTTATCTCTTTCTGATACTGGTCTAACCTTCACTGACAATACTGATCATTCATCCTCTATTGACACTGATAATGAAGACCCTCTATCAAAAAGCAATAGATGAACAAATAGATAACTATCTGACCCATATTTATGGAAATCAGCAGAATAATTATAATGTTGTTTTAAAAATTCTTCCATACATATGTTATATTGATTGGTGAGTTCTATGAGTATATTATCAATGATTAGATTTTGTATCTTCCCGATAATATACAATAAATTATAATGACTATTTTTTGGAATCTCTTCATCAAAAAAATTAATCAATGGAGGATGATGAGGAAAAGAAGAAGTCATAAGAGGTAGCCTTAGTTTTTATTGCACCCACAAAAGCATGTAAATGTAATATATTTGAGATTAATAATGACAATTATTTTTAACAATGTTATCTACATTACATCCTCCATAATAATTATATGTGTTTCTCTAGATTTAGGAGTATCATTAAGATTACTAATGGGATAGTTATTCATGCTTTTGTTTGTCACATTCTAAAACTTATACTTGGATATAAGGAAATGCTTATGCTATTTCATATTATAAATACTTCTGATATATTTGTTATTTTACTTAGCAGACCTTGGTTGGAATATTTAGGAGTTGTACCATTGCTTTATATTAATGTGTAAAATTCATTCATGAAACTAGAGTTATCATGATTAGTAGAGATTAATACCAAACTAGTGTAGAATTTTTGGTAGGTAATCATTTGGAACCACCATCCTATGCACATTTAGGAGTATCATTAAGATTACTAATGGGATAGTTATTCATGCTTTTGTTTGTCACATTCTAAAACTTATACTTGGATATAAGGAAATAAACTCTCATTACCAATCATGTGGTTGCTATATCCACTGTCATTTCATTCTCAACCATATCCTTAAATTCTTTAAAATTATCTAGAGCATCTAATTTTTATTTGAGAAATGTAACCCAATCCATTCTAGAATAATGATCAATTAATAACATGAAATACCTATCACTAGATGAGCTTCCAATTCTAGTAGGTCAACATAGATGCATTAACTCCAAGGGACCTATAGTAGAGTATTATTTTGTCTTGAATCTTGTCTTTGTTTTCTTTCTAACTTGAAATTCTTTACACATTGCATTGATAAGCTTTGTAATCTTTAAAAAATGTCTCATAGAATTAGTAGAACTAATCCTCACTAGAATAATGATCAATTAATAACATGAAATACCTATCACTAGATGAGCTTCCAATTCTAGTAGGTCAACATAGATGCATTAACTCCAAGGGACCTATAGTAGAGTATTATTTTGTCTTGAATCTTGTCTTTGTTTTCTTTCTAACTTGAAATTCTTTACACATTGCATTGATAAGCTTTGTAATCTTGAAAATAAAATGTTTGAGATTTCATAGAGGTGGTGAGTTTACTTTAAATGAGTTTAATAGTTTTTGTGAAGATTGTGGAATAATAAGTCATTTATTAGCCCCTAGAACTACCTAGCAAAATGGATTTGTGGAAAGGAAAAATAGAATAGTTCAGGAAGTAGATAGGAAAAAAATGATGGAAGCTAATCTTCCAGATGTCTATTGGAGAGAAGTAATTCATATTGTAGACTACATTTTTAATAGAGGTCAAGCAAGAGTGAATAGTTCAAAGACTCCCTATGATTTGTGGTATGGTAAACCTCCTATAGTGAAATATTTCAAAGTTTCTGGAAGCAAGTTTTATATAAAAAAAGATGAAGAGAGCTTAGGAAAGTTTGATGCATGATCTAATGAAGGAATCTTCCTTGGATACTCTACAAGAAGAAACGCCTATAAGTGCTACAAAAAAACATCGAATAAGATTGTTGAGAGTGCAAGTGTCAAAGTGGATGAAGAACCACATAAAATATTTGTACTAATAGAAGGATATGAATTTATGAATCTTCTTGTAGTGAAGAAGAAAAGGATGAAGATTAAGGAAAAGAGTTGAAAGTTGAGGAGGAGGAAGCTCTAAAAAAGAATCCTAAGACTCCAAAGTATGTGCAGAAGAATCATTCAAAAGATTAGATCATTGGAGATAAGAGAAAAGGTGCATTGACAAGGAGAAAAGATACTATGCTAGAAGAACAAGTAAATTTCTATTTACTTTTTGAGATGGAACTAAAAATAGTGATTGAGGCATGCAAAGATGAGAATTGGATCAAAGTAATGAAGGAAAAGTTAGAACAAATAGAGAAGAATCTGAATTGAAAATTGGTCCCATGATTGGAAAATAAAAATGTGATTGGTACTAAGTGGGTATTATGGAACAAGTTGAATGAAGATGGAAAGGTTGTCAAGAACAAGGCTAGACTTGTGTATAAGGGTTACTCATAGATTGAAGGTATAGATTTTGAGGAAACATTTTCTCTATTTCCAAGAATGGAAGCTATCAAAATATTTTTAGATTTTGTAACAATTAAATATTTCAAAGTATATTAGATGGATATGAAGTCTACATTCTTGAATGGTTAATTGGAATAAAAGGTGTACATTGAGCAACCGTAAGGTTTTCAATTGTCAAAAGATAAAAATATGGTCTGTAGATTGAAGATAGCATTGTATGGACTAAAGAAAGCTCCTAGAGCTTGGTATGAAATGTTAGATAAGTACTTATTGAACTAAGGATTCAGAAAAGATACTGCAGATAGAAATATATATTTCAAATTTGAAGGTGAAGAAATCTTAATTGTGGTAGTATATGTTGATGACATAATCTTTGGAGGAAATGAAGGTATGCGTAAATTTTTTGTAGAGGAAATGCAAAAATAATTTGAGATGTCCATGTGTGGAGAGATGAATTTCTTACTTGCTTTATAGATCAGTTAATCAAAGAAAGTTATATTCATATCACAATCTAAGTATATTAAGGAAATGTTTAAGAAGTTTGGAATGGAGGATTCTAAATCGGTATGTACTCCTATGGTTACTGGTTGTAAGTTTAGCTATAATGATGAATCTTTTAGGACATATAAGAGAAAGTATACATCAATGGTTGGTGGACTATTATACCTTGCTCCTACTAGACTAGACATCATGCATTCAATTTGTTTGGTGGCTATATTTCAAGAAGATCCTAGATAATCTCATCTTGTAGTAGTAAAAAGGATTTTTAGATATTTAAAGGGCACTCTAGACTATGGTTTGTGGTATTCTAAGGATACTAACTTCTCCTTGAGTGGATATACAGATGCAAATTGGGGTAGATTTCAAAAATAAAGGAACAAATTACAAGTGGTGGTGCTTTCTTTCTTGGAAGCACATTGGTTTCATGGTTGAGTAAGAAGCAAGATCTAGTGTCATTATCTATTGTAGAAGCATAATATATTGCAGCAACATAATGTTGTACATAGGTGTTGTGGATGAAGCAAAGATTGAAGGATATCAGAGCTTTATATTATGAATCTATTTCTATCATGTGTGACAATACAAATGCAATCAATATTTCAAAGAATTCAGGAATGTATTCAAGAAAAAAGCATCTCTCAATCCAGTATCACTTCTTGAGAGAGAGTTGTAAATAATGAGATAAATTTGAGTATAATGTTCCTACTAAGGATCAATTTTCTCATATTTTCACAAAGTCTCTTCCAAAAGATACTTTTAAGTATCTTCAAGAGAAGCTAGGGGTTATTAATGATCCTTCCTTCAACTAGATGCATATATGTGTGCATTTTTCCAAGAATCAATTAAAGATACATTATTTGTCTTGGAATGATGTGGAAGGATAGCTCTTAGGGGTAGTAGGTAGTAGTTTTTGTTTGATGGTGAAGTCAGATGGAGCATATTGTGTGCCCCTAAGGTGGAGTGTGAGTAGAAATTACAAAGTAGTGGAAAGAGAAAGTAGTTGTTTCCCTTTGAATATTGTCAAAGGGGGAGAGAAAACAAGTTCAATACAAGAAATAGAGTTGGATATTCTATGGCCCTTTTCTATTGATGTCAAAGGGGGAGAGAGATTATGAAAAATATGGAGAGAGTTAAAGTGGTTGAAAAACCATTGGGGGAGAAATAAAAAACATGGTATTGTTTGAGGAGCAAAGAAGGAGAGTGATCTAGAATGTAGGTGTTGTTGGTGTTGCAGGAGAAGACTATAAGGAGAGAGGATGAAGAGAAAAGAGTTATCCTAGTCAGGGGGAGTATTTCTTATTGTAGTATTTTTCTTGGTTGATTTTTCTGTTGATGGTTTTTCAGAAAGCAGGTGTTGTCATCAATTACAAAAGGGGAGATTGTTGGAAGTTGGAGATGTTTGTGAGTTTCTTGGGTGTTGTCTTTTATTTAAACCCCTTGTATAAAGAGAGTGTTATAATGATATTGGTATTGATGATTTGTTTGGAATTTTTTCTATTGATGTCAACACATAATGGTGTTGTCATTGATGTCCTACTTTAGTATAGTTGTAGATGTTATTGGATTGACTTTTTTTTGGGATATTATTGTATTTAGAAAGTGTTGCATGTTGTAGATGTTGTTGATGAAGTTGCTTCACCTAGTTTCCAAGTGCTTTTGAGAAAATTTGAATAAAAGAATAGTTCAATGTGACAGTGGTTTTCAGTGTTTTGCTTCACATTTCTTCATCTTTGAAGATATGCTCATGTGGTTTGGACATGATGATTAAAGGTTTTCAAATGTGTCATATAAAAAATTTTAGGTTATGGATCTTATTGTAGTAGATGTGTTTTTCAGTATGTATGTTTGGTGAAACAAGGTTTATGGGAGAAATGATATTTCTCCATATTTCTCCATAGTGAATTTTTTGGTGTTTCAAATCTAGGAACATGCTTATATTGTTAGTATCTACCTTACCTTGAGGTTTCAGGTGCTAATAAGTTCCAAATTTTTTTTTGGTGTGTTGGATGTTTGTACCAGTGTATTTGGTTGCATAAAATGAAGGTGTTCTTGAGTTTCAGGTGGCTACAATAGTTGTGCAAATTATTCTAATGATTCTGGAATAATATGGGATGTTGTATGGATATTGTGGAATTTTTTTTCATATTCCATGAGATATTGCATGGATATTGTGGAATTTTTTTGTGTATTCCATGAGATTTTTTTGAACCTTGAGAGGTGTGTTTGGAGTCACTTGTTAGTTTTAGTGCAAGTTTGGATGACCTGGCATGGTAGATCTAATTATGGAGGATAATTGTTGTTTGACGAAATGTTAAGAATCATGTTTGTGTAGTTTTGGGTCCTAATTAAGTAATGGAATGGTTTTGATTCAATTATTTATATTATGGAAGTGGTTGGTACTACCCTATTTGATGTTGCACAATTAAGGTATATACATTTCCTTAAGGCTAACCTAATTGATATTTTTTTAGGTCATGGATGGTATAAATGCAAGTAGAATTGTTGTGAGGATTAAGAGTACTGGGTGTGATGTGAAATATGTGAATGTGATAAAGTTTAATGATCTAAGTTTGATCCTTAATTCTTATGAATTCTTAATGCAATGAGAAAAAGATATCTACTTTTTGATATATTTGATGAGTTGTTTGTGCTTCAATGGAACTATACCTTCAACATATGAGAGATGCATTATTAGCAGTTCATATTTGTAGTGAGCCACTCCTTCTATTGTTCTTTCTTTAGATAGTGATTCCTTTTGGCAGTGAGCTCTTGGTAGTGAGCCTTATTGTATTCAGTGTTACAATTCATATATTTGTGAGCTAATCATCACTGTGATTTTTACCTTGTGTTTTCCACATGAATCTAGTATTCTTATGTGTTTCACGTGTTTTCATTAATTTTTTACATGTTTACATTATGTTAATGCATGTTAAGGATTTAATGGTAGATAAGGGTTTAAGGTTTAATGTAGATCGGAATGTTAA
The DNA here is from genome assembly GCA_007258455.2 of Sequoia sempervirens. Classification (NCBI taxonomy): domain Eukaryota; kingdom Viridiplantae; phylum Streptophyta; class Pinopsida; order Cupressales; family Cupressaceae; genus Sequoia; species Sequoia sempervirens. Next base: position 291,976,914 of record VDFB02058242.1, on the reverse strand, counting down.
TGAGGGTTTCTAATGTTTTAAAGTATACAACTGATTCACCTCCCTCTTAGTTTCCCTATGCATCTAACAATTGGTATGAGAGTGATGAGGGCATAGCCCGAGACACAGAAAATAACCTACAAACAAGAGAATAATTTTATTATTCAAAAAATCGAGCTTCTTATATGTAGAGGATCTCAATCCCCAAGTTCTACAACACATGCAAGTTACAGAAAGCTACAGAATAACCCTTTCGCAATATGCGAGCTTGTCCCCCAAAAAGTTACCCAAAAATTAGAAACCCACCCATAAATAGAGCTCCTCTTTAGTTTGGAGCCAAAAAAACATTCAAATTGAGTTTAGGTGGTTTGGCACTAAAAAATTACAACTTGAAGTTCAAATTTCAAAAGAACATTTGCAATTGTATCTTCTAGAAAGTGCGCCAACTTCCCGGGGCCATAACTTTTGATCTGGGACTCCGATTCACAAACCATTTGAACCGTTGGAAAGGTCTCGAAGTCAACAACGTGCTTGAAATTTGCTATGCTGATTTTGGCAAGTTTTGGGGCCAATCCAAGAACTCTAAGTGCCTCAAATCTAACTCAAAAGATTTTCAGGTGCAAATCTGGGAAACTAAAACTACAATATCTTTCCACCTAGGAATAGAAAATAAAAACCATAAATTGGGAATTTCATTATGATGAAAAGGGTATCCAAAGTT